>JARYHS010012519.1:67420597-67457411 GCA_031002005.1 Vandiemenella viatica | reverse complement strand
CAAAACAGAAAATAAAACGAAGTGGCGAACCTGTGTACTATAACAGGGAGATGAGGTGGTTAAAGAGGTTGGTAAGAAGAGGACAGAGTTAAGAAACAGCATGGTAGTCGCGAATATTTAAAACAATTAAACAATGACTTAATAATAGCTAAGAAGGTAGCTAAGGATGGGTTTATCAAGAGTATTGTCAGTACAGGGGGACCATTGACTGATTCATCTAGAAATTTCTATAACTATGTTAGAAAACTGAGAGGAAGGAAGGGTGTAGAGACACTTTTAGATAAGGATGGACAAGAAGTTACGGAGGATTTGAAAAAGGCAGAGATTTTAAGTAACTGGTTTAGTGAGAGCATTAGGGACAATGAATTAGAAACAGGTGGTTCTGAATCGGATAACGAGCATAACAAAACTAGTAGAAATGAGCAGATCATGAAATGTGAAATTCATACTGAGGATATCATGAAGGAAATAAGAAAGCTGAAAAATAATATTACTACAGATGTTTTAAAAGTAGTAGGATGTGCAGGGTGGCCACAGACCTGGAAAACCTTAAAAATCTGGAATTATCAGGGAATTTAAAACAACCTTGAAATATCATGGAAATATCAGGGAATCCAAGTAATTTCAAAAATTATCAGGGAATTTTAATTGTAACAACCCAAAATTTGGAAATTTTTTGATAATTTATTTTAATATAGAACTTTTGCATTAAATAATTGAGCTTATATATTTTTGACATAAAATAGCCAACAAATGCTGCATTTACACTAGCAACTTGCATCTCGTCGAGATATGATGACGAGATGTTCGTACGCGAGCGCTGACATGTACTCTCTCTGGAACTCAGCATTTGAAATTATATTTAAAAAAAGATGGATGACATCTAAATCAGAATTATAGTACTGCATGTAAACTCAGAAGTTATATTTTTTACTGAATAAAACAGCAATCGTAGAGTAGTAAGTTTATAAAGGTGTTTTTATGTTTCACTAAACAGTTTTACAATATCAAGCAAAGTAAATAGCGATAATTATAAGGCTTTAGAACTTTTGTATTAATTATATAAGGCAAATTAAAGCAGGAACAAAATAATACGTAAGATCATGTAAATGCTAACGAGAGGTCTAAATAGGTAGGATTAATAAATTTTTGCGTCATTCAGACTTCAGAGCTCTATCAAGTGCTGAATCGATGTGACAGTATCATCATCTTGGTCGTGCCTTTCAGACTTGCACCAAATAAACCACTGCCAAGGCGAGCGGCACACGCAAGGTGAGCCTACACGATTGCTCGGTTTATACAAACTCGTGTTCGTACTATCTTGCGTAGACTCGCGGAAACTTACGCGAAAGTGTTAACTCGGCAACAGAAGAAATTGAAGATGGAACAAAAAAAGCTACAATAACTGAACCAGAAGATTTGAAAATAAATGTGTAGCAAATGAAAAAAGGCATAAAAAAGCTAAGCCTTTGACTGAGACAAGTTACTGATGAACAATTTAAAAATCTTCAGTTATTTTATCTACCAAATACTGAAAAGATTACTAATTTGTTCTAGTTCATATTAGTCATTAGACCTATTTTATTTTTGTGCTAATCATTTTTAATTATGCTTCATAAGAATACTAAATTTTTAAA
This sequence comes from Vandiemenella viatica, assembly GCA_031002005.1. NCBI lineage: Eukaryota > Metazoa > Arthropoda > Insecta > Orthoptera > Morabidae > Vandiemenella > Vandiemenella viatica. The sequence goes on along the minus strand of JARYHS010012519.1, from coordinate 67,455,774 downwards.
TAAACATTCTTAAACATATTTCTTTTTCTAATTTTTGAGGTTTATAATAGATTTAATTATTTACAATCAAAATCTAATTAAAACTTTAAATATATTAGTCATGCAAATAAACTTTCTAAATCAGGGAAAAAATATGGCAAATTTTTCTGAAAAACCTGGAAATATCAGGGAATTTTTAAATCATAACCTTGTGGCCACCCTGATGTGACATAGAACCTTATCTTGAAATATTATTTAAATTGAGTCTTGATACTTGCTGCTTACTGGAGGATTGGAAAAGTGCGATAGTAGTGCCGGTACATAAAGAAAGTGAGGGAAATAAACTCGAAAATTATAGGCCAATAAAGTTGACGTCAATGGTAGGTAAATTAATGGAAAGATTGTTATGGCACACACTTTTAGTGAATTGCGGAGCAATAGTAATAGCAACCACTTCAGTAATATATGTGAGGAGCGTAAGTAGTTTACAAATAGGCAACATGGCTTTAGGTAAGGATATTCATGTGAATATCAGTTGGTGGGATATATGCAAGATATTTCGGATAAAATGGACAAAGGAGGGCAAATTGATAGTGTAGCACTAGATCTCTCAAAGGCTTTTGACAGAGTGAGCCATAAAATGGTAGTAAATAAGTTAAATTCTATTGGAGTGGATCAGAAAGTGATTTGCTGGATAGAAGAATTTTTGAAAGGTAGAAAACAGAAAGTTATGGTAGGAAATGCGATGTCAAAAGAAGTGGAAGTAAAAATGGGAGTGCAACAGGGTAGCGTATTTAGATCATTGCCATTTATTATTCTAATGAATAATTGTGTTGATTGTTTACTCTCAGAAATTAGATTGTTTGCAAATGACACAACGCTACATAAAAGGATCAAAACTGTTGAGGATTGTAAAAAGTTGCAGGGTGATCTGGACAGGATATATAGTTGGGTTGTTAAACATGGTATGAAGATAAATGAAAAGAAAAGTCAGCTTATTAGATACACAAATAAAAAACTAAAGGTTTATAATGATTAAAGGGTGGGAAAAGAAATGCTAATTGAAGACATGAAATGTAAATATCTTCGCATTACATTTGATAACAAGCTTAACTGGGCAGATCACATCGGACAGGTAGTAGGAAAAGGTTTCAAAATTTAGCATTTGTTGGAGAGGTTGATGAGGGGATGTAAGAGAGAAGTAAAGGAATTGGGTTAAAAAACTTTCTATTCCATTCCCTAATCGCTTGTGGGAAAAATGAGTACAGAAATGAATCGGTTCTGGCCCTGATTTCTCTTATCTTATTTTCGCGGTCATTTCGAGATATGAACGTTGCTGGTAGCAATATTTGCTGGCTGTCATTCCGAAATTCGTCTGTCGTGAATTTTTTAATTAGCTTCCGTCGAGAGCAACGCCTTCGGTGTTCCAGGTCTTCCCAACCTAACTCCTTCAACATCGCACTTATGTACCTGTCACGAATCGGGCGGCTCTTCTTTGGACCTTCTCTAAAGCCTCCATTAACCCCTTGGGGGACATCCATAAATTACGTGAGGTGTTTTTCCGGATTTTTGGACCCCCCCCTCCCCCCTGGTGAGATTTCGTGAAATCTGGCCGGAACCCCCCCCCCCCTCTGGTGAGATCTGGTCCGTGAGAACCCCCCCTAGAAAACGCCTTGGAAACTTTTTTTTTAGGTCACACCCTAACTTTTTTGACGAAATACCCTCCTAAAATCGACTTTGCCGTAAATTTGAGACCTTTTTTTTTTTGGCTCTACTGTCCCCAAATTTTTCGCATAATCTCACGTGAGATTTCCATAGACCCCCCCCTCCCCCTTGGTGAGATCTGGTGAGATTTCGCCGGACCCCCCCCCTCCCCTATTTCACCTCACGTAATTTATGGATGCCCCCTTGTGATGGGGACCCCATACAGAACAACAATACTCTAAGTGAGGACGTACTAGTGACTTGTATACAATCGATTTAATTTCCTGAATGCATTGATTTAAATTACTACCTAGAAATAGGAGCATACGATTTGCTTTTCCCATTACATTCTCGATATGCTCATTCTACGACAAATTATTACGAATTGTTACCCCTAGGTATTTAGCGGAATCTACCGTTCTGAGTACAGTGCTATTAATTGTATATTCATAGTTAAATGGTGTCACCTTTTTACTTACACGCATGACTTGGCACTTTTTAGCGTTTAACTCCAACTGCCAATCTTTACACCACGCAATTATTTTCATAATATCGTCTTGTAACAAAGCGCAGTCGTCCTGGGTTGTGATTTCACGATAAATAATAGCATCATCGGCAAATAATCTTTTCATCCCCCCTATTATGTCGCATAGATCATTGATGTATATGAGAAACAACAGAGGTCCTAACACGCTTCCCTGGGGAACTCCAGACCCCACTTCAGTAAGTGATGAACACTCACCGTCGAGAACTACACACTGTGTTCTGCCATTCAGGAAGTCTGCAACCCAGTCGCATATTTGTCTAGATATGCCGTAACCGCGAAGTTTCCTGAGTAACCAAGTGTGAGGCACAGTGTCGAAAGCTCTTTTAAAGTCTAATAGAACCAAATCAACCTGGGATTGTTCATCTATAATTCGGCACAAGTCGTGAATTAGAAGTGCAAGTTGTGATTCGCAGCATCGGCCTTTTCTGAATCCATGTTGATTTGGATTTAAAAGCTCACCTTCATCCAAGAACCGCATGATATTTGAATAGATGATATGTTCTAAAATCCTGCAAAATATTGAAGTTAACGAGATCGGCCTATAATTCTGAGGATCATTAACATTCCCATTTTTAAACACTGGAGTTACGATAGCGGTCTTCCATTCGGATGGTATTTTTCCTTGATCCAGAGAGATGGTATGCAATTTCATCAAATAAGATGCAATTTCCTTTGTGTATCTTGAGTAGAATCTTGTAGGAATACCGTCTGGTCCGGGAGCCTTATTGGTTTTTACATTCATAAGCAGTTTAATTATTCCCTCGACATCAAGAGCGAGATCATTCATAATTTTGTCGGTACGATTGTTAAATATCGGTATCTCCTCTGAGTTTTCTATCGTGAAAGCCTTTTTAAATATATCATTCAAAATTTCTGCTTTCTCTACGCTTGTTTCTGATAATTCACCATTTTCTTTAATCAGCGACGGCATAACCTTACGAGAGTCTCTTATTACTTTGATATACGACCAGAACTTTTTTGGATTAGTAATCAGATCTTCGGATATATTCCTGGCTTGGAATTCTATATATAGGAGTAGGCAAGGTAAAGTAGGCCCTTATGAATAAGGATGTTTAAAGGGAAAAATAGGAATGGGCTCTGCTGCTAGATACTAACCATGAGAGAAGTGTATGCCCTCTTCTGCAGGATCAGTTAGGCCAGACTACCAGGACACAAGTTTTTTTTTCAAACCTAGTGCAACATTAGGTCAGGTAATAGAGGATGTAGGTTCAGTTTGTAGGAGTAGTCACTGTGGAAAGTGCAGGCAATGGTATTGTTAGAAAGGCGGGTTACAATGTAGAGAATGGCTGGACGAAAGTAGTGAAGGGTTAAACTCACGTAGGTCTAAAGTTGCCATTACTGGCCAGAATTGAACCAAGCTGTCTTGCGAGTAAACGTTAAAATTGAGGTGCTACTTGGGAAAGGCATTAGCTCTCTCTTCTTAAGTTGAACCAAGCTGTGATGCTGGTAAACGTTAAAACTGAGGTGCTACTTGGGAAAGGCATTAGCTCTCTCTTGGGGTTTGTTTCACTAGGAACTAAGGATCTAGCTATATTGCCCGTATCTTGCCACAGTATTGGAGTAGAAGCCAAAAATATAAATTGGTCGTCTTGAAATGATGAAATGTACTTTCTGGTATGATTAGTTAAAGATAGTGGACCTACTATGATCACAGAACATTTTTTTAAGATGTGCTCTGGTATTTTGGTTATTTCTGAAGGCATATAATTGTGAAGTTGTGTTAATTTCTTTTGCTGACAACAGCGGCATTGCCGATATACACTCGCATGTCTTGGTCCATTCCCTTTTAATTCTCTTAATCGTGCGATTGATACCTACATGATGGCCTAACGGGGTGTTGTGAAACTGCTGTATAAAGGCTCGTTTTTTCCTTATCTTGAAATGTAGAAAACTCTTCTTCGGTAGTTTTTGTCCGTGCCTCTACTGTGTGTGGTGTTGCTGGGGTAGTAAATGCCCATTGCATCATTTTATTCAAGATCATCAGCGAATGATCGGGGGTACTTTCCTGATCCTACTGACAGCATCTGCATTGTTATTAGATGTCCCCTTCTTGTAAACATTGATAACCTTCGAGCTTCAGTCTGGATTTAAGGAATCTGGAAGCTGATCCATTAGCTCTGAAAAGCCACAATGGTGGTTTGTGGTCCGAAACAAACTTAAAACGTTTTCTATACCTCTAAGGATGAAACATTTTCACAGCTCATACAAAAGATATACAATCTTTTCCGCTGACGCTATAATTTATATCAGCCTCGTTTAAAGCTCTGTAATCATAAGCTATAGGTTTGGCTGATCCAATTTGTTCATGCGATTAGAGATGGGTAGGTAAGAAATTTTAATGGATTTGGGTCCTTAAATATATCCAGCTCTGCGGACCTGCATTCAGGTTTCATGTCCGGTGGACCTATATGAATCCGGCTCTACAATCGGGCGGGTGGAGTGTATGGTGAAAGTGTATATGTGCTGACTTGTAACCTGATACGTGTCCAGCGGACCTCCATGGGCCCAAACTAGGGTTTTAACAGGTGTCATCTTTGCGGAAGCGGAATGGGTATCCATGCTAGACATCCGCAGATGTGGATGTTTTGCGGAAATGGATGCGGATGTGGGAAAATAAATGTATGATTATTTACATTTTAATATTTTATCAAAAATAAATTTAAAATCAATCTTTTTCATAAGTAATTCCATTTACATATAATACTGGTATATTGATTTATTTTTGCCACATCTTTCAAATGTGGGATGATTTCACAAGTGAATCAAATTATTTACATAACTACGCAAGTGTCTAAAAACCAGTCTTTGCCATATAAACTTTGCGGAGTTCGTGGCTAGACTAATTAAAGCGTCAAGCACAAGGCCACGCCACCGCGCATCTCCATACTCGCTTTTTTTTTTCTCTTATAACTATACGCCTCGTCGACATAGAGGTCATTAGAGGCGTAAAACGATCGAGGATAGCAACGGGAAGGAATTCGGCCATGGTCTTTTAAAGGAAGCATTCGCCTGGAGTGATTTGGGGAAGCCATGGAAAACCCAAATCTGGATTCCCGACGGGGATTCTAACCGGCGCACAGTGGTTCAGAATTGGAATATAGTGGATATTCGAACTAAAGTCATAATATCCATCCATAAAAATTGCTTTAGATAGCATTTGCTGTGCTGATCAAAATTTGTTATGTTCAATTTTTGATAAAAAATGAGTCTACAAATTATAAGAAAATGTATGGGTGAAAATGATCAATTATTGTAATTATTGTGTTGTATGTACATTATTCATTGCAACTAACATGTTAAATAATTAAGTTCAACAAATTTTAATTAAGTTTTATATTTATGTACGTAAGTAATCACACTGTACTATCATTTTGTATTTTCTTGGAAATTCATTATTTGATTTTGATTATTTTATGCATTTCTGGTAATTCCTATTTGTTTTATTGATTTTTATGATTTGTTCATAATGAATTTTCGTTATTTTCAAAATATTTATTTGTAATACTATCGCTAATGGTTAATATATTCACAATATATTTTATTCACTATTTCATTTATGTATGTTTCTACATTTTTATCTTTATTTGGTAAAATTAATCTTGGTGTTTCATTTATGCATAATATGTTTAATAATATAAATATTTTAGTTACAAAATAAGAAAAAGTTTAACATTTGTTGTAGTTTCGTATATTATTAAGAATTAAATTCACTTTCATTTTATTTATATCGAAAAAGTCTCCAAGAAATCCAATGTATATAACTTCATTTACGCCCTGTAGTCAAAGCGGCAAGGACACGCAAGAAATTTGTACGTCGTAATATTAAGAATGATAGGGACTTACAATTGCATAAGGTTTGACTTTGACACCTTAATATAAGGCAATGACAAAAAAATAAAATCGATTTTCACCCATACATTTTCTTATAATTTTTATTTATTTATTTTTTTAATTGTGAAGGACTCATTTTTATTAAAAATTGAAGATAACAAGTTTTGATCAGCACAACAAATTGTATCAAAAGCAATTTTTTTGGATCGATATTGTTACTTCACTTCGGATGTCAACTATATTCCAATGGTGAACCACTGTGCGGCGTCCTCCCGAATACGAGGACAGGCCTTTACCACCTACCTGCCACGCTCAGATCCGTGCTCGCAACCCGCCTTCCCACCGCTCTAATGGCGCATTCACAGTACAGCTTGTAGTACCTATGAGATCCTATTTCCGATAAAAGAACTCTTGATGGCCTTTGAAAGCGGTTTCAAGAATACATGTAGGAGGTGTTGGATGTTGTTGGACTCCCAGACTAACAAAAATGATGCTTGCTGACCAACAAGCTATAGATATTGGATAAAGCTATTGGAGGAAACATCCTGCGAGTCTGTGGTAAGGACATATGGTGGGCAGCGAGAAAGTACGATTGGAATGGGATGCTTGGAACATCTAGAGTAGAATGGGTGAGCGCATCCTATGGAAGTTCTACACGGATGCCCAAATTGTAAACAGTCAGGTTGGGTTACGTGATTATATCGGTTTTTTGCAAAACTTTTCGATGCAGTAAAGTATTTTTATAGTAATAACTAACCAAAAGCAAGTAAAATTCACTAAAAAAAACCAATAGTTTCAGGTCGTATAAATAAAGAAAACAATTTTAAAACTTCGTTGATCACACTTGCATTTTCAACACCACATAACAACACGTTTTCGATAAATTCCTGAGCTAATAAATAAATTTTAGGTAACAATAGGGAACATGCATTGCAAATAAAAGTTTTAAATCATTCCACACAGTAGGACGAAAATTCAATCAATTTTAAAATTATGACGCCGTAAAGAAAAATTGGCAATTTTCAAATTTGAAATGTGAACAACTAAGACCACTTCAGTAAACAAAATAACTTTTAAAACGTATAATAAAATAAAAGAAAAATCCAGACGATAATACTTTCTCGGAATAAGCAGCACTTTAATAATAATTAACTAGATATTAGTTTTTTAGTTTTTTTAACATGTCTGTCAGATGTCTATCACCTCAGTTTTTGTGAGGTTAATAACTTCTATAATACATCATCGATAATAATAAAAGTTACAGCTTTCAAATCAGGAGCAATCATAGAACAAAATGACAGGGGTCTAAACACGATAATTTATAATTCAGCAGAAACTATCGGAATTGTGAAAACTAAGTGCCAACAAGGGGATTTACAGACTTTTTCAGGAAGTCAGCTACTATTCCGAATACACATTTAAATTTTTTACAATAAACTGAGTAAGTTTAGTGCGAAAGTCATCATAAACTCGACAAATCTACACACCGCGTACTATACACTGTAAAATTTGGAGCGCTGGCGATCACAAATTTTGGATAAAATATTTTTGATAACGGCATGCTACAGGTGGTAGGCTTCGAAAGGTATATAACGTCGAGCAGAGATAACCCGTGGTCAGATGTCTAGAAACACTTGGATCTATTAGAGGTATGATCTGGGAGAGTGCGAATTCCAGCGCGAGGCAGGTTGGGTAGTTATAACAGGAAGTGAATGGTACAGTGTGTTGTGATGTTTGTTCTGAACAGTAGAGCATGCGTGAAGGTGCATGTTGTAACTTTAAATTTTCTATCAGGGATTCGCTGTTGTTGTTTTGCTTCATTTCCTGCAATTTACGTGTGAAGAATAGTCTGATTGCCTTTACCAACTGTAATATGTGAAATTAATTGAAGTTTTGAAGAATACAGTATTTTCGTGGTCTGAACTGTAAGACTTTTTTTTTCTATAATAGTACCTTTCTCTCCTAAGGTCAAAATTTAGGATTATGGCGGCCGTCTTTATTGTGCAGTTGGTAATGTCCAAAGGTTCACCACGGTTTATAAACATTTCAAATTTTTAACAGACAACTTGCAAGTGTAAATAAATTCAGTTTAGGTGAAAAAGCGATACTTTAACCCCAGTATGCGGTTTCATCCCTAACAATTAAAAGTGATTTGGGGATCTCAGCTGGGGGTACCAACCGTATTATACAGTGCTGTACTTTATATTGCGTAGGCGTAGTTTATAATCTACGAATGTAATAAATAATATTCTACATTGAAAGTAAGAAATATCGCTTTTTTTGTTTACATATCTTCTGTAACAGGAAATGTTAAAAACTACGACAACTTTGATTCTCGGATATTGGTTGGCCTTCTCGGTAGGCACTGCTTTGTATTGCCATGCCAACGAGCGTGTACCCTGCATAAACAGTGCGCCGATAGTTCTGTATTGCGGTCTTGTACAGGGGCGGCATTAGCAGGTTTTTCAGGTGGTGCGTGATCTTATTGTGGCGCTTATTTGTGATTAAGGTGTCCGTAAAAACAGACTGAAAATAACTTACATTTTTTACATCCTACTAATATTATAAATGTAGAAGTTTGTTTGCTTGGATGTTTGTCACTGATTCACGTCGAAACGCAGAACGGCTTAGGATTAAATTTGGAATAATATATTGGCTATCTAATTTTATTCCGATTGAAAAATTTGTTCCCGTGGGGTGCAAATATGAATACGAGTATGAATGCGTTATGAATTTCACTCCAGCAAAGCCGAGGGCAGAAGATAGTCTTTATATGTTAATAATAACTCAAACATCAGAAAGATTAGTATTGGATAGCAGTGGTATGAATGAGAAACAACACTAAAAGGAAAATTATTTGTTTGAAAGGTTTATTTAAGTTACTATGAATACACAACGCTCACATCACATATACATCAAATTAGTTTTTAATAAGTTGTCTTTAAAATAAACAAATGAGGGGATAAAATCATAAATAAAAGGCTTAGGTTGTTACCTTCCTCGCTTTTGCTCTTAGCCAATATTATTTTCTATTGATAAAATTGCGAGATCTGACAGTCTATCTGAGTCTGAGTTTACTATAAAAATGTTTTGATAAGTTTTCATTTACTTCTCCTTTAGCGACAGTTACAGGTGTAAACTATGGTTAGCAAAATTCGAAGTGCTGTCCACACATTCGGAAAAATATCCTGCTAACCATTTTGTTTCACAAGTTGAACTTTCATTGGTTCTCCTGATTCAGCCCCCATCATCAATAATTTCAGTTAGAAAGTTCCTCAACCAACGCACATTTTTCACCATGAGTTAAACTTATTCTAAATCTGCACAGGATTATTCCAATTCGGACTTTTCAGGAATTGTTTTGATAATGTCTATCTCTATTATTAAATTTGCATAGTTGTGTAAAATGAGTGACCGACGCAGTCGCAATTTTATCAATCATATGCTGAACAATTCTTCTGGATCTCTTTTACGGCCTCGTAGTCGAAAAAAATTCTGTAATTTCTTCGGGATCTGATAGGATATGTCCCACTCTGAGAAGCAATTTCTTTAGCTGTTAACAGAACAGACGAATAATTTCATCACTATTCATCAAATTTTGAGCTGTTTACCAGCAATTGAGAAGCGTTTCATAAATCAACTTTCAGTCTGCATAGCCTTGCTTACTATATTTCCTTGAAACAATGTATTAAACCAACTCTTCATTGTAACTATGAACACAAATTTCTCTGTGATCTTGCACAGGGAAAAGCTTCTGTTGCTGCAATTTAATAATTTGTTTTCAGAAGGGCGTCACGAAGAGTAGTGTTAATGAACAGCAGCGAGGCTAAGAACTCTATAGTCTCCAAACGAGTTTCGTAAATTTCTTTTGCGGTGTTTCTTCCAAGTGTTTGGATATCACATCCCATTGCTTTGTTGACCGAGAGAATAGAACAAATATTTTTTAAATAAATCCGGATAAGTAAACCTATTTAACTGAAGTTTTGATGGCACCTGCTATTACCTAATTTGATGACAGCTACATGGATTAAAAAATGCTCGAAGATATTGGTTCAGACTTCTGCTTTGGACGTCTTTGTTTCCTCGTATCATACTGGATCCAGTATCATAACTTTGGCCTGGACAATCGTTCATATCCAAATCGAACTGTTGCATAATATCGTTGATGAATAGGTTAGTGAGTCACTTACCGGCTAGCAACCATCAAAAATACTCATGCACTTGGACTTCGTCTATATTAGTGTCAATAGAAGAAATGTTTAAGATAAACAAACATCAGGAGTTCAATTCAGTATGATGTTAAAGTTCTTAGATGACTTAACCACAGTCAACATTTTATTATGAACTTTATTCGGTTTGAATACACTTGCCAAAATTAAAGACATTACTCTCCTTATTAGTAATACGGCGGAGATGCTCCACCATTACGGTGTAATATTATCCTAGAAGTTGCAATATACCCAGGAAGTTACGATTGTTAGAAGTATTTAGTATTTTATATAAAGCTTTCTCTGAACAAAAAATTAGATCATGTTAAAAAGAATACTTTGGACATCATTCATTCGAGGATAGAAAACCGCTGTGATTTTTAGTCTTAAACCTGCATTTGAAAATGCTTGTAAGTTACACTGAAAGTTTTTAATCTAATCAATGCTTCTATCCAACTGAGAGTTTTGAGACGCTCTGACAAGTAGCTTCAGTCGGCAAATCCTTCTTTCTCCCAAATAATAGTGATACCTTGAGCTGAATAAACAACAGTAAAAACAAATTACTCTATCTGCAGATTTAGAGTAATCAAGCCTTCTTGTTTTATAAGTTTCTCCATTTGGCATTACTCTTTAAAAATGCGTCTTTGAAAAATGACGTCGATGATTTTTTCACTGATCGGATCATTATTTCATCTCTGGCCGCAAAGAGCGACCATTTTGAAATATCGTCATACCGACAGTGGTGGTATGTCTTTCACACTCCATTCTGTAATATTTTGAACTGCAGATGACGCTCAAATCACTGCTAAATTTTCTCGTACATTCTGCTCTTTATCATCATAGGCCTTGCCTAAATAACTTTTGTTAAATAAGTTTTCTTCCGTCACGTGTTGAAGTAGTTCCGGGACCGACGATTCAGATGACTTCTAACTCTAAAAAAATTGGCAAACAATTTTGAAGCCTTCTTAGTTTCGTCTTGGTTTTGTTTTCTTTTTTAAGTATTGGATCCCAGACAGGTTTTCTAATAGGTAGTGACTTGTCTGTAAACGACACATTATGCTTTGTAAATTTAATTTAATTTAATTGCAATGAAGCACAGGTTCCGGTGGCAATTTCCCTACACACCCATCTTTATGATAACAGCATTAATTGCAGTCACATAAGGTCTAACATGGCAGAAATAGATTAGTAGGTTGAATTTTGGCCTATGCACACGCACCCAGATGAGATCTCCAAGAGTACAGCCGAAAAAGCAGGAAACAGATGCGGGAGGCACCGCGCGCTACCGGAGAATGCTATTTATGGGACGAGTTGTGATTTTCTTGATTAACTCGATATGACTCGATTCTATGACGACATTCGACTATTCATTAAGCTGAAGCTCTTACGTTTATAAACTCTTCTGGATGATCAGTATGTTAATATAATATGTGAACAGTAAGCTGGGTTATTATAGAATTTCTTTTTCATTCTTTGCGCAGACGATCTATCGCTGTATTTTTGGCGCCTCCCATATGACGGTGCCCGGTGCGGTCGCACCGCCCTAAGGCCGCCCAGACTGCCAATCTATCTCCTAATTATATTTCGTAATAGGGAACTACTTCTTGTTATAAAGACCAAGATGAAGTTGTTCTGAATGCTCTGAGTAAGTAATAAAGTGCAAATAATGAGCTGTGACAATTGCATCTAACATAGGTCGCCTCAATGGTGCCTGGACACTTCTGGAGCAAATATTAGAAAGAAAGTTGATATTTTTTTGCGTGACTGCATCACATATAAATAAGCACTCTGAAATAAATATTTCAATGACACACCAACTGAGTAATTGTTACATTTCTATTTGGCTGAAATAAAAAAAAAAACCTTCGTGAGAGACGACTACCAAGAAGTAACTGAGCTATGAGTTATATTTTTTGATGTATGAAATAAGGCATCCTCGTGCAGTGCATCAAGCATGATGTTTGGGAAAGACCATTTATTCACTCAAGATAGTTTCCTAAGTTTTAAACCTAAACTGAGCAAGGAACGCAAGGAACGCAAAATGGTACGTAATTTAGAAAAGGAGAGTACATTGGACTTTGTAGAAAGGAACACTCCTTTGATAGCAGAAATATTCTACTCTGTTTTGTATGGTATACAAAATTAGTTGTCATGTATGTACATTATTTTGTATCTTTAGCAACTTGATCAATGCTTGCCTACATTTTGTTATAAGAAAAACCACGGTGAATTTACATCCGCGAAGAACAAACATTTGTTTTCTCGGTTGAAAATTTAAAGCAGTGCTCTTCAGGAAGATACTGTCAATTTTGTACAGGCTAAACGAATGGTATTTTATCCGAATGACACAGCTGAAAGAGCTGTAAAGTTATTTCATGAGTTTCATGGTTTAATTACAGCCGACGAAGAGCGGAAACAATTTTCAAGCAAAACCAACAAAAATTGCGGCGTAAAAAAGAGATTCTAAAAATAAAATACCCCTCATAATTTCAATACTTTCGTCTTACTAAGAAATTAAGTATTATTTTTTGTTGTCTGGATTTCATAGTTAACCCACAATGATACGAAATTTTAATGATTTAATCACATATCAAGCGATACTCAAAGTAAGCTTTTTTTGTAAACTTTCGTGTCAACTCGGCACGGGTTAACGTCAACGTAGGATGATAAAATTTCTTATGTAAGTAAGCTACAGTGATTGCTTTTGAATTTTCTGGAAAAAAAATTGCTCTTAAAAGGGACACCCTACCATTCATGAATGGCAGTCCCATGCAGACGAACAATTTCTGCAACGAAAGTCACTTTTGGCTACTGGTATGATACCTGTATGTCCAGAATCAACTTCCTCGGCCAGTAGGAACTTTTAGATCTCAATTTCCTGTCTAATCATACCAAATGCATTTTTTTGTATGATTTTGATTAATGTATGTCTCGTGCAAGTAATCTATAAATACAATACATTCATTTTCTATTGATCCCGGCGTCCTTTGTATGCAGTCAGTTCACAGTTCGAAAAAACTTTTCCCTTGAAACCGCAATGCTACTGAGCTCCATTAAAATTTTTGTCCATCTTTGAACTTCCTAAATTTAAATCCCATAAGACGAAAAACGGAACTTTCTGAGCCTTAATAGCTGATTTCACGGCAGATTTAATAGCCTTGTGGTATTCTCTGCTGTCGTAGTATTCTAGAACATTCGTGCGCACTACTTTTTCTTATTAAAATCATCCGGTTCATTGCATCTGTGTTCCCGTTTATACTTCTTTCTTGGAGATTCAAAAACATGGCTCATACCTACGGTTTCTGCTGAACTAAAGATACCAGTGATATGTTCTGCCGACTTCTCAGAAATACCTCAAGCCTCCGATCCGATGCCAATTGTTGTTCCTGATCAAAGTTACTGTTTCTACCATGGAGGATGGTTTCTACCTGCTTCTTCGCTATGGGAAAGGTTCTTAAAATACTTGAACACATTTGCTTTCTAATATCTGTGCAGCCTGCATGAACGCCAATATTACGCGATGCATGTAGGATTCTGTTCCATAGCACAAACCAAATAACCTTTTAATTAGCGAAACAAACCGACTGCATCGACAACTAAAAGCCGATTGACCAGTGGAGAAACATTCGACAACTCCACCGGCTCAACGGTTAGGGCGAACTGGATAGTGCGGGGAGAAGATGAAGGCAAGACAGTGTGTCCCATGGAGGAAGGAATAATATGGAGACGACGCAAGAGACCTTTACCACGCATGGGAGTGAAGCAGGCCGGCAGAGGAGTGGGGGGGCATGGCCGGAGTGGTGGGGGCTTGACCGCTTCCCAACAAACACGGGGAATATGTACGAACACCTCAAGGGGACTCTAGGATAAACGTGACGCCGCAATCTAGTGATGGATTATTATGTAACTCGATGAGACAAATAAAAAATGAAGAATAAAATTTTTTGATATCCTGCTTAGTTTTCGAGATATTCTGTCTCAAATGTGAAATGGTTTTGGTTGAAATTCAGAAGAAAAAATTATTCAAAGTCAAATTTTATGATGAATTTGTATTTAAAAAGACGAGACAAATAAAAAATAAAGAGTAAAATTTTTCGATATTTCACCTAGTTCTCGATATATACTGTTTCAAAAGTGAGGTGTCTTGAGTTGAAATGCAGAAGAAAAATTTCGCAAAAGTCAAATTTAATGATGGATTCTTATGTAACACGACGAAAAAACTCGATAATAAGGAATAAATGTTTTCGAAATCTTGCTTAGTTTGGGGGATATACAACATCCAAATTGAGGGGATTAGGTTTGGATGCAGGCTGGACCAAAAATTAATTCTGTCAAAGCCACATTGATTACATGGTTGACATGCAGAATGGATATTTCAGTTTTATTACTACCACTTGTGGTTAGTCTGAAATGTGTCCTAGACCAGAAAAAAAGTAAGAGGACCCACTCTAGGGATGCAACCCAGACATTTTGTAGGCTGGTACCAGAAATAAAATGTTTATTCAGTCACCTTAATGAACATTCTCTTGATCAAGATGTGTTGTCTAATTTCACAGCCCTATTTATTAGGACAATTGTAAAAAAATTATCTCTCAGTTAGATTTAGAAATGGGGGGGGGGGAGAATGTTGTACAAAAAAAGAGACTAAATTAGAAACACATTCCCCAAATTGATTTTGTTCAAAGGCCAATAACTTCTTTATTTATGAAGCCCATTTTTATTTCTGCATGAACCTGTTTCGACATAAATAGATGAGAAAGATTTCAAAATCGGTAAAAATAGGTATAGACGTATTTACAAACAGAAACAAGTCTTATATGAAGCTTTAAAAATAACCTAAGTCAATGGCCTGAAATAGCTATTTAAAAAATTAATAAAACTCACAGCTTCTCACATAACAGTTAATTTCATCATCCATTGTCAGTATAATCAGCAACGTGACGAAAGAAATCGTAATAGTAAATTCACTGAATCGCGAAGTAAAACACGCCCCTTTAAATCTCATTTTAAACACTCGTTAAAAAATAATGCTAGTCTATTATGTGCAAAATAGCAAGTTTGCTGATTTTCTACACTACACCAAGAAAAATTTGAGAACAAAGTCATCCCATTGAGAGCTATGACTAAATATTTATAGACGTGCTGCAAAGTTTGCGGTGTCTACCGCTCACTTCAACAACGATACCGTAATTACAATTCAACTTACTTATGAAATGATATTCAAGGTTCTTTCTTGTCTGGCCTATTTGTGCAACCGTACGCAACACAAGCTGGCATTTTTAAACACTTATACACAATACTAAATGAAATAATCACTGCATCTACCACAATGTGAACACCTTAATTGTTGGGAAGCGCCATATGGTCGCTGCCGGTGCTGCCACCATGCGGGAGAGTTTTGTGCTTGCTTCACCGATTTAACGTCACTTCTCCTCCATATAATTCCTTCCTCCATGGTGTGTCCATGGCAGAGTAGTTCAGTGATGGGGACTATGGTTATATCATTATTTGCCAACGTCGTTAGCTGCTTACTAAGAATTGAATCTCTAGTTACAATTTTATGACTAATTTAGTGAAAACGTGAATTTATTACTTGAAAAAAAAGAAAAAAAAAACAATTTTTAAATCTCTCAAAAAAATCGTTAAATATAGTCTAATGTTATCTTCAGTTTACTTAAATAAATTCATCTCCACAATTCGACTACTTATCTTTGAAATTCGAAGTATTTATGAGCTGTCTTTGAAAATTTGTAAACACGCCATTTTATAAAACAAAAAACTGAGCAGTCGGGCTGGGTGGAGTAGAAATTAAATGGATGTCGTTGATCTTTGTGTTGTATGAAGTGGAATGGAAACAGTCAGTGAATAGTTTTTAAACGAATATAGCGCATTTAGTAACATATACTTTTCGGTTCATTACGTGTTTAAATAATGTTACAATGGAATTTCATTCTAAAATAAACGCAGCGTTCGAGGTCTTCATCATTTCATTGTCATACAGTTCCAGTAAATGTTTACAATGTTAAACTGACTTCCAGTACAACCAATAATAAATGCTTCACTCTCAGAATAATACATTTTGACATGTCTAAGGGGCTGGAGACATTACTGGTTTTTGTAAGTTGAAGTAATTTATCTGGCCCCTTGTTTTTGTCTGTTTCTGAGAATAGCCAATATGTTTACAAGAGGGAGAAAGTTTGGGAATGATACAATAGATGTCGTGAACAAAGGTTGTTTCCTCCATTTCGATACACTAGCATGTATAAGAACCTGTCTGTTGGCAACATTTGCAATTATTACTCTCATTTTAGTTGTGCTAAAAATTATCAGGTACCATGTCTATAGACACCCACAAGTTCATCACTTCGCAATATTTTATATATCAGCGATTGAATGTGTCCTATGGTAAGTTTACTTAAATATTATACATTATAAGTTCCACTTTACCATCCATGTATGTTGCCAGATGTTGCTGGCAATATAGTTAGTGAGAGTTATATTAAAAGATTATGGTTACTTTCTTCTGTTTAGAAGTATTCAGTATCTTCTGTGGGAATTATGAGGTAATTCTTCATAGTAGTTTTCAGTAGATGTTTAAAAGTTTTCAGATTTGACTATTATTTGAAGGATACATTGTCATCGCGGTTCAGTTCTTTTATTCTTTAATTATTGTTTTGCGCAGATTTACCTCTATAGTCTAAATATTTTAGGATGTCTTGTTAATATTTTATATGGCATATTTGTTTTCTTAGAAGTGTTTATACTGAGCTGAGTATGACTGCATACAGAAGTTGAATTTCATTGAATTGTTGGAGAATAATAATCATGCTCTTCCTGTTGATATTTCCAAACATGATAAAATTTTTGGGGGATTATTGGAGATTGAGGCTTAGTTGTAGATTGCAATAGGCCCCTACTGCGGGTCTACTAGAGATCGCGATTCCCCTACAACAACATACAGTAATATCGTTGGAATACTGCTGTAGTCAGTCGCAAGACATATTATTCTCAAGCAGTAATTCCTTTGTAATACAGCCTGGACCATTATTTTCAAGCACAAATTAGGTTGTAATACAGCCTGGACGATCATGAAACAATTAAATGCACTTCGGGAAGAATTTATAGTGGAATCGTGCGTTTGACCACTGCAGTATTATGATGACAACTCGTGGCGGAATCCCGATCTCCAGTAATCCCCCTACTGCTACAATTTTTTTCAGTACGGAATCATATAAACCTAAACTGTTTTGATTTCCTGGCAGTTGTGTTTAGGTTGAAATATAGCCTGGACCAGAAGAAAAATTTCTTAAAAGCCAAATGATTAATTCTTTGGTAGTTGCATTATTTTCCATGTGGATGAAAGGTGTTATGGTATCATGATACAGAATTAAACCATCGTGATTCACTGAGACATTTGTGCAATGCCTCTATTAAAAACAGTTTGCATCCACGTTATTTTGTCTGTATTGATAAGTGAATATTTATGTAATATCTAGATTGGGATACTGTTGCAACTACTTACCACTTCGCGATGTAAACACTCCCGGATGGAGGGTGTATAATGTCACTTTGTTTCCATGTGTGATGTGTCAGCCTTCGATAAAGGTGTTAGGCCATAGAATGTTATCAGTAACAATAAAAAGAAAATATGGATTGAAAAAGATGAAGAAAATTAGTATTTGCTCAATTAATAATATTATGGAAATATCAACAACATTCCAAACTGATAATTGATATCATTCATTAATAACGTTCCACAATGTTGGTTCCTGTAACGTGAATGTTATTAGCCACAATTCCATTGATTTGTATTTAATTGCGTCATTTATTTCCTTGCGTGGCTGTAATTGCTATAAAAACCATTCATACGAAATAAAATATTTATAAAAAAAAGATTTCGTTAATAACTGTTTGCGTTTAGGTTGTAACGTAGCCTGGACCATACTAACCGAGATAGATACAATTTGGAAATTGGGTATCAGCAATACCCTGTGTGACGGTTACGTTTCACTATGGTCACAGCTGCATTAAGACATAAATGACAGTAACGGCAATAGGTATGACATAGAAATTAGGTATCCGCAATAAGGTCTTCGTTAGTTATGTTCAGTGCAACAAAACCTCATCACTAATGAATTTATTCCTGTACTACTGGTGCAAAATAACGATTTCACGACATGAGTCATATTAGTGAAGGACTACTTTCCGTGGAAAGGCCCGCTAGTGACATTTAAAGCTGCGTGCGGAATGTGTACGTCACATTCAGCAACGTAGTGACATCACACTCTCTCCTTCCGGAAGTGTTTACATCTCGAGGCGGTAAGTGGTTGCAGCGGTATCCCAATCTAGATATTACCCGAATATTTTTTAAATAGAGGTTCTGATGACAGTATAATGAATTTGAGATAAAAAAAATTAGGAAAAACTACTGGTTTATTTTAGAAGTTGCCACCTCACCTCTTGCACAAAATCAGCATATTATCCTGCAAGAGTTGCAGCACTAAATTATGAGACACATAATTAAAGCATTACTTTCTTACTATCTTCATATCTAGTGCTTTTATGTAAAATTGACGCCTGATTAATTTCCAATCGGCACGATTTGCTGAGCCAATTTTCTAGATGTGTGGGGAATTTATGCAGAATGCAATTTGGTTGACTTAGTTTTGATTTTATACTACTATGGTTGTTTGGTGTTTTTTAATCCTTCAGTATCAAATTTTGAAATATTTATGTGTAGAAATTTAAACCATCTTCCTGAAATTAGCTTAGAAGGAACAAAGATTGGACTTTCTTATGGGGTTTACTGGAGATCGTGATTCCTCTAAAACACCACTCACTAATGACGTTGTAATACTGTTGTAGTCAGTCGTATTATTTTAAAGCAGTAATCCCATTATAATATAGCCTGGACCATAATTTTAAAACAGAAATCAGGTTAAAATACACCCTGGGTCATCATAAAACTGTTAAATGTACTGCTATATTGTAACGCCAATTTCTTGCAAAATTGCGATCTCCAGTAATACCAAATTTTTTCCTTGAAATGTTGGTTTGTAATTAAGTGCTACTGTTGAAGTAGTGGTTAATAAATCTGTTGGCATTTTCAAATAATTATAAATGGCAGTATACATTAAAAGTAATTTCCTTATTCTATACTATTATTGTTAAGAGATTTATTGATTTGTAATGATTCCTTGAAAAGGCCATACTTTAGTGGCAACTATTGTGATTTTGCCTGTTACTACCTTGCTGTTGATTTGTGCCTCTTTTAATATGTGGGAAGAGTAAAGTGCAATGCATCTAACAGTTCACTCTTCAAAAATTATTAATAAATGAACAAAGGAAAACAATCGCTTGCTTTAAATGAAAATGTATGATAATTCCTTAATATGTAGAAAGTATATGATGGCTGAGCTGGAACTGGTCAAAATACTTTTTGTATATTGTGCCCTGCCAACTTATGTTTTGACTTGCTTCTTTGTCCAAATCAGCGCCGCAGCTGTGACGGCCAACTTACTGTTGCCTCAGCTGGAGTATGCGTCATATTTTCTGCGGCTCTTGCAGCTTGCAGCAGTATGTCACCTCCATTGGTCAATATCTGCAAGGACACCACTCTTGGTACAGAATGTTGTTAATCCTGTATTGTGCCTTTACATTCTTTATTGCACAACAGTGGCACTTATGGGGATGGTGGACATTTCTGACACTTGGACACAGTGTATGCGTGAGTATTTCTTAGCAATCTTATAAGTTATTCTATTGTCAATATATCTAATTTCTTTTCAGATTTTTCTGTTGTGACTTTTTTCTCTTTTGTAGCCAATGTTTTAATCCCAATGAGGGACCTACTGGAACTGCTGAAAAGGGATTGATGATTTACCTTCCATAGTTTGTAGGCAAACTTTTATCAATTGTTTGTTTCTTGCAGAGTGTCTAAGCTTCTTCAGACATGGTATGAATAAGCTTTGCACTCTTCGGCAAAGGGGCCTTTTGTCGTTTAGGCACTCTGTTTATCCACAAGATAACCTTTCCACATCTGATTTGGTCCAAGTTCTTCAAAGTTTTCGGATGTTTAAAATTTCAACACATTCCTTAATTTTACTTTCTAAAAAACTCTTTGTTTGAGCTAGGATTTTAGCTTTTTCACATTGAATGTGATGAGCTGCTTCTAAATGATGCTCTACACTGCTGATTTGGAGCTCTGCTTCAGCCACACATGGCGAGTATTTTCTTTTACTCTAATGGTGATGGCTCAGAATGTCTCACTGATATGTACTTTGGCACATTGACAGGAAACTCAATATCCTCTTCAGTCCCGAGCTAATAATAAAAGTGCAAGAGAACTACTATTGTGTTATTTACTTTGTGTTAATGCTAGTTAAAAATGAATGACCATAATTTTTTTTTTTATTTTTTTATAGATGGTATATATATGATACCTCAAGAGTCAAGCAGGAAAATTATACACATGACTTTACTGCTTCATGTTACTTTATTTCATGGAAATAATATATGTCTTTACCTTTATTTTGGCGAGACATGTTGTACAGCTGCAGGATCCCAAGTTTCCAATCAGGGCTGCCAGAAGCAGAATATCGAACATATGAGCTGTGAGAAGCGCGATGTATATTGTAGATGATACGATAGACCAGAAAAGGTTCAGCTGTGCAGTGGCCCAAGAAAAAAATAATTTCTGGAGGTATCATATACGATACCTTGGGACTGAAGAGGATATAATGCACATGCTGGTAATGCCAGACCCCAATCTTTTACTGACCTTAAATTGTTGCTAATTGTCTCATCACTGCTGAAAACTGGTTGAATGTTAGCTTTGGTCAGCATACTACCCTTCCTCAGTAACTAATTACATGAGATAGAAAGGCCTTTTACCTACATTCATTATCTTGTTCACAAGTTTTGTTCATCTTTTTAGTGGTCAGAGTGCCGGCTACCGTTTGTTCATTTAATCCATTTTGTTGTAGATGGTAATTTAGATGTTTTCTCTCTTCAGTTATATGGTTGTGGTATGCTACCCTCTCAACTTGACAAAGTGGTGCACTGATCAAAAAAAAGATGAACAAGAGTTTTGACCAATGTAGAGAATACAGGCAAAAGGCCTTCTTACCTTGTATGGAAAAGTTTTCAGCAGCAATAATATATTCAGTAGCATCTTAAGGTCCCTACTCATCTGGGGTGTCTTACCAAACAATGTGACGTGGGAACGCACCTTTAGAAAGTTCTAGTGCTACACTATCAACTTGGCCTCCCTTCTCCAATTCATCTGAAATACCTTGCATATAACCCACCATCTGCGATTCACATGACTATCCTTGCCTAAAGTTATGTTGTTGATTTACAAACAGTTTCTTTCCTAGTAGACATTTCTGATATACGAGGGCTGTCCAGAAAATAACAGACTTTTTGTAATAAAAAATAAACAAAGTAAAAAAAAACGATTTTTATTATATACATTTTAGAGGTAAACTCTTAGGCTATTTTTCAACATAATCGCCATTTAAATTAAGGCACTTATCATAACGTGGTACAAGCTTTTCGATACCCTCTCTGTAGAAATTTGCCGCCTGAGACTTCAACCACTGGTTTACACCGGCATGCAGTTGAGCGTCAGTTTCAAACCGTTGTGTTGCGAGCCACGTCTTCATCGCCGGGAACAGGTGGTAGTCGCTCGGTGCCAAATCCGGGCTGTACGGCGGGTGATAGAAAACTTCCCATCCAAAACCATCCAAGAGCTCTTGGGTACGATTGGCCGTGTGTGGACGAGCGTTGTCGTGGAGAAACAAAACTTTCTCACTGAGTTTTCCCCAACGCTTGTTTTGTATCGCGCGTCTTAATGTTCTGAGTGTTTCGCAATACCTTTCTGAAGTGATTGTTTGGCCACGTTCAAGAAATTCAACGAGAATCACACCCTTAGCAACCCAAAACACAGTAGCCATAATTTTTCCTGCTGACAGTGTTTGCAGACACTTCCTCGGTTTCTTGGGTGAATGCGTGTGTCCCCATTCCATAGACTGCCGTTTTGTTTCACAGGTGACGTGCTTTACCCAAGTCTCGTCGCCAGTTACGATACGATCGATAACTTGGTTTCCAGTTTTGGCGTAGTCTTCCAGAAACGTCAGTGCTGCAGCAAGTCTCTGTTTTTTGTGGTCTTCTGTTAAGGTTTTCGGAATCCACCTGGCACCAAGTTTACCAACCACAATCTCATGAACTAAACTCCGTAAAATTTGGGGGAAATGTTCTGAAAGCTCCGTAATCGTGAAACGACGATTTTCACGGATTTTTTCGTTGATTTTCACCACCAGTTCATCACTCACAACACTAGGCCTACCCATGCGGTCCTCATCGTGAACATTGGTTCGACCATTTTTAAAATCAATGCACCATTGCCTCACTCGGCTTTCACTGATTATTCCTTGGCCGTACACATCACAAATCTGGCAATAAATTTCAATTGGTTTGTGATTTTTCGCCAACAAAAACCGTATTACAGCTCGCACTTCACAACTGGCGGGATTTTTAATTGCAGCGCTCATTTTAACACTCTACTGTATTCAAAGTACGATAGGAACGATGTGCAAACTACCACGGCTGGTTGCGTACTGAATGTATGAACAGTCTGACGCCAAGATGGCGGCGCTAGGAGCACCCATTGTTGCGCCAGGTCAAAACGTCTGTTACTTTCTGGACAGCCCTCGTAGTTGCATATCAATCTTGCCATCATTTTTAAAACCACTTTGGGACTTGTAAAAACTTTCATACTATACACCATCATCATTAATTTTGCTATTAATAGTGAGCCATATAAAATATTACAATGAACTAAAGGAATTTTCTAAGGTTTTCATTATCTTTTGGGGGAGATGTGAGAGTTTCACTGAAGTTGACTTGTTGCATTTCGTGTTGTCTCATCTCATTCCATTGATGCGAAACTTCCATGCAAACTTAATCTTTAGATGTTTGAGTGATTATATACTTTCATATCATTCATTGGTCTTTATTTTCGTTATATTACATTCAGAAGTATCCGAAGATTACAAAGGTTCTTGTTATACGGTAACTAGATGTCGTCAGCTCGAAAGTGCTTACACACAACTCAATTGCTAGCCGGTTCTTGTTATGCTATCATCTCCTTAGCAACCAACTTCTTTTTTTGTTTTTTTCTTTATATTTTCTCTCTGTTATGTCTCAGACTTAGGTGAGTTAGTTTAGTCTACTGGCTGTCTTCATTTAAGGATGTGTATGTCATATGCCTTTCCTTAGGGTTACAACTGATACCAATTAAGTTACAAAAGTTTTCAGAATATACAGTTTTCGATAAAGTGAAGTTTTTCATTTGACTGTGCAATCTACCACCATACAGGTTAAATTAATAGTTTGGCGACCAAAGTTCAAGATACCCTGCAATATATGAATCTGATTCAAGTAGTAACGGTCAGAGCATCGACAACCCACAGGCAATCCACCCCCAAGTGCCAGCATATTGTTGACAGCCTCCTTTACAAAACCAGTACTACCATCGCTCTTTTTCCAGTCCTCGGGTAAGCAACACGACTAATTTTAAATAAAATTCCAAGGCAAGGTGCAATATTGTATCCCACGACCTTTAATACATCTGTAGTAATATTATATACACCAGCCCTTTTGAGTCTTTTTAACTTTCCGAGTTCCTCCATAATTTCTTGAGAGTATATTTCAAATTTAGTAGTTTTCTCATTTATTCTTGTAGACTCTCCTCTGATTCATTCCCTCCTATCATAGGCTGATAGTCCCTGGTGGTCTTATTAAACCAGTCACTCATCTCTGCTATTTTAAGATTCTCAGTGACTTCAACTCCATTTTTATCTACAGTTGTCTGAATACCTTCCCTTCCCCTCAGTTTTCTAACATAGCCATAGAAATTTCTAGATGCATCATTGAGTGGTCCCCCTGCACCGATAATATTCTTCATAAACTCATCCTTAGTTTAACTGTTTTCTCTTATTAATTGCTTGTTTAGTTGTTTTAAGTATTCCCTACTGCCTTCCTGTCTCTTAACTCTGTTGTGTTCCCGCCTCACTAACCTCTTTAACCTTCTCACCTCCCTATTGTAGTATGTAGGTTCTGTACATCTCTTTATTTCTTGCTTTGGAATAATAATTTCTTCTCACTTTTTTAAAAATTATTTCCTTAAACTCTTCGCCTCCACTGTACTTTTGCCATTCTTCCATTTGCTGAACCTTTCCTTAAAATATTTCTTCAATTCTAAAGTCTGTGCCTTTTTATAATTATATCCAGTTCCCCCCTTCAATTTTGGCCACTCGTTTACTGAATCCCCTAATATCTATCATAACTGCGTTATGATCATTTATTCCTTCAGTTACTTGACACCCTACAAGATTTTCATTAGGCCTTATTAGATAGATATTCAACATGTTTGACCCCCTCATCTACTACTTTACCACTTCCCTTACTAACGTATCTGCAAATCTCTGTTCCCTTGTGTTATTAATCTTATTTCCTACCCAGTTAACATTCGGTAAATTTAAATCCCCTACAATAATGACCATTAGCCACCCATACACGCACACATTTGTGTGCGAGTAAGCTCGCTGAAGATTTACCCTCGGATATTCACATGATGAGCCTGCACTTGTCGAAGCCCATATACAGGAACATCAATTTCACACATTTGTCATTCAACTGGCTTGTTATGTTTGTGGTATAGGTCTACAGATTTATCCATCGTGATTTCCTTGCTCGTGGCTCGCTGGAAATTCCAAAACATCACGAGCCAAGTGCAGTGAAGTTAGTGTTACACACAAGGTAATCATATTTGACTGAAACATGTTTTTGAGTCCTGCACAAAAAAGTATTTATTTGTGCAGCAGCTTATATTAGTACTTTGAAAAAGAGATGGACAGTTAGACCAAAAAAAAAGTTGTTGCAGGAAGACTATAAACACGATAATATACTGCTACTTGTACTATTTGAGAATCATTTTCTTTGATTTCTTCAGTGTTACATATATTCACAGACAGATACATCATCCTATGCATTTCCTTCATAATTTGGGCTTCCTATATTGCCGATACTGTCCATTGGTTTTTGTTGATCTCTTGTAAATAGTAGAAGTCATAATACCATAAATTTGTTTTGTAGCTTTCGTCTTTGC
Source organism: Vandiemenella viatica (assembly GCA_031002005.1). Classification (NCBI taxonomy): domain Eukaryota; kingdom Metazoa; phylum Arthropoda; class Insecta; order Orthoptera; family Morabidae; genus Vandiemenella; species Vandiemenella viatica. Next base: position 67,430,312 of record JARYHS010012519.1, on the reverse strand, counting down.
TTATTACACTTCTTGTTTTAATTTTTTTTTATATTTATTGTGAAAAACACTCTGCAAATAGTGGATTTTCTTTTTTATTAATGCACTATCAACTTTTATATTATATTTCCCACAAACTTCTATCAATGTACTTTATCCTAATTATTATTATTTTTTTAAATTTTCTGTTCGTGTACTCTTCTGGTTTCACCTTCCACAATGCAGTATGTTGGCGATATGTCGCTACAAAATCAGTTACGAATTCTCTGCTCATCTTGTCAGACACTCAGCACGTCTTATCCACTGCAAGTAAATTGTTAGGTGACATATTGTCATATGTTATTATTATGTCCCCGATGTTGTATTTTATTATCCCCTTTTTGTTTTATAAGAATATGGATTGGTATATCTTCGGGAGTGCAGAATCATTTTTAAGTTCTTGTGGCGAATAATAATAATAGTCTTTCTTATTATTCACTTGACGTTTATTTCACCTCATTTCATTTCTAAACAAAACCGAAGAATTACCCATGTCAGCTGACAGTAATTTTTATTTCAACACATCACCAAATGCGAACTAACTTTGTCTAGTCGCTCGCCAAAAAAACCTCTTTTGTCTCTATAACAACCGATTTTTCCTAAGAGTAATTATTCTCTGAATAGTCTGTTATACTATAATATCTGTATGTAAGGCTACCACCATACTTGCCACATTCAAATCTGTAATTATTGTTATTGGGTTGTGATGCAGCTCGTCGTTAGACAATTAACACACACATTTTATCATCTATACGGATCTTCATGGAATTGCTGGCGCACAAATGTGTGTTTGCCTAGCTATTTATACTCACCTCTGAACTATTAATATGAATTTAGTTTCTATCCCAGAACCTCATCTCCATAATTCATTCTTACACTATGGTAAGCAGCCAAAACCCTGATTTTTTTCTTTTTTATCACCACAAAAATTTACCTATAGTAACTCTTGGTCATGATCTGCGAACACTAGAAAACTTTTCCTAACCAGAATGAATACTGTTGATTCTTGGCTGTCCGCGTCAGAGCCCTGGAAGAAGACCCCAGAATGAGGGTCAAAACGTCGGTTTCAAGAAACATGACGCGGCGCCACCCTGACAGCCAAGAATCAACTGACTCTGGCCGCGGAAGCCTACGATTACAGTATGAATACTGCTCCACCAATTGCTGCTCTATCTCTGCGGTTTATTCTGTAACCATCAAGGAAAACCTCAATTTGTCTAGCACTCCTTTTAAACAGAACGCTACCCCTATAATCACTTGGGGTTCATGTATCTCTATTAAATTTGCAAATTCTATTACTTTGTTCATTATACTTCTACAATTCACCAATAAAAATCTTATTGGGCTTTGTGATATTTTCAGCATTAACCTTTTTATTTCTGGTTATCCATTACTCAATCAACTGCTTCATTTATTTCTTTAGCATTTGTGTTTTTTCCCAGCGTGTATCTCTAATGAGTACTACTTGAAAATAAGATAGGATAGGGAAAATAAACAGTTACCCGTCACTTACCACAGATGAAGGCAGGAGGGCGAGACACGTAAAAACACAAAAACAAAAGAATTACACAATATTTCGACTTTAGTCTTCCTCATGTAGGAGGCGAGACATATGGCAGGGGGAAAGATGTGGTCACGTGGCAGGCTCGGATGTGACCACATCTTTCCCCCTGCCATATGTCTCGCCTCCTACATGAGGAAGACTAAAAAGTCGAAATATTGTGTAATTCTTTTGTTTTTGTGTTTTTACGTGTCTCGCCCTCCTGCCTTCATCTGTGGTAAGTGATGGGTAACTGTTTATTTTCCCTATCCTATCTTATTTTCAGTGCCTCGCGGCAGTTTCTTTGTTTCCTTTATCCAAATGAGTACTACTTTGATCATTTATTTTTATCTCCTCACTAGCAGCCCCTAACCTAAAAAATCCTGATGCCATCATAACTGGAAGTGGGCTCCCTTACAGCTTTAGCTAACTACTGAGAAATTACTCCCTTCCCAATTCTATTTAGGAGTAGGCCATGCCTAGTAAATCACCACCTACCAATGTTGTTCACAGAACTAAAGCCTTTTCCAAGTAGCATCTGTTTTTTTCATATTTACCTGCCTCAAAGTGTGGTTCAACTGTGGCCAATCATTGCATGACATGAGTGCCACACTGGAATCCAGTGCCTCCGTCACCACCTTTCTCAGGTCACACTTAAGGATTGCAATCCCGCAGTGTTTTCAATCCCGCGGGATTTTTGCGGGATTAGCGCCAATCCCGCGGGATCCATGCAGGATTGGCGCCAACAGTTTTTTAACCCATATATTTAAAACATAGTTACTTAAAACGTTAATAAATTAAATAATAATTAAATTGATGATTAAATTTTAATGTTAAATGAAAAAATTACAGTAAACAATATTTTAATTGGCAAAATGACATTAAAACTCTTTAGCGTGTCTTAAGTACATTTCTAGGTTTTACATTTTTTAAAAATCTAAACCAATCTTATATATATATAAAAATAGACGTGTTTTTTCCTATATTTCACTTTTCAGCCACCACTACCTTGCACAGATCACTGATGTTTGTTGGTGGAAGTAGCATGGAGTTTCCTGTCGTGCACAACGTTCGCCGAATGCCGATAGCTGTGGGGATGTGGGAGATATAATGATTAAAGTTGGTCAGTGCAGGGCGTTTTCATATTTCGACCAAAAATTCGTATCTCCGTATACTTCTCTTTCCTGCCACAACTACATAACATAGACCTTTGGTATTTGTGTGTGGTAGTAGAATCGTCTTTCCTGTCGTGCACTATGGTTGTTAGATGTCGGTAGCTATGGGGGTGTGGGAGATATGGGGGTTGAAAGTGCTCGACCTGTGGCAATTTCATACTTCTGCCAAAGACAAAAGTGTCATGGTGTATCACTTTTCAGCGAAAACTATAGATCACAGATAACTGGTGTTTGTGTGTAGTAGTAGCACAGAGTCACATTTCGATCACAACAGTGGCCGATTTTCAGAAACTGTGGTACTGTGGTAGATATGGTGGTTGTAAGTGGCCGACCAAGGATATTTTCGTATTTCGACTTTCTCCGCATATGTCTCTTTTCTGCCACAACTACATAGCATAGAGCATTGGTGTTTGTGTTTGGTAGTAGAATCGTATCTCATGTAGTGCACTATGGTTGTTAGATGTCGGTAGCTATGGGGGTGTGGGAGATATGGGGGTTGAAAGTGATCGACCTGTGGCAATTTCATACTTCTGCCAAAGACAAAAGTGTCATGGTGTATCACTTTTCAGCGAAAACTATAGATCACAGATAACTGGCGTTTGTGTGTAGTAGTAGCACAGAGTCACCTTTCGATCACAACAGCGGCCGAATTTCAGAAACTGTGTTACTGTGGTAGATATGGTGGTTGTAAGTGGCCGACCAAGGATATTTTCGTATTTCGACTGTCTCCGCATATGTCACTTTTCTGCCACAACTACATAGCATAGAGCATTGGTGTTTGTGTTTGGTAGTAGAATCGTATCTCATGTAGTGCACTATGGTTGTTAGATGTCGGTAGCTATGGGGGTGTGGGAGATATGGGGGTTGAAAGTGATCGACCTGTGGCAATTTCATACTTCTGCCAAAGACAAAAGTGTCATGGTGTATCACTTTTCAGCGAAAACTATAGATCACAGATAACTGGCGTTTGTGTGTAGTAGTAGCACAGAGTCACCTTTCGATCACAACAGCGGCCGAATTTCAGAAACTGTGTTACTGTGGTAGATATGGTGGTTGTAAGTGGCCGACCAAGGATATTTTCGTAATTTCGACTGTCTCCGCATATGTCACTTTTCTGCCACAACTACATAGCATAGAAGCATTGGTGTTTGTGTATGGTAGTAGAATCGTATCTCATGTAGTGCACTATGGTTGTTAGATGTCGGTAGCTATGGGGGTGTGGGAGATATGGGGGTTGAAAGTGATCGACCTGTGGCAATTTCATACTTCTGCCAAAGACAAAAGTGTCATGGTGTATCACTTTTCAGCGAAAACTATAGATCACAGATAACTGGTGTTTGTGTGTAGTAGTAGCACAGAGTCACCTTTCGATCACAACAGCGGCCGAATTTTCAGAAACTGTGGTACTGTGGTAGATATGGTGGTTGTAAGTGGCCGACCAAGGATATTTTCGTATTTCGACTTTCTCCGCATATGTCTACTTTTCTGCCACAACTACATAGCATAGAGCATTGGTGTTTGTGTTTGGTAGTAGAATCGTATCTCATGTAGTGCACTATGGTTGTTAGATGTCGGTAGCTATGGGGGTGTGGGAGATATGGGGGTTGAAAGTGATCGACCTGTGGCAATTTCATACTTCTGCCAAAGACAAAAGTGTCATGGTGTATCACTTTTCAGCGAAAACTATAGATCACAGATAACTGGCGTTTGTGTGTAGTAGTAGCACAGAGTCACCTTTCGATCACAACAGCGGCCGAATTTCAGAAACTGTGTTACTGTGGTAGATATGGTGGTTGTAAGTGGCCGACCAAGGATATTTTCGAATTTCGACTGTCTCCGCATATGTCACTTTTCTGCCACAACTACATAGCATAGAACATTGGTGTTTGTGTATGGTAGTAGAATTGTATCTCATGTAGTGCACTATGGTTGTTAGATGTCGGTAGCTATGGGGGTGTGGGAGATATGGGGGTTGAAAGTGATCGACCTGTGGCAATTTCATACTTCTGCCAAAGACAAAAGTGTCATGGTGTATCACTTTTCAGCGAAAACTATAGATCACAGATAACTGGTGTTTGTGTGTAGTAGTAGCACAGAGTCACCTTTCGATCACAACAGCGGCCGATTTTCAGAAACTGTGGTACTGTGGTAGATATGGTGGTTGTAAGTGGCCGACCAAGGATATTTTCGTATTTCGACTTTCTCCGCATATGTCTCTTTTCTGCCACAACTACATAGCATAGAGCATTGGTGTTTGTGTTTGGTAGTAGAATCGTATCTCATGTAGTGCACTATGGTTGTTAGATGTCGGTAGCTATGGGGGTGTGGGAGATATGGGGGTTGAAAGTGATCGACCTGTGGCAATTTCATACTCCTGCCAAAGACAAAAGTGTCATGGTGTATCACTTTTCAGCGAAAACTATAGATCACAGATAACTGGCGTTTGTGTGTAGTAGTAGCACAGAGTCACCTTTCGATCACAACAGCGGCCGATTTTCAGAAACTGTCGTACTGTGGTAGATATGGTGGTTGTAAGTGGCCGACCAAGGATATTTTCGAATTTCGACTGTCTCCGCATATGTCACTTTTCTGCCACAACTACATAGCACTAGAACATTGGTGTTTGTGTATGGTAGTAGAATTGTATCTCATGTAGTGCACTATGGTTGTTAGATGTCGGTAGTTATGGGGGTGTGGGAGAAATGGGGGATAAAATGGTCGACCTACGGCAATTTCATATTTCTGCCAAAGACGCATGTGTCACGTTGTATCACTTTTAAGTGAAAACTATCAATCGCAAATTACCGGCGTTTTTGTGTGGTAGTAACACAGAGTCACCCATCGATCACAACGTTGGCCGAAATTCGGTAACTGTGGGAGTGTGTGAGATATGGTGTTCGAAATTGGTCGATCATGAATATTTTCGTATTTCATCCAAAGACTTGTGTGTATCCGTAAATTTTACTTTGCTGCCGGAACTACATAGCGCAGAAGACTGGTATTTGTGTGTAGGTAATAGTATCGAGTCTCCCATCGTGCACTATGGTGGTTAGATGTCTACAGCTGTCAATATGAATACTTTACAATCACGAACGAAGTTGTGGGTACCAGCTATTATATTATAAATGTGGAAGTAAGTTTCTGTCTTTTTGTTACGTTTTGACGACTAAATGGCTATATCAATATTGATGGAATTTAACAATGAAATAGTGTAGGAAGGACACAGGACATTTTTTCGGCATGAATAACAGTTTTAGTCACGAAATTTTAAGAACTTATCGAATGATGAAAGACAGACAGATTCGTGTGTTAGTCTGTAATGTTACGTTGGTTGCTCAGTCACGCAATCTGTTAGTGTTTGATTTATTAATAAATTTCGATAAGAAACAAAACTTATTATTTAGTATAGAAGTCAATTTGCTCTGCACTGTACTATTCATTTGTGTCTGTATAAAAGTTTCTGGCACCAATTTGTCTTCCTTTTTGACATGCCTTACGGACGTAAACCTGGCCTAAGGTGCAGGTCTAGAAGACAATGTGCTTCTATTAGATTATATGATTCAGATGCTCATGTTGAATAAAGAAGAAAAAACCAAGCTGAAATAAAGCTGCCATCAGTTAACCCCCCCCCCCCCCTCCACACACACACACATCCCCGCACCTTCGCTTACTTTTCTGTTTTTAAATATGTTGTAAATTGATTCTCTTCATGAGACAGATTAGATGATAGGATGATATAATGATGGCTTTCCAACATATTATGTCGACTCGGTGTTGTTTGGGACAAATCTTACGTTACTAACAGATTTCTGTATCCAATTCTGGAATTGAAACTCCAAGTCCACGCGTACGAAGTCGCGGGTAACAGCTAGTTTTTAAATAAATAATAAAAAAGGAAAATATTCAGTGTTAGGTCATGTTATGTACCTTACAATACATCACATAAGTTTAAACACATGGTTTGTTTAATGGCCAAGTTACCAGGTTTTTTTTTTTTTTTTTTTTTTTTTTTTTTTTTTTTTAATTCTAAATAAACGTTCCATAACCCCGAGAGAAAGCATTGCATTTCACAAAGTGAAGTGAATATACTCTTTAAAGTGTAGGCTTGGCTCAGAACAAGATCTCATAACTTTTTGTCACTGCACAAGCACGAGACTTGGCCTTGCGTTTTTTTTTACAAGAATTGTTTTTGTGGGATTCATTATTATATCTCCTGATTCCTTGATTGATCTTACATGATTCAATGCTATTAAAAGAAACTACTCACCAACATGTAAACTGTCAAGTATTTCAGTTTTACTTATGTGGCATAACGACGTTTTCAAAGTGGAAATTATTACTTCTTAATAAGAAAGGAGACTTTCTCGGCGAATGATTGCAGTGAAGTCCTCGATGTTGTATCTTCAGATTTCATTGTAAAAACACGAAATTTCACATGTGAGGAAGACGGCGGAGGCAGCCGTAGAAGTATGGTGTTCCTACAAGACAATTCATGGATACACCCGTGAAAACTTTATTATAACTTTTTTTGCCTTTAGTTGAAATAATAACAAGGAGAAGAGGGATTAATCGAAAGCCTGAGCGGCACATGTAAGCAGGCGGCTTTCGCCAAAGAAACGCAATAAATAGGTATGCGATCGTTAAAATTACGATAACATTAGTTCCGTATCAATAATCAAATTTTCAGCCACAAATAAGGAAATTGTCACAATTTACCTGCAAATGCAGAAAATGGGAATAATGAAACCGTGAATAAAAAGCTGTAACTGTGTAGTTCAGATAACGTGTGCGACACATAAAAAATATTTATATAATTAGAAAATTGTACTAAATATGGAACATAACTCAAATTACAGAAATGTGTACACAAAACAAACGCAAGTTTTGATGAATACGTAAAAATGTATCTGTTTACTTACGAACGACGAAGGTAGACAAAAACTAACGTTTGTTCACACGAGTCAAATGCCAATTGCAAGCGTACAGGCAAACAGGGTAAAACATCAGATAGAGACCAAGTGGGGCAACGAGTCACACAGACTGACATACGTTTTAGCCGCATTTTGCGGATTGCGGATCCGCTTAATTTTGTGCGGGATCCGCCAGACTGTCTAATGATGCGGGATTGCGGGATCCCCCTTTGCTGGATTGCAATCCCTAGTCACACACTATACTATACCTTTCGTTCCTATCAGTACTATTGCACACACCTCCCATTATCACTACTCTATCATTCTTAGCAAAATCCATACAAAGTGATCCTCTATTAAGTGTCCTAATGTTGAAAAGGCTTGTGATCTGGTAGCCCGTACCTAATTGATCCTGCAGGAGAGGGCCTACACCTAGTAAGAGCGAAAACTACATAGTAGTATTGCTACTACCTAGCAGCAGAACCTTTATCTTCCCATTTTTTCCTTCCAGCCCTCTATTCCAACAGGCCTGTTACACATTACCCATTCCTACATCTGCAAAAGACTGGATTTAGTTTGAAATAGTTTACTGTGTACTGATTGGCATATGTTAATTTCAAAGAATGCCGATCGTAAGTGATACCACATCCAAGGTATTGAAAATGGGTGACCGGTTTTAATGGTAACTCATGGTATTGTGTTTGCTGTGTTTATTTCTCTGCCTCATTGTGTCATTACTTAAGTTTTCTCTAGTGTTATTTTGTACTATTATATGTTGTTACCGTTAATAACTAGCTTAGTTTTTGTAGGTCCTTTTCTGTTGTAGCTATTAGAACTGAAAAATTCAATATGGTGAGGAAATGGTTTTTATCTATATGGATTCAATTTGGTGCAACTTTCTTTTCAAATTTGATTTACACACTTGTATTAAAAAGGTTGGGCTATCCTAGATCCCTTGTCATATTCCTCTATTTGTATATTTGATAATAATAATGCTATTAGGCAATGAAATTAAGGAATGGTAGGAAAAGTAACTATTAGTCACCACATGTAAACACAGGAGGGACACAACAACACAAAGATATGATGATTTGCATATACCTTAATCATGACTCGAGGCAGATCGGATTTGTATGCATCGTGACTAGTGTTGTAAAAAAACGTTTTTTTTCTGGCTTGAAAAAAAAAACATGAAAAAAACTTTGAAAAAAAAAAACATGTTTTTTTTCTGGAACGCGTTTTTTTTCACAACTACTAAATCTCAAATTTGTAAGGCAGTTATCGTTTAAAATGACTGTTTTAGAGTTTATTCTAAGTACTTATCTTAGTTTAAAATCTACTATATTTTTCTGGTTCAGTAGGAAAAAAAATTACGAAAATATTGGCAAAATTGACTGAAATTTTCTTTATGAACGGGGATTTCCCGAAGAGACTAGGTTGCGCCAGAAGGAATCCCCATTCCCCATTGTTTGGATTGATACTTGCTATTTGAAATAGTGCTGCAAGCCCTACAAAATTACCTACAGATCTTTTTAAAAAATAGGAATTTAAAATTTATCCACAGGTTTTTGCCTCTTTTTATTACTTATTGGGCTTTCCTTATATTCGTATACTTGTTAACTCTCAGAGTATAGTGGTACTGACTCATTAAATTGTCAGTAAAGGAGAGTGCATAAACCACATAGCTCCATTTTGGCCTCCTGTGAACCCCCTCTCCTCCCCCACGTAGCCCTACATGGATTTTGCCTACCCCCCCCCCCCTCCCCAAGCTCACGTAGCACGTAGCTTTCTTCCGTTGTGATTCCAGAAGACATTTTGTACTGTATTCTCTTGTCAGACTATTGTAAATTACATACGGATATAATTAACTGAGGGAAATAAATACTCACATGCTGTTGTGAGTCCAGTTCCTCATTTTAACTGTGAAAAATGTTACGAAAGGAAAGTTCCCCCCCTCTCCCACGTAGCCCAGCGTTGCCTTCCAGCTAACCGCTCCTCCCTCTGGACCCTGCCACGTAGTTTGTGCATGGTCCCTAATTATGAATTGTTTCCTTGCAACTGTTGGTGTAAAC
>JARYHS010012519.1:66936870-67419597 GCA_031002005.1 Vandiemenella viatica | reverse complement strand
CGACGAATGTCGTTCTGCTATTCATGGTCGTAGACGGGCATTGCGTCGTTTTTGGTTGCAGCGTGCCGTATTGCAAGAGCAAAGCCGCATCATGTTATTGAGGAGAGCAAGAAAAGGTCATGGCAGGCCTTTGTGAGCACAATAAATCATTCCACATCATCATCCAAGGTATGGGAGTCCATCTGCCATATATCTGGAAGTTCTCCCGCCCACCAGTATCTGGATTACTGGATCAAGGACGTGTAATAACCGACGAACAAAGCATAGTGCAGCTGATGGCAGAGAACTTTGCCGCCATCACTTCGTCCGCTAACTTTGACCCCCGGTTTCGGCGACGAAGAGTTGCTGCCGAGAGGCGCGTGCTGTGCTTCGATTCGTCGAATACAGAGGCTACAACTGCCCATTTACATTTTGGGAACTGGAGTCAGCGTTAAACAGTGCACATGACACTGCTCCAGGGCCTGATCTGATCCAGTACCAGATGCTGAGGCATCTAGTAAAGATGCTAAAGAATACCTTCTGGATATTTTTAACGAATATGGACCGGAGGACACTTCCCCGACTCGTGGAAGAAGCAACTCTTATTCCTATTTTAAAACCTGGCAAAGACAAATTGTTGCCAGGTAGTTATCGTAGTATTGCCTTGACTGCTGCGTGGGGAAGACACTGGAGAGGATGGTGAATCGCCGCCTCGTCTGGTGTCTTGAATCCTAATCTGCTGAGCCGCTTTCAGTGTGGATTCAGGAAGTTCCGTTCCACCTTGGACAACCTGATCCTCCTGGAGGCGGCAATACAGGATGCGTTTTATCCGCAGCCAACACCTTGTGGGTGTCTTTTTCGATCTTGAAAGGCCTACGATACTACCTGGCGGCATTTTTTTAAAACAGTTGCATGAATGGGGTTTTAGGGGTAACCTGCCCCGTTTTTTAAAATCATTTTTATCTGGTCGTTGCTTCCGGTACCGAGTCGGTAGTGAAGTGTCTGATCTTTTTATTCAGGAAAACGGTGTCCTCAGGGTCAGTTTTAAGCGTGACTCTTTTCGCTATTGCTATAATGCATTGCAGCCATAATAAGGAGTCCTATAGGTACTCCTTATATGTGATGATTTTTTAATTTTTTGTGCATCGTCCAGCCTGAGAAGCGCTGAGCGGCAGCTGCAACTCACGCTGAACAGGCTGGATGAATGGTCAGTGCACACCGGTTTCGTTTCTTGCTGAGAAAACCTGTGTACTTTTTACTCGTAGCAGAAGCCTTTTAGCAGAACCCATCTTACCTTGAGGAACACCGTTTTAGTGAAACTGTTCGGTTTTCTGGGCCTCATTTTAGACAATAGATTAACCTGGCTACCACATCTCAAAGATGTGAAAGCCAGAGCCTCAAAAGCTCTGTTTTAAAATGTCTTGTGGCAGGTCATGGGGCGCTGACCGCTCCTGCCTGCTACAATTTTACAGAGCCTTTGTACGGTCGCGGCTGGAATACGGTTGTATCGTGTATGGTTCGGCACGGGACAGTTATCTCCGTATACTGATAGTGTCCACCATGCTGGAATTCGGCTCGCCACGGGTGCATATCGCACCAGCCCTATTGTCAGCATTTGTGCTGACTCGGCGAGCCGCCGCTTACCATCCGCCGGCAACTCCTCATGGTGCGACACTACCTTCACGTTGCCATAACACCTGGCAGTCCCGTGTACGACATAGTTCTACACCCCACTACGAACGGCTCTATACCAACCGGCATAGAGCCACTAAACCGTTCAGCTACCGTACAAAGGATTTTAGAACAATATGGATTAGAGCTTCCCTCTTTTTATCACCAGGGTTGGAGTAAATCTCCTCCCTGGCTTTTAAAGACCCAGAATAATTTTAGACCTGTCTCGGTACAACAAATTGTACCGCTGACAGTGTTTTTAATAGTTTTTAGAGACGTTTTAAATCAGCATCATACGTTCCCCGGTGTATACGGATGGGTCTAAGCAGGCTAACGGAGTTGGCTGCTCCGTACTGTTCCCTCGAGCGACTTACACATTCAAACTGGACGGCAGGTGCAGCGTTTTTACTGCCGAGTGCTACGCCGTGTAAAGTCGCTCCAGCATATGAAAGTAAAGCGATAAGTGTTCATCATATGCTGTGATTCCCTCAGCTGTATTCAGGCCATAGGAAATATGTATCCAGCAGACCGTCTAGTCCAGGACATCCAGGACGCCCTCCTTTCCCTCCAATCTCGTGGAAAGGAGGTATTATTCTGCTGGGTACCGGGCCATGTGGGAATCAGGGGAACGAGGCAGCTGATGAAGCTGCCAAGTTAGCCTGCGACAAGGTCAGGACTTTGCTCCGGTCCCAAAGTCAGACCTTGCCTCGGCGGCGAAGAGATTCGTTTTTGATGTTTGGCAGAGGCAGTGGCTGGAAGTTGAGCATAATAAGCTCCGGCAGGTCAAACCGACCGTTCAGCCGTGGAGCAGCTCCTTCCAGCGGGCGAGGAGGGATGAGGTTCTCCTTACTCGCCTCCGTATAGGGCACTGTCCTCTAACTCATGTTTCCTTCTCCGCCAGAGGACCCTCCGGAATGTGATGCTGTGGCGTACCTTTGACGGTACGCCACATTTTAACCAATGTGTATTGTTTTTTAGATTTAAGGGCAGAAGTTTCTTAGCCAATGATCTGTCCCTTATTTTAAATGATGAGTGTGACAACGTGGCTAAGGTTTTAAAGTTTTGTAGCTTGGCTGGTCTTGTCCCAAAAATTTTGGGCAGATCGGCCTAGGTTTTAGATTGGATTGGTGGCCTTTCACAACCACCAATCCAAGTAATGTTTTTACTTGTGACCTTGTTTATATGGCTGGCCCTTTTACAGCCAGCCAGTTAGTTGGATGTTTTAAACTGGTTGGCCCTTTTACAGCCAATCAGTCAATGTATGTATTCATAATGTTTGTGGCCCTCTACAGCCATAGTTTTATTATTATGTTTTATTTTGCCGTCTGTGTGGTGACCTCCTTACAGTCGGCCATGCAGACGGTACGTCTGTCAGTACTTTAGTATTTTATTGTGCTGTCTCTGTGGCTGACCTTTTTTCAGTCAGCCACATAGACGGAATTTTTGCCACGTTGTCACACCTGGTATTTGTTAGGGCGCTAATAACCCCGATGTTGATGCGCCCTAAAGCACGAACAACAACAACAACAACAAGAAGGAGCATAAGAGGTTTTCAAGCCAGCAACATGGCATTAGAGAAGGATAATCGTGTGAATCTCAGTAGGATTTATGCAGAATGTTTTGGATGAAATGGACAAGGGAGGCCAAATGTATAGTGTAGCACTAGAGCTTTCAAAGGCTTTTGACAGAGTGAGCCATAAAATGGTGGTAAATAAAGTAAAAACTATTTGAGTAGATGGGAAAGTGATTTGCTAGGTAGAATAATTCTGAAAAGGTAGAAATCAAAAAGTTGGGTAGGAAATGTAGTGTCAAAAGAAGTACAAGTGTCACAGGACCATTGTTATTAATTATTCTAATGAATGATCGCGTTGATGGTTTACTATAAGAAGGTTGGTTGTTTGCAGATGATATAATGCTAGGATCAAAACAGTTGAGGAATGTGAACAGCTGCAAGGTGATTTGGACAGGATATCTAGCTGGGTGGGTAAACACGGGATGAAGATAAATGCAAAGAAGAGTCAGCTTATTAGATACACAAATAAAAATAACCTAAAGGTTTGTTGTGATTATACTTTCAGACAAGGATTGCTTGTTGAAGACTTGAAATTTAACTATGTTGGCATTATATTCAATAACAAGTTCAACTGGGCAGGATACTTTGGATAGGTAGAAGTAAAGGATTTCAATTTCTTGCACTTGTTGATGAGTGATGAGGGGATGTACCTGAGAAGTGAGGGAATTGGGTTACAAAACTTTTGTCATACCATTGCTTGAATATGGTGGTGTAGTATGGAAGCCACATTTTGATATCAAATACAAAAGATGGAAGGGGTTGTAACAAGTAAAACAACAAATGTTATTGTGTTAATTAGATTACCCAGTAAACAGGCACTGGTGAAGATCACAAGCTTGGACCCAGTCGCCACCCAACGTAAAGTCAGGAAATAGTGTTAGAAACGTTTTGGGTTTTCTAAATGAGAAGTATGAAGCAGTTGTGAGATAACAACATCTTTTAATTGTCTTGTAGATTCAGCTGTGACCACCGTCTTTACAATATGACCATGTATTTGATATCAGAACCTCGTGATCCAGAGATTTAAATTCCTGCATTTGTCAACACCACAAGCAGTTATTAATATGTGAGATCACACCTACAGTTCACTATAATGAAGAGTCTTACTTTCACTATTTTGAACTATTTTCACAACACTGTATCATCAGACACACACATCATCCTACATACTGCACAAATTAAACCATACTTTTATGCTTTTATCGAAGCAGCATATACTATATCTTGTTTACTCTCATAGTACCTCTCATTGGTGAAAGCTGGTCAATGACTATGTACCGGCATAGATGTAATGGATGTTTACCATGGTATAGTCACAGGGTACAAAGAAGGGCACTAGCTTTGTCTCACCAGAACACACCAGTAACCGATTTGGTAAAGGAGCTAGAATGGGATTCATTGGAAGACAGGAGGAGGGTGAAGAGTGGCATGGGAGTGTAAAAGGTGTATATTGGTAATGAGGCGTGTAAAGTTATTGGTTTAAGATTAGGAGTGTTGCATGGAAGGGGAAAGATGACCATGACCACATGCTGGCTTCAGTTTTCAGGCACAAGGGTGTGGTAATATTTTCGTTCATAGGTAAAGTGGTCAGGGATTTAAATAAGTTACCAAGAGAAATGATAAATAATTTACCAAACACTCTGAAAGAATTTAAAGTTAAAATTTGTAGATGGCAAAGTGGGGGGAGGGTGTTACTGGAAAGTGGTAAATGGGTGCATAGGGAAATTTCCACAGTGGCGTAGACTCCATCGTAGTTAGTTTAAATTAAATTACTGCATCATTTACAATGCGTATAATATGGGATGGCTGTAAATAAGTATGAAACTACACTCATATGTTTATTACTTATCAGTAGGTAATTAACTTCAAGGAAGAAAGCAATATTTTACTATACATTTTTAAATGTAGATAGTTAAAATGTTAATGTTAATTTTTTAAAGGTAGGTCTTGGCTGTGCTGGTGATACCACATTATTGTGTAATATGCTGTTGTTTCAGTGATCATTCTGGTCATCTTTGCGCACAACGGCTTATTTCACAGTAACATGACTTTGCCATGATAGTCAAGAGACTATTGACTCCATCCACGGTATCTTATAATTACACATTTAAAAATGAATTTGTACTTACTTGGTCTTGTTTTGCCTATTCCTGATCAGTGTTCCTGCTTGCTTTGTAAAAACAACATAGTTTTCTAGCCAAGCCAACTTTACTGGAGAGGTTTCACTTGTCATATTTTTCATTCTTCTGTGTTCACGCCAAAATTAAAATTTCAGTGTATTTTTGTTTTCTCAATTTTCTCCACAGTCACATTGCATTTACCAGGAAAATCCATTAATGTTTTGTTTTGTAATTCACACAAACAACTATGGGTAGAGATTGTACAATGTGCAAAACGTGTATGTTAGTGATAACCCCTAGGTGGGTATTAGTAGAAGAATTTGGAGTAGTACATGCATGATGATTTGGGCCACCGAAATGGAAGCACTGGAACAAGTGGCAATATCTAAGCTGTTGCCTATATATATATTTAAAAAAACAAGAATAGAACCTAATATATTGATAATGAATTCTTAATTTACACCATCACAAAGTATTTATTCTAATCTGGCAAACATAACAAACAGTAGTGAAGAGGAAGAAAACATAATTAATGAACATTATGATGTGGAAATCATTATTAAATGAATATTATAAAGAAAACTGGCTCCAGCTAGCCAAGAAATCTCTGCTGTGATGGAAAATTAACACAAAATTTTAAGATTTTGTGCTTGTAGTATGCACTTATCTGTCGTCTCCACCAGCTTGGGTACCAAGCAAACAACTTTTTGGTGAACCCGTTCTAATTTTGATCCACTTAGGAATCGATTAGAGGGTGATAAAGCAGCTAAGCTATTATTTATTAAACACAATTTGCTACTTACAGTCTATAGCTTTTAGATGACTGTAGCTCCAATACTAAATAAATTTTATTAACTAAGTAATTTTGGGTGGTTTTAATTAAAGCATCTAATTTGTTTTCTGTTGGACTAATTACCTAGTGATGTTTTTTATGAGAACATAGTTCAGTATACCTAGTTTTCTAATCTATTTAATTTGATTTGATTTTATTTTAATTTGATTTTGTAGTTTTTTCCTAACTAGTTTTATTCCTAACTTCAATATTTGTTATTAGGAGCAGATTTTTACTTTAAAAATTAAACCACAAATAATTATAAATTTGTTTTCCACCTTCGACTTATTTGCCATTATACCTCTGCTTCCACAGCTGTTAACCACTGAACCTCCGCATCAACATTCACAAAGATAACCTCTTTTACACCCTAGCATGTAGCGGCAAGATAGTGATATGATTTAAACCTGCATATATAAATAGATAGTAACAGGCGGCTAGAATTACACCATGCGATGTTTATTTCATGAACACTTTTATTTTATGCACATTCTCATATTTTACTTAGCTCTTAAAAATCTCTATACATTTATATAATGCTATTTTATTACTTTCATAGTAATAATTAATTATATTAAATGTCTTGTGGTCCTGCTGACATTGTTCACACACTCCCTAATTAATATTAATTTGGCTCGGACCCCTTCAGTAGACACACAGACCCCTAGGGTCCGTAGAGACCACTTTGGGAACCACTGGTCTAGATGTTGATTTATTCGATCCTGTTTGAAGGTGGGAAAATAAAAAAATGTTTTTTTACTTTTATGTGGATGATTTGTTCATCACAAGGCCCTGTGGTTCCATAACATTTAATTAACTCCTGGCTCAGCAGAATTCATATTAACATGTGTTTCATCATACAATTAGAGGAATATGATTGCTTCATTTCTTACCCCATGACATCCTTCTTGAACATTAGCCAACACTTCATACCACAAGCCAACACACACTCAGAAGGCTGCCTGGATACTAGAAGCTACCACCATCCCAACCAGAGGTGTTCTTTTACCTGCTTTAAAGCATAGGGCAACAGAAATTTACACTGAAAAAAAGCTTTTAGATAGTATTCTTACCTCTCCATAAAACATTAAGGTAGAATGACTACTCCAAACATTAGAGAATAATATAGATTGAAGAAGGTGGCTACGAGTAGTAACGTTGATGGTCCGGTCGGTGAAAAACATAAAATTTTGCGAGAAGTTAAGTGTAAAATGTGTATAAACGTAGATGCAGAGGCAGATTTGTGTACATCGTAAAAGTGAAAGTGAAAACTGCAAATGTTATTGTTACACGAGCAAAGTCTAGACAAAACAGTGCAACAGCTAATGACCGCGATAATATTTGTAGGGCTATGTGAAAACTAAGATATGAATTAGCAATGAAAGAGGACATTATCAGATTGTTGAAGGAGAAGATGGATCAGATTTCAGAAGAAAATGACTGAATAATAGTGATCTTGAAAACCCGGAAATGTGGACACATGTTGTGAAAAATAATGGCAAAACATCATTAAGGCCTAGGCCTAAAATTGCGGTAACAACAGTTCCAGTAAAAAATGTTTTTAGTGTTCTTAATGAAGTTCGTGATGATGTATGAAGAAGCAACTGTAAAGAAAACCCAGATACAAGCGGAAAGAAACATGAAGCAGAAATCAAAAGCTGCTAAACTGGAAAAAGTTTATATATATTCGGACAGTCACCCACGGTCGGGGATTAGCATCATCGTTACTGCACTACAACAAGAGTATGAAAGTTTCTTCGATAGTGAAACCCCGGACTAAATTTTTAACAGTCACCAGTGGAATGTGTATCTTGGACACCTGACGATTTTGTCGTGATTGCTGCAGGCGCAAATGATGTCTACAGTAACGAAGGTGATAATGTGATTAAAGGTTTGAAAGGAACATTGCCATCCTTAACTCACACTAACGTAGTGCTTGTAAATATTTCTCACAGACAGTGATTTAATGGAAAAATCATGTGTAAAATTAGAAATAAATTCTGTAAATTCCAAAATTTAGTAATGTAATTTAAATAGGTATTTGCATACATGACATGGCCTACACTTAAATTCGCTAGGTAAAGATTATGTAAGTTACAAAATCACAAAAATTGTAAATTTGATATTTAGTAAAAAGATAGAATCCATGCCATTATATTGGCATCAGAATGATCAGGAATTAAGAAGTCACAACCAGGGAAACGTGTAAAAGAAGCCAGACCTTTTTCAAAGGTTTGGCAAAAGCATGACAAGAATTCTGTACAAAAAGACAAGTGTTATAATAGTACCAGAAACATGAGAAAAAATGATGCTCCAACACATAATGAAAATAAACTAAAGATATATCATCAGAATGTTCAGTCCATTTCAAATAAAATCGATTTGTTATAGATACTATCAGAGAAATTTCAGTTTTGTGTATTACAGAGCACTGGCTTAAGAATGATCAGATTCAATATGTTAATATTTCCAATTATATCTTGGCTAATAATTATTGTAGATCTTATTAAAAAGGGGGAGTATGCATTTTTCTCAGAAACAATATAGATTATAAACCTGAAGGAGTTTGAATTCACAGCAGTTAAACTACCCAAATTTAAAAAAAAAAAAAATTAGTTTGTGTGTACAGATCTCCAGATGGAAATTTTGACTTATTCATACAAAGATTAGAATCACTCTTAAACAATATTAGCAAGCAAAATCTTCTTCATTTAATAATATGTGGCGATTTCAATGTGGACTATCTAAAAAGCAACAAAAATAGAGACTTGTTAACACAACTCCTTTATTCATATGGTTTACATCACACAGTAAATAATCCAACAACAGTCACAGAATTCAGTAAGACAACCTTTATCAAATTTTCATAAACAAAGTTTCTTAGTTGAAGTATACAACCAGGTTTCAGTGATCACTTGGCTCAGATACTAACTATGTATGTAAAGGAAAAAAATATACACAATGCCACAAAGAAAATAAAAACCAGATCATTTAGTGAAGAAAACATTGCAAACTTCAATTATTTATTAAGTGAGGAAACGTGGGCAAATATTTTTCAATTAGATAATTTAAATGAGAAATTCAATATGTTTAATAAGCTATTAAAATATTATTTTGATACAGCATTTCCTCTAAAACAAAAATTATAAAGATCAGTGTATCTCATAACACCCATGTAAAAAAAAAAAAAAGAGACTGCTTCACAAAGAATACAAACAGTCACACTACCCCTGAATTTGAGGCCTACTATAAAAAAATACTCAGCTATATTAAACAAAGTTATAAAACAAGCCAAAAAATTGCAAAATGATAGATTTATTTATAACTCCACTAACAAAAACAAAGCTATGTGGGATGCGATAAGAAAGGAAACAGGTAAAACTAAAAAATTAGACTAAAATATTTCATTAAAATGTAGTAACGATGGAATTAGTGACCCAACTGTGTAACAAATCTTTTCAATGATTATTTTACTGGTATTCCTGAAGAACTATTTAAAAAATTTAAATATAATTCAAAAATAGAGGATAATAAGATAAGAACATGTGGTGGATCACTTTTTATTGATAATGTTCAAGAGGAAGAAATTGCAAATGCCATTGCCTTAAAAGAACTAAAGAATAAATTCTGTGCAGGAATTGATGGAATTCCTGAGACAATCCTAAAGAAATGTGCTAGACACATAATTCGACCACTAACACATTTATGTAATAGTTCATTACAAACTGGTACTTTCCCAGAAATACTAAAGATAGCAAAATTTATTCCAATACATCAGAAAGGTGAAACAGATAAAATAGGTAACTATCGGCCTATAACAATCCCATGTGCTATCTCAAAAGTATTAGAGAAAATTATGTATAAAAAGTTAATAAGCTTCATTAACAAGAATAATATATTATCTGATTCACAACATGGATTTAGATCAGGGAAATCAACCCAGACAGCTATTTATGATTGCATTAACAGTATATTAAAAATAATTGATAAAAAAGAAAAAGTAACTGGCATATTTCTTGATTTGTCTAAAGATTTTGATGTGGTAGATCATAAAATCCTCTTGTCTAAGCTTTATCATTATGGTATCAGAGGTATGGGGTGTAAGGGTTTGGGAGAGGCTATACTAGCCTTTTCCAACCAAATGTCAACCTCTCCTTCACGTGGTGCACCCTGTTTGCACGGACGAGGCTCTGGCAACTGAAAGATTCCCGGTATAAGGAATCACCCACTGCTTGCCAACGGCCTCCGAAAGGAGGGCGGAAGAGCGGGGAGTGGTTCAGGGCACCGTCTTGCCCTTGTGGTTGGAAACGGCCCCTAAAGGCGGATGAATCAGAAATGATCAACGGCATGGGGATGTAGAGGGCAACGGGAAACCACTGCATTAAAGACCCAAAGGGTATCCCGAGGACATGTAATCCACTCAAATTACATATATCATGATGGCTTCTTCCTGGGTAAAAAAATTCTTGAGGTAAAATAGTCCCCCAGATCTCCAGGTGGGGACTGCTCAGGGAGGAGTCATCAGAATGGATAGAAACATTCCACGAGTCGGAGCATGGAATGTTAGAAGTCTGAATAGGGCAGGTAGGTTAGAAAACCTAAAAAGGAAGATGGAACAACTTAAGTTAGATGTTGTTGGGATTAGTGAGATTAAATGGAAGGATGCACAGGATTTCTGGTCTGGGGAACACAGGATAATTAGCACACAGGCTGTCAATGGAGTCACTGGTGTAGGATTTGTAATGAACAAGAAAGTAGGGAAATGGGTGAGTTATTATGAACAGTTTAGTGACAGGATTATTTTGATGAGGTTACAAACTAAGCCCATCCCAACCACATTATTACAAGTGTATATGCCAACATCACAAGATGATGACGAAGAAATAGAAAAAATTATGCCGAAATTGAAGAATTAATCCAATATGTGAAGGGGAAGGAAAATCTAATAATCATGGGTGATTGGATTGAATAGTGGGAGAAGGAAAAGAGGGGAATACTGTAAGAAGTTTTGGTCTATGAGAAAGGAAGCAGGTTGCTAGAATTTTGTGAAAGATATAAGCTAGTAGTGGCAAACACACTGTTTAAGAACCATGCAAGAAGAATATACACCTGGAAACGTCCTGGGGATACAGGCAGATATGGGCTAGATTATATCATGGTCAAACGGAGATTCATTAATCAAGTTCTAGACTGTAAAGCGTACCCAGGAGCAGACATAGACTCTGACTATAATAATGGAGTGCAGGCTGAAATGTAAGCGAATAAGGAAGCAGTATAAGCAGATGGGTAAATCCATTAAAAATCACCCAGATAAAAAAAAAATTTGTTGCTCAATATTTTTGTTTTTCTTATTTTTCTTACCCAATCTAAGTAAGCTCAAAACAGTGTTTAAATTTTTTTAGGCTTTTACTTTTTTTTTTGGCACCATTTTAAGTTCGCTTTTGAAATCGAATTTTAGCTGAAAACAAGTTTTGCGTAAATGTTTATAACTCTGTTAATTCTGAAGATATCAAGACAAAATAAAAACCAAAATGTTCAGAATAAAATGCAGTAGATTTTTTGTCATAACATAGTTTTACCTAAATAGTAAGGGGAATGGAGAAAAAGATATATAACTTCCACGATTAAATTAACTGAAAACAAGAACTTCAGAGCTGTAAAATCACTAAAAGGAAGAAAGACTCACCTTCAATTTTTTTTTCTTTTGTTGATTTATTAGAGGTAAGCTTGCTGTAAAAATATGAAGCTGGAGAAGTTTGTCAATTTTTTTATATTAATTTTTAAAAATACCTAAACGACGAACTTTTTCAATATTTGAAGAAGAGTATCTCAAGACGGACTGAGCCAAAAATTATGAAATTAATTCACCAAGCACATCTTCATGATATAAACATTTGTTAAAAATTTGGTGACTGAGACTCAACTGGTTCCAGAGTTATATGGAATCAAATTTTTCAGAAAAACTGTGTCATATGCACAGTACGTATAATGGTAAATTAGATTTGAAACTTACTTATTCACCAAGAAACATACTTTTTCCAGTTAATAGCTAAAACATTAGGGATTCACAAGAACATGCTGAATGTTATCGTTGATGTAGCCAATCTTACTAAGCATAAATAATTAGTCGCATTTAGATGAAAATTAAACACATACATGACTGATGCACTAAAAATGCAATGTTTATTAATATTTTAACCTTACCAACATGATAAAAAGCTTGGCAGATCATTTACACAATAGGCCTTAGCATGAAATTTCATAATTTAATTAAAATATTAAAGAGTGTAGAAATTTCATTGCACAGTTTTTCACTAATGTTGTGCATTCTCCCAGAAATTGTTGTTAGTTCTGTAGGAGTGATTTTCCTTAGAACTTTACTCACTGGAACCCATACCTCATCCATTTTAGATATCTGGAAGGCAGTTTTTGGGCTAGCTGGATTAAAAAAGTGCACCAAAAGATCATTTTCTTGATCACTCTTGTCTTTGATGATACCCAGCCATCAATGATCTTCGTAAATGCACGCAACAAAGTCATTGTTTGTAAATGATGTTATGTTAGTGAAAACGATTGAAGTTTTGTGCTCATCAAATTTTTTACTTTTTGATGTGGTGTAACATCTGATTACATTGTCAGTCACAGGAGTGAATCGATGATACCCTCTTGTACCTTTCATAGGCAAGCAAAACTCAAATCTTTTTGTTAGTTTGTCTTCTGTTTGTCTGATTTCTTCTGCAGGAACAAAGATGTATGTAATTCCAGTTATTTTTTCAGTGCAGTATTTGTACATGTACTCTGGAGTAAGAATTTGGTCATTGTAAGGTCTTTGCATGCTGGCTCTTGTGACTTCCCTGTTGGTAGAATATTTTTAATACTTAAAAATATAAAAACTTTTATTAAAACACTACAGTAAAATATAAACATTACTATACAACTTCACTACATGTTCCAAGGTTCCAAGAGCTACTGGCTACTGAGTCATTGCAACACTTGCTTGTGGAGGGGATTGTTGAAGTCTGAACATGCAGACTTCTTACACCTGCAGATAAAGACTTGTACAGACAAGAAAGCTTTTGTATGAAAACTTCAACCAACAAGTAATAAACTGAATATTGCTTACAGGTGTCTAAATGAAACCTTAAAATTTATTATTTGAACCATTTATTATTTTTAGTATAAATATAAATGAGTATAAATTAATACTTATTAATTTATTTAATTTTCCATTTAAAAATATGCTATCTTCTTTTTCATGTTTATGCATTTTTATGCAATGTGGACTGATTTTTAATTAATTTCTTTTAAAAGAAAAGCATGTTCATCCTTTATTACCATTCATTATGCGCGTAATGCATAGTTTTTCTGAAAACTTTGATTCCATATAACTCTGGAACCAGTTGAGTCTCAGTCACCAAATTTTTAACAATTGTTTATACCATGAAGATGTGCTTTGTGAATTAATTTAATAATTTTTCACTCAGTCCTTTTTGAGATACTCTTCTTCAAATATTGAAAAAGTTCATCGTTTAGGTATTTTTAAAAATTTATATAAAAAAATGGACTAACTTCTCAAACTTCATATTTTTACAGCAAACTTACCTATAATAAATCTACAAAAGAAAAAAAAAATTAAAGGTGAGTCTTTCTTCCTTTTAGTGATTTTACAGCTGTGAAGTTCTTGTTTTCAGTTAATTTAAACTTGGAAGTTATATATTTTTTTCTCCACTCCCCTTGCTATTTAGGTAAAACTATGTTATGACAAAAAATCTAGAGCATTTTATTCTGAACATTTTGGTTTTTATTTTGTCTTGATATCTTCAGAAATAACATAATTATAACCATTTATGCAAAACGTGATTTCAGCTAAAAATCGGTTTCGAAGTGAACTTAAAATGGCCGCCAAAAAAAAGTAAAAGCCTAAAAAAAAATTATGCATGGTTTTGAGCTTACTTAGTATTGGGGAGTAACTGGTAAAAAAATTAAGAAAACCAAAAATGATGAGCAACATGGTCTGGGTGATTTTTAATGGATTGACCCTAATCAGTTCTGTGACACTTTCATAAGAACGGTAGCAAACGGTCACGAATCGAGCGGCTCTTCTCTGTACTTTCTCTATGCTGTCAATCAACCCCTTATGAAATGGATCCCAAATGGCACAACAGTAGTCCAAATGTGGATGCACAAGAGATTTGTACGCTATCTCCTTTGTTTGTTCAATACAATTTTTCAAGATTTGTCCTAGGAATCGCAGCCTAGAATTAGCTCTACCTACTAACGTATTAATGTGTAAGTCCTATTTCATGTTCCTTTGTACTGTTACTCCCAAATATTTCACAGAAACGATCATATCAATAACTGAACTGTTTACCACATATTTCTGAACAATCGGATTCTTTTTGTTAGTTATTCTCATTGTCTTGCACTTTTTACATTTTAGTGGAAGTTGCCATTCAGCGCACCATGCCAAAATAACATCCAAATCATGCTGAATTTCTAAGCAATCGGCCGAATTCCTTACTTCCCTATAAATAACTGCATCATCAGCAAACAATCTAAAAATGCTTTTCACTTTGTCTCCGAGATCGTTTATAAAAATTAAGAAAAGAAGTGGTCCTATTACTCCTTGAGGTACACGTGATGTAACATCTAGATTAGAAGAACTTTCTCCTTCAATGACGACATACTGCGACCGACCAGTTAGAAAATCCTTAATCCATTCACAAAGCTGATCTTATATATATTACGCTTGAAGTTTCACTAAAAGGCGTTTGTGTAGAACAGAGTCAAAGGGTTTCTGAAAATCTAAAAAATATTGCATCTAATTGTGAAACTGCATCAATAACTTTCATTATGTCATGTGTAGATAGGGCCAGCTGTGTTTCACATGATATTTTCTTCCGAATTATTTGCATCTAGAAAATTTATAATGTTCGAGCATATAATATGCTCCATAACTCTACTACAAACATATGTTATAGACATAGGACGATAGTTTCTAGGATCACTTCGATCACCTTCCTTGAAAATCTGAGTAACTTGCGCGATTTTCAAGTTGGAAGGTACTTTTCGCTCTTCTAAGGATTTACTCAATATACCAGACGGAAATGGTCCAATTTCCATCGCATACTCTGAAAATACTGGAATTACATCTGGGTCCGGTGGTTTCCCCCACTTCAGTAGCTCTAATTCCTTTGATAGCTGCAGTATCAATGTGGGAAAACGGGAATGCTATCCTTATTTTCATCAGTAAATCAATTTTTGTAACAGTATTTAGTACGTTAGCTTTATCGTGGTTTTCATTAACCTCGGAACCTTCACGACTTAGTGCTGGAATATTGTTGTTGGTATAACTGACTTTTCGTACATACAACCAAAATTTCTTTGGGTTTTCTGTGACACTCTTAGAGAGAGAGTTGGAATGAAAATTGTTGAAGGCCTCACACTTCGCATTCTTAACACGTCCTATTAACTCGGCTAACGTTTCTAAATCGCTATGACACCCCCTCCTTGAGCGTGTGTATATCCTCCTTTGTTTTATGAGTAATCTTTTGACTTCGCATGTGTACCATGGAGGATCAATCTCCCCCTTTATTGTCTGCTTCAGTATATGTATTTCCATACCTTTCCTGACTATATGTATAAATCGATGGCACATCTCTTCAATGGTGTTCTTTGTTAACTTGAAGTTATGGTAAATTATTACTCAGGTAGGTTCTAAAACACTCCTTTGAGGTCTTACAGAATCTGTAAACAATCCCTCGTTTTCCCCTTTTTCGCTTGGTCATTAATTTGATAGTCACAGTTACTGATTTGTGACCGTTTATTCCTGTGGTCATTGAAATGTCAGTGAATAATTCTGGTCTGTTGATAACCAGCAGATCTAAAATGTTTCCGCTACCGTTATGACACTGCATAGATTCATTAACTAGGCTACCTGCTTGAGATGATTATCTGAGAACAGATCGAGAATTACTTTAGAAGCTGCCTTATCCCTGCTACCAGTAATATGAATGAAATTATGTCAGTTAATATATGGCAGGTTGAAGTCGCCTCCTAGAATCGTAGCATGATCCTGAAAATGTCTAGCTATACTATTTACATTATTTCTTAACTCTTCGGTTATAGCTATGTAGGAATCGGGTAGATGGTAGAAAGCGCCTATGATTAGTTTTGACCCAGCAACATTGAGTTTAATCCATATGATTTCATAGATTGTATTGACGTCTATTTCATTACATGGGAGAGATTTACTCATAGCTATAAATACCCCATCGGGGAGCAAAGTTACCTGGGTCTGTAGCGTACCTTAAGCTACACGTACTCTCTGGGTGGTGCTAAATTGGTGACAGCGATCAGATGCTGCCATACTGCACTTTGGGGCCTCATGGAAATGACATTTATTACAAACGTAACAGTCCTTGTAAGGACTCAGACTTTCATACAAGGACAATAAGGCTCCCAGCTAAACATTTGCCAACTTATCATCAGAGGCATCAGTGGAGCAGAAATACTCTGTTGATGTTGTCATACTGCAAGGAACTTACACAGAGAATGACAAGCTGCTGCTTACTAGAGGGAAACTAACGGGATATAAAATGGTAACAGCACAACATCATGCAAAATATAGCATTTCAACCTACATTAATAATCACATATGCTACTACAAGGTCATTACAGCACAGTATCATCAACTTACTTTTCCTCCACAATAGAGGTGCACAATGTTGAGGTTACAAACATCTACAAGCCACCCACTGCACGTTGGTCATAAACTATCGGCTTGGTTCCCACTAAGAATAGCATTATCCTTGGAGATTTCAACTCCCATCATACGCTTGGGGGTATAACAAGTGTGATGAGAACAGGATTAAATTAATATAATGGGCTGATGTCAACAACTTGACAAGTTCATGATCCTAAAGACAAAGGTACATTTCATTCCGCTCGCTGGAAACAAGACTACTCACCTGACCTCTGTTTTGCCTCTTCTGGTTTAACAGTTCCTTTCTGTCGCATAAGGAGACAAGTTCTCGGTGACTTCCTTCACAGTCAGCATAGACCCATAATCTATAAAATAGGAATCCAGATATCTGTTATCCGATCCACCCCTAAATCTCGGTGGAACTTCCATAAAGCAGATTGGGAAGTCTATGCAAAATATACTGACGCTAACATTCCATGGATCAAAGCAGTCCCAGTGAATTATGCAAGGTTTGTAGGACTAATAAAAGCTGCAGCGAATAGAGCCATCCTGCGAGGCTTCAGAAAAGACTATATTCCATGATGGAGTGAGGGCTCAAGCAGACTTAGAGAAGAATTTGAGGAAAACAGCTCTCACGAAAAGGCAACAGAACTGCTGGAATCACGTGACGATGATAGAAGAGATAAATGGATAAAAGCTCTTAAAAATCTGAACTTTACCCATTCCAATAGAAAAGCCTAGATGTTACATCAATACCCTCAAGGACACACTCATCCTTTAATGTGGAATCGATAGCAAATAACATTGTATATACTTCTAGAACAAAAAAGGACAAACAGTTCTTTAGATGGGTCAAATATTAGCTTAAACGTCTAAAGTGCGCAACTCGCGTCGCTGTATATACTCCCATCCATTCACATTACAAGAGGTTCATGGAGGTTTAAAGACCCTTCAAAATGGTAAAGTTGCAGGATTAGATGGGATTTGTCCAGAATTATTGAAAAACTTTGGCCCAGCTACATCTCGTTGGCTTGGCCCATTCTTCAGTTCCATACTACAATGTGGAAGGCTTCCTCAGATCTTCAAGTGAACAAAAACCATTGCTTTACTCAAACCAGGAAAAGATCCAACTTTCCCACAATGTTACTAACCGATAGCCTTACTCAGTGTCACTTACAAATTACTGGAAAGGATTGTATGAAACAGAATAGCTCCGGCAATCATTACTATGATCCCTGTTAAACAAGCTGGATTCCTTCCCAGGCGGGACTGTAGTGATCAGGTGCTGTCTCTTACCACCTACTTGGAAGTAGTTTATCAGAAGAAAATGAATAACGTATTTGTATTCCTAGATCTTTTGGCAGCATATGATACAGTTTGGAGAGAGGGTCTCCTCAAACTGATCAAAGCAGTTCCTTGCATAAAGATAATTTCTTTACTGGAAAACATGTTAAGTGATTGCCTGTTCAAGGTTCACACTGAGTTCAGCAGGAGCAGATTTCACAAGCTAAATAATGGTCTACCACAAGGCTTGGCTCTCTCCCCTATATTTTTCAATTTCTATAATTATTACCTGCCAGACACGGTCTCTCACAAGTTTGTATTTGCTGATGCCATCAATCTTACAGTGCAAAGAAATAACTTTGTGAAGGTTGAAGAAATACTGACTCATGACCTACAGGAAATGGATGCCTACTTTCGAAGGTGGCGATTCAATCCAATCCACAGAAAACAGAAATAGCTACATTCCATCTTAGCAACGAACAAATCAACTACCATCCAAATATATTGTTTAGAGACCAGATGCTGAAGTATAACAGTACCCCAAAATACCTGGGTGTGACATTAGACAGGTCCCTAACCTTCAAAAGGCACCTTCAGAATACAGCTCCCAAGCTTAAAAGTCGGAACCACTTACTTCAACTGCTGGCAGGAACTTCATGGGGAGCTGATGCAAATACATTAAGAACAGTCCTAGCCTTGGTTTACACCACTGCTGAATACTGCTCCGGCGTGTGGTTCAATAGCTCTCACACCCAGTTGGTGGATGTTCAGCTTCGCCATACAATGCGCTTTGTAATTGGCTCGTTTCCATCTACACTTATTCAGTGGCTGCCAGTGCTTAGCAAAATCCCACAACCTCATATCAGAAGGCAAAAGGTTCTAATAAAACTATGGTCGAGAATTTTGAACAATGAAGCTCTTACCATGCATGGAGATGTTAGGGAATACGAAACACGGCTGAAATCATGTCGCCCTGCCTGGAAGACTGCTGTCAGTCTAGCATCTAACTCCTTCAACCATACAGATAGTTGGACAGCGGAATGGGCATCGTCAAAACCACAGGGCATAGTGCAAATTACCAATCCCTGCTCAAAACTGCCAGGATTCAACTTACCGCAGTCAGTTTGGTGGAAATGAAATCGGATTACATGTGGTACGGGAAGAACTGCTTCAACTCTCCACATCTGGGGTTGGGCAGATTCTCCATACTGTGACTGTGGTGAGGTTTTACAAACTGTGTCATACATTGTGCAGGACTGTCCACTAAGTGCCTTTCCTGGTAGTCTGGAAGACCTAAATTTGGCTACGCCGGAGGCAGTGGCCTTGTTGGAGCGCCTCGACGTCACATTGTAGTTGTTGTGACTGGAGATCCTGTCTCAGTGGCCAACTGCGGGCATTGTCCGCTGAACTATGTGTTTAGATTGTTCATTGAATACAGCATAATTGTAATTGAATTGTGTAAATGTCTTATAGCATCATACACAACATAAAATAAAATATCCCACCTCCATGAGAATGTAATCTATCTTTACAAAAAACGTTCATGCTTCCTTTAAAAGCTTTGGCAGAACTTATTTCCGGTTTTAGCTAACTTTCTATACCGATAATGATATCTGCTTCTGTGCTACAAATAACTCTTTCAAGTTCTGGTTGTTTGTTACAAACGCTTCTACAGTTAATTATGAGATATTTTAACTGTTGAAATTCTTTTGCATTCCTCCTACCAAGCGTGGCGGTGTAACGGTTAGCGTTCTCGCCTCACATTCGGGAGGACGGCGGTTCGAATCCCCGTCCGGGCATCCAGATTTGGGTTTTCCATGGTTTCCCAAATCACTCCAGGCAAATGCCGGGATGCTTCCTTCAAAAGGCCATGGCCGAATTCCTTCCCATTCCTTGCCCCCCATCCTTTCCCGTCTCTAAAGACCTCACTGTTGAGAGACGTAAAGCAGTTAAAAAAAAAACTTTCCTCCTACATTCCGGTGTTGCATCTGATTGGGTTGCTCCTAACTGTATTTCATGTTTTGGGCCTTCCTCCCTCAGCCTAAAATACCACGTAGTGCATTCCACACAGCCCCTGCCATCCGTGTAGCCGTTTCACTTATGTAGTGCACACCTGACCTTTTCAAGGGAACCCTACATGACTCGAGAGCTAAATGGTGTCATTTTTTTACTTACTTGCATGACTTGAAGTTTTTAACATTTAACTCCAGCTGTCAGTCTTTGCACCAAGCAATTATTTTCATAACATGTGCTTGTAATAAAGAGCATTTGTCCTGGGTTTTTATTTCACGATAAATAATTTCATCATTGACAAATAGTATTTTTTCCCTAATTACATCGCATAAATCATTAATGTATATGAGAAACAACAGAGGACTTATCACACCCCTGAGGAACCCCGGACCTCACTTCGGTCAGTGATGAATGCTCACCATTGGGAACTACACACTGTGTTCTACCCATTTACATATTTGTCAAGATATATCGTAACTTGATGTGTGAAGCTGTGCAGTGAATGCAGATAAGTTGCTAAATGAGGTTTATAGCTGTGCATGTGATGTGTCCAATAATAGGAAAATATTGCCCGTAGTAAGATTGGAATATACAGTGGTTGTTGGATTCATGCTGAAAGTTGTGCAGCAATGTCTGTTTGCATGGGAAATAACTATGTAGTACTCTAGGAGAGTCAGAAGAAATTCGTGTACCAAGATGTTCTTGAGGTAGGCTGATATGTTGAAGCATGTGCATGAGGCATTTGGTAGGATCTTGAGAAGAATGATATGCATTTCAGGGAAAGAACATAGAAAGTAACATTGAGCCGCTTTAGCTGTAGGTTGGTACAGAATGTAAGTCATTGGTATGACAGGTGGTAGCATGAAAGATTTGTTTCTGCACAATATCAGGAGGGTAGCAGATGGTTACTTTTTCTATCCGTATTTCGGTGCCCCATTTCACCTGCTTTCTAAATATGTTAGAATGCCGTATTTTTTTTAGTATTCTACTGTTCAGAGTACAACATTGTGCTATTAATACATATATACTTTTTGTCTTTTGAGTAATTTTATGTGAAAGTTTCATATTGGTAATAATTGACTGATTTGTAGGTCCCTATTGGCTCATGCTGTCTTCAGCAGATTTAGTGATGGTTCAGCTGTTTGTTGGAGTGGCACTGTACGTGACTCGTCGAGCAGATGGAATATCTTCACTTGCTTCATTCAGTGGCTCACAGAAGAGAGACTTGTGGAGTATCATTGTTGTGTATGAATTTTCAGCATTGTTAACTGTTACATATGATGCTGTAATGAGGTTTGGTAAGTTTTCTCATTCAATCTTTAGCTTGCCTGATAATTACAAAATAATATTTTGATTTTGGAATGAAAACTTGTAACATAATTGGCTTTATAGACTACAGAAAATGATAAAAAAATTATCAGTATCAGTTTGGGTATGTTACCCAAAGTGATACCGCCCACAAAAGATAATACGATCAGGTGTAGAAGAGAATGTAATGATCACATTGGTGGTAGTCTCAATGTCGTATGAATTTTCTAAAGTGAGTTAGGGGAAACCTTAGAATTAGACCAAAGGAGCTTTGTATCATAGATGATTCAATGGTCAATGGATTTATATAGGTGTGAAAGAATGATAGTCAATGAATTAAGCTACAGAAAACAAGTCCGAGGAATCAATTTTCATTTATGTTTATTTTTCCAAAAACTTCACTTCACAATAACGTAACACACATAGACATCAGTTGATCCTAAGATTCTGAGTGCGAGCATAAACAAATGCTCTAGGGATACAATGAACTTGCAACTCCTTTGATACTAAACTTTTTAAAACTAAAACTTGTCTCTGTTGTTGGCCTTATATAATCACTACAGAAATTTCCAGAATAATACAGAGAAAGCTGCTCGATGTTTCTCAAACGTTGACAAAGCAGCTAACAATCAAATTCACATTAAAACAATCAGAATTAATATTAAATCATTCACAATCATCATGAAACACGCAGAAATGGAAAATAAAGATATTGCAAGTATTTACACACAAAATTATCTACTTAAGTCCAAACCATCACAAATTGTCCTCTAAACATCGTATCTCACATCAGTACTTAGAAATACAAACTTTTAATCAATGTTTCATGCACAGAACTGTCCTTGAACCTATTAAATAGTATTTGCATAGTTTCTTTCCATAATAAATGTTTATACACAAATTCACAATTAATTGCAAAAAAAATATACAAAACCATATTTACTCAACTCCCAGCTTGCTACACATAATTCTTAATATACAACTTCATTAAAGGACTTGGTTTGAGGACTGTTACAACCCCTCCCAGGACCTACTTGATTTTACATAGCTAAAATTGATTGAATCCTTCATGATATTAGACAGGTCATATGAACATAGAAGGTCAATGTATAGAAATCACAAAAAATACAGTTAATGTGTTATAAGATCTTGGTGTAGAAGTACAAAAGATGGTTACAAACGATATTTAGAGTAAATATGGCAAGTTTCAAGGTAGTTTTTCATTAAAGAAAGAAATGACAAATCGTGAATAAAACTGGTAATCAAAAGAAAATTATTTCAGATTAAAGATCTTTTGTAAAATAATGTGTTATTAGTCTGAGATTGTTGGTTGAACAGAAATATTTTAAAAGTAATTTCAAAGCGAAAGTTCTTAACGCATTGGGGTGAAGGAGATCCTCAAGAAGGCGCAAGACTGTTAACGAAATAAAGGCTAGAAAAGGCAAATGTGAACTATGAAAAATTTCTGAGAGACACCCTATGTTTATGAAAGCACAGTTTTAAGTAAGTTTGACATAAGTTTCAATCAATACAACCCTTAAGGTATTTGATTCAAAGTATTTAATCTGAATTTAATAATAGTGGTCAAAGAGAAGTGGAAACTTTGAAGGATTTATATCTCTCTAATCAAATGCATTTAGAGGGGAGCAAGATACATGCGACTAATCGTAAAAATATCTAGAATTTCCTGATGTTAAAACAAATACGCTAGAACAGATGATTTTGACAGTAAATCTAAAAGATAGATTTTCAGGCTTCAGAAATTAATAATGAGGAAATGAAAGCAGATATGAGAAAATTTATTTGCACAGAAAGTAGTTAGAAAAAAAAGTTCTACATTATCACAAAGTTTCAGGAAAATTGGAAAAACTTTGGGAAAATCTGTGCAACCCAAGCCAGACGGGCAAAAAAAAAAAAAAAAAGTGGCGACAGAAGCCAGACAATACATGGCAAGCGGTAGATCGGTAGGAAGGTCAGTGAAGTCGGAGTTAGCTAAGTGTCTCTTAGAAATGACACTATAAGAAATTTAAGAGGAGGACTCGTCCGCTTTTAATTTTGGCAGTTGCTAGGATGAGGACATGTAAGTAGTGTGTGATTGTTAAGGATGGTGGATAGCTGTAGGCTAACCTCGTGGAAGATTCGTACAATAGTTGTTTTAATTTTGAAATTGATCTTTAGTAAATATACTTCTTTTCCTGAATTTAATTTATCAGTAAGGAAAACTTCATCTGGGGAGGAGGTTTCAAGTGAAGTTAATTTTTATTCTGATTGAATGGAATGTAGATAATTCTTGTGGCACTAATCTGCAATTTTCGGAAGGAAGTCTTACTGGAACAATTTCTGTTGACAGAGTAGTGATGCTTGAGAACTTTGAACTATAAAACAATTAATTAAAAAATTACTTTTGTGTCTTGAACTTTTAAATTACTTTACCTGTCAGTAGATGATCCTACTGTAAAATCATTGGGTTTATTTTAACATAATACTGCAGATAAAGAACGGATAGAATAGCAAAATCAATTTCCCAGTCAAAGATTATTCGATGAGAAAAAATACTTCATCTCTCATTGGATGATTCCAGTCTCCCAGTTTAAGAAATAATTATGCCTCAAGCAGAAGTTATTTTCTTACAAACTGAGTGTGTAAACTGTTACCAATTGTATTAAAATAGTGGTGTAACAATTAGATCGTAACTAAATTTTTGAATATGTTGATGTATTGCAATTTGTTAATTACCAAGTCCTTTAAAATGCTTTGTATCAGTCATATTGTTTTTAAATATTATTATAAGTTTTTAAGGTTTATTAATATTTTAGCAATTTAAATAATATTTTATCTCTTGTGTTTTAAATATAATATTTTACTGTAAAATTTATTGCAAATTTCTAAATATGTCAACTAATTACTTTAAAAAAATTACAGTTGGCTCTGAAACGGAAGGTTGCAGCTCATTATTTGCTCATCGACAGATTTACTACTCAATGGTTGCGTCTCTCTTTGTATTGGTGAAGTTTCTTGTTCCCACATGGATACTCTTGGTTGTTCTGCAGCCAGTTGAAGGGGACACGCACAATTCAGAAGTGGCTCTTGCAAGTCGATATAGCACAATGGTAGTAATAGTCATTTGTTATATGTTCTATTATTTAAGTTGCAAGTAACAATTTTTGGATGACCTACTTATCATTTTCCATATTATTTTTCATGTCAGATGCTTAGTAACATTTCTGTTAGTATTTGTTTAGTTGATAGATTTGCATCATTCAACTGGATGTGCAGCCTTACAGCATACCTAATAATGTAAAAAGAGGGATTGAGGATTTTATAACTTGAATGATAAAATTATTTTCATTCCACCAAGCGTGGTAGGTAACCATTAATACTTGTGCCTTGCGTTTGGGGGGCATCGGTTTTAAATCCCTCTGGCCATCCAGATATCTGTTTTTCAAGGTTTCCTGTAATCACTCCATGCGAATACCAGGATTTCTCCTAAAAGCCGTTGCCAAATTCCTACCCATTCCTTGCCGCCAGTCCTTTCTTACCAATAACAACCTCGACAAAGTTTAAAACCATAAGCTAAAAAAAAAAAAAAAAAAAAAAAAAACCTCCATCCAGAAAAAAAAAGATAATTGAAAATGTAATAAGTAATCATACACTTAAATGTCTGAAGGTGTCATTTCCCTTAACAACAGTAGAAACCACATGATTAGTAGATAGTGGAATGCACTGAAATGATGCTATAATTGTTAAAACGTTTTACTCAGTGATAAGTTGCAACGTGCGGGATTTAAATTTAACTTATTGACTTGGTTTAATATTTCATATAGTCTTATACTGCCAGCTTCCTTGCAGTTGCAGATATGCTACCTCACAAGAACCATTATGTTTTCAAAAGCTGAATCAATAACCATGTGGCGAAACTTTTCATGTAATTTGGAGGTATTGGTTTGATAGTAAAAGTGAACTCTTCAATTACCAGTGATGAAGGCAGGAGGGCAGTGACAAACACAAAAAGACGAACACAAAAAGACGAACAGTTTTTATATATTTTGATATATTTTTGTCCTTCCAAAGAGACAAGCATAACATAAGAGGAGTAGTGTGATAAAACTTGAAGTTTGTGCATACAACCCCCTTGCGAAACCAAACATACGAAAAGAGATGAGATTGTTTTCATGAATAAGATTTTGTATGGAAATTAGTTATAATGTGTTAATCTTTTTGTGTTTATCACTGCCTTCATCTCTCTTAAATGATGGATTCACTTTCTCTATCGTTCATTTTTATTAACTAAAAGTATTTTCCTTCTAATTCTAATTATTACCACAAAGGAATTGGTTTGTGTCTTTCTAAATCTCCTTACAAAGTCTATTCGTTTGTGAAACCATCTTAATCGACAACTTTTCTGAATGTCTTGTATAGTGCTGTCACAATGCTTTATGCTTAATAGAAACATTAAATTAACAACCTTGTCCAATAAGATAGGGAAAATAAACAGTTACCCGTCACTTACCACAGATGAAGGCAGGAGGGCGAAACACGTAAAAACACAAAAACAAAAGAATTACACAATATTTCGACTTTTCAGTCTTAGTCGTGTAGGAGGCGAGACATATGGCAGGGGGAAAGATGTGGTCACATCCGAGCCCGCCACATCTTATTTTCAGTGCCTCGCGGCAGTTTCTTTGTTTCCTTTATCCAACCTTGTCCAATGGCAGATTGGAACTGTAGAAGGTCCAAGATGCACTGTAAGATACTTCTATCGAGCAAGAATAATGAGGACAGCATTGTAGCATTAGTTGAGGCACAGAGGATTACACAAATAATAATAACAACAATTTAATAAAAATGGTTTTCAAATATTCACTTGCACAGAGGAGTGCTTGTCATTAACAATGTTAACTGATGGGTTACTAGTCATAACCCAAGGTTGAAAGCCATCCAAGCGGAATGTAGAGTCTTATTATTTATTGTTGGCATTTGGTACTTAGACCTTACATGCATAACATGATTGTCATAAATATGTTGCAGCTTTTTGATTTTTGACAGTGAATTAGTATAAAATGTTTATATTATATAATACTGATAATATTCGACTATCATTATTAATCTTCACATAAGTAAAGACATCTCTTTAACTATTGACCTTGATTATAAATCTTTATGGGTTTGTCTAATAGAAATTTTAGTATTAGGGTTGAAATTCACCGATATTCTGACATTTTTGAGTCTTGTGGACAATATGTAACCAGTGGAAATACTGAAATAGTTTGAGAGTACTGGCCGGTACTATGAGATGCAAGCATATGCTTATGTGAGCCATTTATATTGAATTGTTGAAGAAATGTTCATATATTGGTCAGATAAATAATTTGTAGTTTTAAAATACTTCAGGTACTTTAATACTTATTGGAATTGTTGGTAATATTTATTGATTAAATAAAAAGTCACTTATGGAGTCTTTTAATAAATAACTGTTTTAAGATTTATATACAGTTGTGTAAAGTAATTACAATTTTCTTCTAGGATGGTACATCAGATCCAGGGTATCGCCAGTATCAGCGAATGCCTTCTCCATTAGGTCCACATCTCCTCCCATTTGTATCCGATTTCACATCATTGGGTGCAGGTGACGCTCCACATTCTGTAGTGGCACCTCTTAGCCACAAGAAGGCTCCATCCAATGATAGGAAAGCACTCTCAACTATAAGTGAGGAGTCATGTCCAGCTTCTGCACTTGATAGCCCATGCAGCCAACGTGATACTATCAGCTAGATTCTGTATTAATTTAAAACTTATGCCATTTTGTTCTGGACTGCATATGCTTTGTAGACCTCACAGAAAACCTTGATTCAGAGGATGAAAGACAAAGGGAGTATAGCCTTTTCTATACTTATAAGAGACTGTTATGTCTACTTCAGTGTTAAATAAAAAACTTAAATTGCTCTCTTTTTATCTCAATGTATTCACTAGAAATTTGCAGCCATGTTAAATAGCTGCTGATAAACATTAGTATGAATGACTTTATGGAGAAATACATTGTTTTTATTTATTAAGACTGGATAACATTATATGGTTCCATGTTTGGTACTTCATTTTAACACTAATAAAATGTCCTTTGATTAAGTCTTCATGGTTCGAATTGTAATTATTCCTATTTGTGCCAAATATGTGTATAAAATTTTACAATTCCGTCTACACCATTTTGGTGTTAGTAATCCAAAATTAGTGTTATAATTTCATCATCTTTAACAATTTAGTATTGTTTGTACAAGAGAACATATTTTCCTAAACACATCTTTTCTTACATTTTTCAGTCGGAATACACAAAAAATTTCTGATTTAATAACAACATTCTTCTATAATTAGGGTGTCTTTTTTTGTCAGATTTTATTATTTCTGGAACTGATCACAGGAGGTACATAAATAAAAAATGTAAGATTATTTTTTGCTGTGATTTTCTGTTTTTCAATTTACTCATGAGTAACTTTCTTTTTGGATTTGAGGGCAGCAGGTAACTGAAATGCTGGAGTTTTTATTATGAACTGCCAGAATGTCTTTTATCTTTTTATTTGTTAATCATTTGGCTGAAATTATATATATGAAATTGTCATTAAGGAATAGCAATAATAGAAATTGGTAAGAAGAATATTGGTAATTGATATTATAGTGATAAGTTGTCTGCTTCTATTTTGTGCGACTATGGTATTGTTTCCAATTGAAAGCCAAATCATGTTTAGTTGGTAAGGGAACAAAGAATATAAGGTAGAGAATAAAATATCAGCAAGAATTAAGAAAGACATTATAGAAACAAATGAATAAATTTACTGTTCTGTAGGATGATTTGAGGAGGAGAGAATTTTTGTAAAAATGGCTGATGAATGTGTTGTATGCTTGATAGCCCCAGTTTCATAACAATAATCACTTTTCTTTCTTCGTGTTTGGTATAGTGGTGGTCACTTTTTTATTTTACACTAAAAATATTTGGTATCCTGCAGTTTAGTTTTTTATTATTGGTTCTTGTAAAGGCACCTAAGTGAACTGATTTTTATTATTGATAGTGCTCCATAGCACTCCAAATTATCAGGTTTTGTAAATCTTTTAATGTTTTTCATAGCTAAATATTCATTCATCATTTGTTGAATCTGGTGTGGAGCTGCATTACATTGGTTAATTGCAATGATATTTCACCCTAAGCTTTCATGCATTTTTTGGACCAAATGTTGGTTAATTGTATATTAGGCTGTCAACACCAGCAAAGCAAACTATAGAAGTTAAAGAGATGTTATTGTGTTGTGGCTTGATGGTTGTTGTTGTTCCTCTGTATTTCTATTTTGAAAATATTTTTTCCATTTTCACATAAAATACTTTTTCTTTAGTGTAAACAGAGATGGAGAGTATGGACTGTGCATAGCGTGAAAATGAATTTGATATGACCATGGAAAGTGCCGTACAAAAAAAATTAAACAGAGGAATATTGTCTTGGCCACAAAAGGATTACATTTCTGGAACTTCTTAAGTTGCTGTTTTGTTGGTGTTTACAGTCAAATATACGGTCAGAAGTTAATTTACATTTGGCCTTGAAGAGGCCTACAGGCTTCAAGCAAAATGCTGCCACAGTTACTCAACATGATGAGTCCAGTGTCTGGTTCAACAAACTTAGAATTATCATATTTTATTTATTACTGATAATACTCTATAGCAGTACTTTTAAATTATTTTATATCTGGTATTTTTATGATACAATAAAAGTGGACATTCTTTGCTTAGTGTGCAATTTTCTGAGTAAGGAGTTTATCTACAGAATAAACTTTCATTTTTGTTTTCCTGAGAAAATAAGAGCTATTTATAAACTTTACATAAGGTTAACTTAGTCTGCATTTAATCATTATTTTACAGGATTGGTGTTTGTACTTCTAGAGATTTTGTATCTGTGTCCAGTGGGAACAAGAAAGTAGGTTGATTTCTCAGGCTTCTGTGGCCCTCTTTGTTACTAATAACTGAATTTTTCAGAAATGCCACTTTTTTATTAATCTTTTTTTTTTTACGTTTCTAAACCTTTGACAGAGATACTCCATTTGTTTACTTAGCAACTAGTGCCAAGCATTATAGTGTACTAGGCCACTGTCTTCGTTGAATTTGTTTGTTTTCCACAAAGTTTCTGCTGCCTCCTTCACTTCTGAGGGCACCACTGGTCTTGTCCTCCTGGCAGTCTCTTGTTTTCAATTTGTTTTCGTGCCTGGTGTTGGCATGGCAAACTATGATGGATTTGTCACTTTGTTTATAGTGATGGATATGTTCTTTAAGTCTATCCACCAGTGTGGCCCATCTCACTTAATACCACCACAGCTGCTAGAGATTTTCATAAACACCTTTTGTGAGTATGATATGGATGGCAGCTATCAAAACAGAGATATTGTTGTAGGTTAGTGGGCTTGATGTGGACAGAGGTTTGTAAGTGACCATTCTGTACAGAGATGTCCACATGCAGGAAAGTGACGACAGTCGGAGAGTAGGATCAGGTGTAATTTATGGGGGAGACTGGTGGCCCTTTTAGGACGCTGTCCTTCATTGGTGCTGCACAGAAATGGTATCTTTGCATTTATAAAAGTTCCTGTTCTTTTATCTCCTGGGAGTGACAAGCCACTAGCCTTGCCTGTAAGTGAGAAATAAGTTTTGGAGATTTGGCAAAACTTGGATGTAATTTAGTGGCCTGTGGTTTACACACACCAGACTTTGTATGGAAGCACTCTCGAGTACTATAAGCGAAGAACAGATTCTCACGTAATTTCTTGATTCTTTTGGTATTGGAATTTTCTAACTGAAGAGAATGAGATCTTTGGCTGGTATTTTCCTTAGTGCTACCCACAGACTTTGAAATCTGCCTCACTCTGTTGTCTTGCGCTCACACACACCTCTGTCCAATTCAAGCCCACTAACCTACAACAATATATCCAGTTTAACAGTTGCCATTCATATCATACAAAGCGTTCCATCCCATACACCCTAGCCATCTGAGGCAAATGCATCTGCTCTGATCAAAAATCCTTTAGTCTGACCCAGGCACTCATAAACCACAATTGTCCTCCAGAACTAGTCCAGAAACAGATATCAAGAGTCAAGAACTGTCCAGCACACTAACACACTACCCAAAACCAACCAGAAACCTGTTTTTCTCACCCAGTTCTTCCCTGGCCTGGAATCACTAAATCAAATTCTTCATTTTGGCTATGACTTCCTCAGATTCTTTAACATTCTCAAAATTGCATAATTCTTGATATGGTCACCACCCATAGACTTATCCCTGAGAATATGAATAGTCTTCTGTTTAACACAAGGTAAAATATATAATATGTGTGTGCTCATATTAACATTGAATAAAACCAATTTTGTATTCACAAGTTCCTCTTCAATCAACCGAAAACATCCTTCCCAACACAGCCACTTATTACTTCATCTGATTTTTGTGTTGTTCTCAGATTACAGGGTCTAGCTAGAAGCACATGGAATGGTTATACTCACATGATACAATTCTCACAACTTTCATACACCACAAAACATACACTCTCATGACATCATGGTTTACCATTTACCTCTACTCCATAACATTGTACTCATGTAATCACTTAATAGACCAATATTAAACCAGTAATTATGAACAGTTCTTCAATCTTAACACTTCACTATTGGTCTCCGGACAGCATACTTCCTTTCTGTCACCCATGTGACCTGTTTCAGCAAATTCCCGACTACCTTCTTGAAAACCTTGTACCCAACCAATTCCCTCCATGACTCTTTCAAGGCATCCTTCAATAAAGTTTTTATTTTCAAAATTCTTGAAATAACCTATAAGGCCAAACGTCCAAATGCGTCATGAATAGGTTCGCAGCTACATGCGAAAGTGGCAAGCCCATAGCCGCACCTTCAACTTGGGCGTATATTTGAACACCATATTAGAAAACGGGCAGAATTTTCCGAAGTCAGCCCATCCGATAGAAAGTCCATGTACAAAAAGTTGGGTGCGTATTACTGAAATGGCTTTGTTTACCAGCATGTATGTAAACAGTAATACAGCATCAAAACTCACTATGACAGCCATCTTCTCCAGCATAAAATCATCAATAATAAGCGGGTGAAAGTGTTAACAGTTTATAAGGCTCATTGCAAGTTTGGCTGATCACTAACCAGGATGAAAGACCGTTTACACCCACATCAGCTTACAATTGCAGTTGTGGCAGTGTTTATATTGGTGAAACGGGTCGCACTGTAGCAGATAGACTTAAAGAACATATTCACCAGCGTAAACAAAACAATAGCGACAAATCTACCTTAATTCACCATGCCATTAACACCGGGCATGAGATAAAATTTGAAGACATGATGATGCTGTTGCGCAGAGAAGACCAGTGGTGGCCTTGACAAGTGAAGGAGGTAGCAGAATTTTTTGAAGAAAGCTAACAACTTCAGTGAACTCTGGCACTTAGTGCTTGTTGCTAAGTAAGCAAATATGGTGTTTCGGATGCAGGCTGCAGCATGTCAAATAAAAGCTTAGAAATGCAAATAACATGGAATTCCAGAAAATCATTTTATTATTAAGAAAGTAGATTGTTCTAATAGTTGTATTGTGATAAATTGATGGATTTTACTACTCGATTTTAGTATTGGTTGTATGAAATTTTGCTGATAACAGTCACTAAAATCCAAATGCTCCAAGGATAATATTTAATCAATAATGCAGTAGATTTACAAAAATGGTTTCAGTTTCTTCTTATTGTTGTTTGCATGAGCTCTTCCTGACCAAAATATGGAAACTGTGGTTATAAATATGTTCCAGATTAACAAAAATTATGAAATCCCTGTAATAATTAGTAACTTCGTTGAGGAGATAGTGAACTGCTGAGATCTCTATTCCCTAAAGTTGTTTTATTTTGCGAGCTGTATTCACAGCTTAAACATTAGAAACTGTGTTGTGTTTTTTGTCACTGATAACATATTTTTTTTGTATTTGGAAGTTTTGTGTGAAGCTGCTGTACTTTATTTAGAATCAGTTTCATTATATGCACTGCTAATAGCTCACGTTATTAGTGAGGTTATGTGATATATCGATTATTCTGTTTGTTGATTTGTTATACATATAGCAGTTAGTGAATGATTGTGGGTTGGTGTTACTTGTTTCCGGTATGAACATTGCTTCAAAATAAAATATGTGTAAATGGTTTGTATTTTTTTAATGTCTTCCATTTTTGTGCAATACTTTTCTTCATTTTTTTTCAGTAATACAGTCATTGTTTAGTGTACTTTTTATGCTTGTACTTTGTCACTGAGATTCTTAAAGAGGTTTTTTCTATTTTAGCTGTAAAAATGATGTAATTTTAATGATCATCTTTTTTTTTGTTAGTGATAGGAATGATTTCATATATTTCTAATTAGAGTATAATACTCGGAAGACTGCTGTGTGCATTTTGTATAAACAATTCTTAACTTTTTAATGTGATATACTACCAATACTAATGCATGTTCTGTATTTGTAATGAGAATTTCATTGTGATACAACAGACCAGATTTTGTTTGTTTTGTTATTCAGAGAAGTACTGAAATATTAAAATAAACTTATTTTTTGCTGTGTTGTAAAATGGGAAGGCTATTACTAAACACCTCATAAAAACCATCAATCTGTGCTTTGGCAGGATGCCAAGGCAACTGAAGTTGCAGCTATTTTAAGGATTTTTTTTAATAATTATCATTCATAGTTGGTGCAAAACAGCCCACCATAGTTCATGCAGACTGTATTGGTAAAATCTGACTTGTTTTTTAGTACAAATTAAAAAAAAATGGTTGTGAAACCATTTCAACAAGTGAAAAGTGAAGCTGGCCAATGAACTTTGTTCATGCTTATATGCTCATAATATGGTTTTTGAAATGTGATATTTAAACTTTTATAAGAATTATCTCATTATTGTATTTGCAGTGAAACGTTGAAAAAAGTGTGAGGTTTCTGAAATTCTTGTTCTTGTATTTAGCTGTATTTACTAAAGTTAAATAAATGTGAATAGTACATAATGATTATTTTGTTCCTAATTATAAATGTAAATATTTTTCACGGTAGTGAGACAAAGCTTAAGGAAGAGTAAATATTTTCAACATAGATCATGATCTTGAAACTGTTATTATCGGTGTATTTGATGGGGGTGGAAAAGGGACTGATCACCAAATATTGAAATAAATATGGAAATAGAGAATAATCACTTACCACAAGTGAGGGCAGGAAGGCACATCAACCAGAAAAAGTACATGAAACATCAATGTAATTTTTTTCTTCAGAAGCAGAACAGCACAGGGTGGGAATTGAAATGAAAATAACTCATCTTTTGTGTTTTATGTTCTCTTCTTGAATGGTTTATTCTCAAAAAATACGTGTGTGTTTCTATGTTTTCACTGAGCATGGTAGGTGAGTGGTTAACGCTCTGGCCTTGCATTCGGGAGGTTGGCGGTTCGAATCCCTGTCCGGGCATCAAGATTTGGGTTTTCCATGGTTTCCCCAAAATCTCTCCAGTCAAATGCCGGGATGCTTCCTTCAAAAGTGTCACAGCTGAATTCATTCCCGTTCCTTATCCCCAATCCCATCCTGCCTCTAATGACCTTGACGTCGATGAGGCCTAAAGCCATAAGTAAAAAAATATATATTCTTTTACCTCTGATAAAGATTAGGATTGTAATGGAGGTCATATTAGCACATGTGGATGTTTTGTGGAAGCAGATGCGGTTGTGGAAAATAAATTTATAATTATTTAGATTTAATATTTTATTAAATATAAACTTAAAATCAATTTTTATCACAAATTTTACATAAGCAAAGTCTATTTCCATCTAATACTGTCATATTATTTTCTGTCTTATTTTTCAACACAAAAAGTGTTGTATGATTTAACAAGTGAATTAAATTATTTACTTAACTATGTATGCATCAACAAAATAATCTTTGTCTTATGAACTTTGCGGAGTTAGTGATTGGCTAACTGAATCATCAAGCACAAGACAATGCCACGGCACATTTCCGTGCCCGCCACCCATCTTTCCACCACTCTAGTAGCCTATACACAGTGTAATTTGTGGGACCTACAATCCTCCGATTTTTCGACGTAGGAGTCTTGTTGGCCCATGAAAGGGGTTGCAGGACTTGTTGGAATCCCAAACAACCAACATGGACCCCTGCCATCCAGGCGTTGTATCTTGATTGGAGGACACACCCTATGAGTGTGTGATAAGAACACTGGTGTGCTGCTATAAAGTACAAGTGGAAATGGCTTCTTGAACCTCTAGTAGCGTGAATGGGTGTGTGCATCTTACAGTAGTTC
Organism: Vandiemenella viatica; assembly: GCA_031002005.1. Lineage (NCBI taxonomy): Eukaryota > Metazoa > Arthropoda > Insecta > Orthoptera > Morabidae > Vandiemenella > Vandiemenella viatica. Next base: position 67,384,760 of record JARYHS010012519.1, on the reverse strand, counting down.
TACACAGAGGTCCTGCAAATTGGACCATGGATAGGCCACTTTACTTTATATGCAAGTTCAGACTTGCAAATTTATGCCAAGGTAGTAACACATTTCAGTTCATTGTTAATTTTATTACAATATTGTAAGAAAGAAAAAACTGTCATTTTTATTAGCTAAGCAATGATAGGAAAATTCTCATACAAAGAGAAAAGAGTAAGAGAGATATATTGCAATTTAAATTAAACATCCACTATACATCTGTGTTAAAAGTTGCAGGTAGGTAGAATTTCATGCATAAGTTCCACACTTGAGGATATGGAGCTCTGTTATGTCCCTACACACTATGGTTTTTGGCAACTGTAACTTGCAAAAGTTACAGCTGCAGCTCGCTAGTGAGTACCCATCTTAAAATAACAGCAGTGCACCTGTTTAAAAACTAAATATAATAAAAAATTGCATAAGACTGTTTTTCTTTTTTAATTTCTGAGCATCAGATTATCTCATTTTCAGCTTATTACCTAGCATTGCAGTATACATCGTTTAAAGCTTATCAGTTCTACTTGAAAATGAAAATTAAAGAGGCAAACCAGGACACAAGGTCATGTTTTGTAGTAAAATTAATGTAAGAATTTATATAGGAAACAGTGATTGATTTCTTATTTTACTTCAGTATCATCACTTCCAGTATACATTAAAATTTTCCTATGACATCAAACTGTTTAATGTGACATGATCTATTTATTTACAAAACTGCTTTATGTAGGATACTTCAGCGTGGGCACACCTCCCTAATCACATGACTCATTCTCTTTAACATGAAGAAGGTTTAAGACCGAAATATTGTGTATTTTTTGTGTTCATGATATATGTGATTCTGCCGTCGCTGCCTTCAACTTTGGTGAGTGATGAGTCATTTTTCCTTTCCTTGTGATTTAATCTGTTTAAAATGTGATTTAAATGTAAATAATGTAACTGAGTATTTACGAGCAACGAAAGTTAAAGTTTTCCCTCCTAATTGTAATAATTTTGCAGTATGTTATAATGGACTAAAATCTGTGCTTATGCCATTCTTTCATCTGTTGAAAAAATTTGAGGACAAAGTAGCCTCCGAATTTATCTCTGTTCCATATAGGAAAAAAAGCAGTCAATTTAAAAAAAAAAAAAAATTAGATTCTTTCCTTGTTAGGAACCAACTTGGGTATTCAATTTAGAGAGGGTGAACCACTTTCTCTCTCTCTCTCTTTTTTTTTTTTTTTTATTTTGTAACAGGATTCCCACCTAATTTTTTTTTAGATACAACAGGAAACTTGTGAAAAATATCTGTTGTGCCTCAAGCCAAACAAAGGGTTTTTGAATTTCTTCAAAAATCATAATTGAATTGATTCTATTCCTCCTGCTGATTTTGGATTAGATTAAAATTTTAATCTGGATCCATAATTTTCTCTAGTTGATAAAGGGATAACTCCCAAAAATTTCTATTCATTTGTGTTTTTGTCTGTTTTATGTGTATGCACTACACAACCATCATCTAAAATAATTGGTGGTTTATTTACCTATCCAGATTTAATACTCGTAGATTGTTAGGAAACAAAGGGGCTATAAAGTGGATACATTTGGATAGGAAAGTAATCACCCCTTACCAAAGCTGAAGATCACTGCAGCATTGAAACCTGGAAAAACAATGCAGTGTTGTTGTAGGCCAGTTTTCCACAGTTGCTCAGTAAATTAATTAATAAAATGACGCCAATGCAACCGTATTATGTAGGTTTATTGCCGTACGCGTTTCGCCTCTCATCGAGGCATCATCAGCGACATCGCTGATGATGCCTCGATGAGTGGCGAAATGCATACGGCAGTAAACCTACATAATACAGTTGCATTGGCGTCATATTATTAATTAAACCTGGAAAAACACGTAGACACGTAAAGAATAGAAATTTTCTGGCTCATATCCTTTCTTAAACAACAGAGTGATGTAGCTGCCTGATGGGCAGAGAGGCTAGTAGTTAGCTAAAGGTGCAGACCAATTGGCTGGCATGGTGGGTGCAAATTGACATTGTGGGGAAAAAATTGTGAAATGGGTCGTGGGAATAAGTCACTGGATGCGGAAGAAGTTGGTAGAAAATACTGACCAGTAAATTTTATTTTATATAAATATGTACAAAAATATCAACTCACATGCCTCCATAGCACCAACTTGTGTATAGACCTAACTATGAACTCACTTGCCATCAGAATGAATTGCCACAGGCAAACAGTTAACACTAGCAATGTAGCCTATCCAGTGGCAAAATATGCCAGTTCCGATAATCTTAACAATTTCGACAACTGTTTCTCAGTTAGGGCGATCAGATTTTTCCCTGACACGGCAACATCCTCTGCACAGTATAGATGGGAACTAGCCTACCAGAATATCATTAACATCTGACATCATGCAGGCCTCAATCTCCCACTAGGCCCAGCACTTATTATTTATTGTTGCTTATATTTTATTTTTCTTACTTAAAGATTCTCATAATGTGTTTTATAGTTTTTATATCCTCACCCAGTATGTTGATGTTCCTCCATATTCAAAGATAATAGACCTTCAGCATTATCGATCCAGTATTTGCCCTTCTATACTACGATCTTTGCTGGCCATGCTGCGCAATCTCCATATACCAGACAGCCTTTGGTGTGTGCACGTTGTGACCTCCCTGGTGTCTCACTCCTGGAAAGACTATGGCTAACTGCCAAAATATTGTATTTCTTGTGTTCTTCTCTTTTATGTTCCTCATTCCCAGCTGCCTTCGTCTGTGGTAAGTGTTGGGTCGTATTTCACTATCCTTCCTTAGTTTTATCGTATTAAAACATTTTCCCGCTCATTGTTATTAATTTGTATATAGATATAAATAGTAACCAGGAAATAATAAGTGCTAAGTAGCGAATAGGAATTACAAAATAGCATAGCGACATGAACCACCACTTACCTTAGATGATGGTCGCATGGCGTGAACGCATAAAAAGCAAATTGTAATGTTTCACAAGAGAGAGAATGATAAAAAAAAGTTTCTCAAACGTTATTCAATTTTCTTAGGGTTAAACTCGAGGAATGGGGTGGTTAAATTGAATTACCAGTTTCATAAAGTTGTTTTTTTTTTTTACGGTTCCTGATGTAAACATACTGCACTGTTTCACCAAAATTGATTCTTTTTTTTTTTTTTTCATCGAGCATGGTGCGTGAGTAGTAATGGTCTGGCATTGTATTTGGAGGGACGTGGGTTCAAATTCCTGTTTGGCCATCCAGATTTGGATTTTCCACAGTTTTCCCAAATCACTCCAGGCAAAATGCCAGGATGGTTCCTTTAAAAATTGCCATGGCTAAATTCCTCCCCGTTCCTTCCTAGTCCTTTTCAGCCTCTTAATGATGTTGACAGGGTGTAAAACTGCAAGCAAAATTGTTTTTTTGCCCTATGGAACAACAAAATTTTCAATATTTTCTCTGCTGAGTGGTGCCACAACTCACATTTCGTCTGAAATGCTTCAGCCACCTTTCAGGCCAGAATAAGTTGCAATAGATCCCACATGCTCAAATAAACAATCCTAAGTATTCAATGTGAAATGTTCTGCTGGTCTAGCCAATCTCTAGAAAAGAGTTGTCAGCTGCAAGTCCAGCTGAGGAGTGGCCATGGTCTCACCTCTCTTGCCCATAGCTGCTAATATCTCTATGAAGGCATTAGAAACAGAAAAAACAAATAGTTTTCAGCTCAAACTAATCTTGGGCTCCGTTACATGGATGAGGCATTTGGATGGCCTAATAAATGGGGTACACTAGAAGAGTCATTAAGCAATTAAGAGTCGTAAGCAATTAAAAATTGCTCCTCTAGGATGAAATTTATGATGGAAATGGAGGAACAGTGTCAGTTACCACTCCTGGATGTTTAGAGAAAAAAAATTCAGGATAGTGGGAGCCTGGGAAATTTGGTGCATAGTAGTTCAGTGTACACAAACAGTCCTCTATGCTGCACTAGCATCCAGCGATGAACATTTAGTTACTACCTTATGCACAAGAGCAGCAGCAGCATGCAAGCTTGATTGTTTGTCAACAGAACTGGTTATACTAAGGCAAATGTTTAACCAAGTGAAACCACAATGCATCCATGAAAGTCATTGATAATGCAAGTGGTACAGCTACCAGAAAAACCACAACACCTTTGCCTTTAGTGGCTACACCAGAGATGTCAAGAAGTCGTTGAGAAAGATTGACATCAACCCAATCTACAAGGCACACAGATCAGAGCCACCTGTATTAACATAAAAGACGGACAACTGCCATTCATACTATGGAGGCTTATGAGATATCTTGTAGTTGTGATTAATAGTGAAGAGACGATCCATACAGTGGATAATAGGCTGCAAGAAATCTGTCAAATATCAAACAATGTGTGTAACTTGGCCATTGCTCACCATTTGTTTACAAATGGGTATGAAAATATTGAATATAATATAGATAATGTTAGATAAAATATTAGATTTACCTTGAAAGAAGGTAAGTGGTGTTTGAGTCAGATGTAGGCTGCAAAACAGATTGCTAAATGTCCTAATAACATCAACAAGGGCAGTAGTCTTAGGCCTAAAACAGACGAAGCGACTTCCCGCCGCGAGGTGGTGGCCGCCCCAACTGTTCACACGAGGCGACCTTTCAGGGGAGGCCACCACCTCCCGATGTGGACTGTTGAATAGGCGCGTATAGCTCAATTCTATGTAAAACAATGGATACTGAAGATGAGAGTGAAATGCTTCTACACTTACTGTACCGATGGTGGACCAGGAGAACGAAAAATTACCGATATCAGTGTTTCTGAATAAATTTCATTCATTTTTCCCTAGTAAAATGAAAATTATGATTGCCAAATTTCTTGGAACCAATCAGACACTCAAACTGTATTTTACAGTTAAAAAGTACAGATTAAGATGAAAGTTAAGATAAAGTTTCGGTGCTGGATCAATAGAAAAATATTAAATTTCAAAGTCTATAAAGTGTATTATCATAAGAATATGAAATCTGGAAAATAATTATAAGAAAAGTAAAAAATAAAACATTAAATTTGAGTTTTCATTATTTATTTAATGTTATTATATATTGCATGTTTTAAAGTGTAATGAAACAAATCTCATTTTCTTCAGTTGGCTGTGTCGCCGCATTGCCTCCATGCCGCAAGTTCAAAACAGACGAAGCAAGGAAATCATGCACCGCGTCATCGTCTGTTTGCCCCATTTAATTACATAGGGCCATGCGTCACTCGACCGCCACACGGCGCAAAACGCCTCACCTGTTTTGGCCTTAATCTACATAGTGGATGACATGCTTTTAGTGAAAGGAGCAGCTCACATCACTTACACAACCAAGCCACTCAAGCATGAGTTCTGTTCTAGATGGGGAGTTGTGTGTATGTTTTTTAATGCATGGAAACCATTGCAATAGTTCTAGCTTAAAAGAAGTTTGAAGCATATTTGCGGACAAATTTTGTATCAGAATTTGGCAGAATAGTCTAGACATCACTGACTTAGGGCATCGAAACCTTCGACTGCCACAAAATTTTCATTTTACTCTCATCTTTAGGGGCTATTTCTACCAATAAATTGGTTTCCACAGATAGAAAAATTGTCAGTCTTAAATTTTGATCTATATATATAAAACTCGTATGAGGAAATTTAGAGAACCTTCTTTATAAGAATGGGGAAAAAATTATTTTGTAATATACATGATAGCTGGACAGTTTAGAATCACAATAGTTCTAAACAGGTACTATGCTTTGAAAATGAAAATTCAGGTAGTTACAAGGAAATTTGAAACAAAAGTTCCCCACAAAGTTTTCATGTGACATTTTTCTGTGAATGGTCTCACTAGTGTGGAAACATTTCAAATCAAGTTTCTTTAGGATTGGAGTCTAGAGACAGCCATTGGGTTGTATTGTGGTCAAATTGAATATGTTTCAGTGACAATTTCAGCTTGGGGAAAAATGAAATGAATTTGTCACCTGGTAGTGGAATGTTGTATTGGGTAAAACTAGATGCAAGGAAAAGTTATCTAACTTTTTTGCTAACTACCAATGAATGATGCTTGATGGGAGTCAAGGTCTCCATACCTCCTCACCGGAAGATTTCCATTAATGTCTTCTGCTTTTTCAATTGTAATTAACAGCGATAAAAATATTTTCAGGTTGTGTACCATCAAAAGGATATGGAGTAGACTGCAGTTGTATATATATTAAAAAAAGTTATATTTATCTGTTAGGAAATCTTAAAGCTAGATATTTGAATTGAGCTAGAGAGCAGATCAAAATGTTAAAACAAAAATTAAGGAATCGGGAAAGAAAAGAATCAGGTTACGAAGTAATTGAAACATATACTCGACACAAATGGAACCAGCTTGAAAGACTTAACATTCAAAATTTACTGTGGGACCATGTAAGAATATATTGACAAGTGGATATCAATCTCTTGCAGGAAAGAATGGAAGAGGAATGTTGGGGTAGACTGCTTTACAGTTATAAAACTGTAAGAATTTTTGTGGAAAAATTGTTCTGTATCATTTATTTCCTATGTTGAATAGTATGCAGCACAATCATGTTGGCAATAGAGAAAGAACCAACACTTACTGCTTGAGACATTGTGGTGTTTGTACTGTGGCTACCAAACACTATTACTGAGTATTGTCTTAATTTTTTCCTCTGAAGCTAAACGATACCTTTAGTTACTGAATTTTAAATGATTAGAAAAAGAGAAATTATTTTAATATTATTATCTTTTATAAAAAACTAGATGAACTGTGCAAAAATTTTGGGAATACGATGAATAGTAAGGTTGGTGGTTTGTAATAGGATGAAAGAAGAAACGCCTCATTTGTAGCAATTTTGTATTTGTTTAGCATAATAGGTATGTAATAAAAGTCAATGCCAATGAAGCAGTTTATTAATATTTCTGTGATATGTGCTGCTACTATGTAGTGGCTTGGATCTGAACTGTCTCAAATGCACAACTCTCACAGTTGTTACTTCTGTCCTTCAATGGTCAAATTCACAAAAATCCCTTTGTTAAAATAAGATGTGACAAATGTGGAGACCTTTATCTATAAATGGTTCGTGACACAAAAATGCGCTGTAGAAATATTGATATTTCAACAGTCAAATTTCGAAAAATTCCTGTCATAATATATGATGTGACCTGGCAGAGACCTTAATGTTTAAAATGATACCCCATTTACCTATTTCGGTTAGATATCATGGAAGATAAATGTCATGTGACAAAAAAAAAAAAAAAATACATTATGGAAATAATGACAGTTTTGCCCTGTCAGGGTCAAATTCCGAAAAATTCCTTTCTTAAAATATGTTGTGACCACAGCGAAGTTCTTAATCTTTAAAATGATATCTCATTTATCTATGTCAGTTAGATATCAAAGGAGATAAATGGCTCGTGACACAAAAATGAGATGTTGAAATATAGATACTTTTGCCTTTTAATGGTCAAATTTCAAAAACTTCTTTTCTCAATATATGATTTTACCAAAACAGAGATCATAATCTTTAAAATGGTACTTCATTTATCAATTTTGGTTGGGAATAAATGGCTCGTCGTACAAAAAAACTGTATTTGAGAAATATTGACATTTTTGCCCTTTAAGGGTCGAATTTGGAAAAATTTATTTCTTAAAATATGATAAATCAATACAGATACCTTAAACATGATACCTCATTTATCGATTTCGGTTTGGTATGAAGGGAGATAATGGCTTGATAAAAAAAACAGATAATATATATGATTTGACTTCCTGAATTTAAAGTTAGGTGTTGTATGTAATCATGAAATGGGTACTGCAGACTTTTTGATTATTCTTCATTTAATTTGATATGTCCTTTAATCTGACATACATGGTATCAGTAAAAATCATATCATGGTTGGAGCCACGTTATGGGGAACTATATGGGACTGCTTCTTAGCACTGCAAATAAATTAATTCTTAGTATCCATTATACCCTGGTAGTGCTGCGTCCACCTAGGTAATATGGAAACTATTTGTTCTGTCTGTTGAAGTCTTCAATTAATTTATTCTTGTTTGAGTAAGTGTTGATTTATATCTAAATAATATTTTATATATATATAAACTTGGCCTTTAGATGTTAGTTATGGCCCATTTCAAATAATGTCAGCAATAACAAATATATAAGATACTTATTGATCTTTTTTGGACCAACTAATTTCGTTATCAATGTCAGTTATATAAGCCACCAGAGTAGTGATTGCTATAAAATATATTTGTATTAAAAGAAGAATTATGTATTCTAAATTTTTTATCTCAATTGATAGCCCCCCCCCCCCCCTCCTGGGATCTCAAAAGAAATAAAACCTTCCAACACAAGACTTGACTGCCAGTTCTAGAGTACAATAAATAAGAAAAGCCCTAATACTGACAGTTAGGAAATTCAATATTGCATTCATCTCCTATTTGTGTAACCTCCTCCTGACTAGGAAGATCAGAGAAGAAAACATCCATCCCTACAGCTGATGATTGTTCTCCTTTTGTCAGCAATTTCCTTACTGAGTGTTGCATCCCCTGTACAAATGGTGTGAGTTTGCAGATTAAAAGTTGCAGGCAAGATGTATCTGTTTCCATTGAGCGTTCATGTATATCCTCAACTATTTGTTTTCCCAGTGCTGGATCCTGCAATGTTTTCAGCAAACCCTAGGAAAAATAAAGATAATTAGTGTTACTCTAGAATGCTTTAAGATAGAGCTTGCTGCTGCAAAACTAAGTTCTTTAATTACTATTCTTGATTTACAAGTATTTTATTCTTTGTAAGAATGAAGACTTTCGTGGCGTATGACTGCAATGTAGTCTTCACGGGTGTACCGCAGGATAGTGTTGTGGAAACACAATATTTCGACGGCCAGCTCCGCCGTCTTCTTCAGGTGTAGAGACATCTGCACTGGTCGGCTGACCCACAGATATCTGCACTGGTTGGCTGACCCACAGATACTGTGGTCTGTGGGTCAGCCGACAAGTGCAGATGTCTCTACACCTGAAGAAGACGGCGGAGCTAGCAGTCGAAATATTGTGTTTCCACAACACTATCCGGCGGTACATCCGTGAAGACTACATTGCATTTTATTCCTTGGTTGAACTCTTCATTTCCTAGCACTTTCCTGCTATTTGCTAAGATTCACTTTATTGTATAGTTCAACTACTGTGACAACTGGCTTCTCAGAGACTCTGTCACTGAACTCTGTACAAAGAGAGGAGGATGTTGTCATCTGTCTGTTATACAGGTAAGTTTTCTTGTGTGTGTTATGTATTAATTCGTTCGTATTAATATGTAAAGTTATTCTGGTTGAAACTGAGAACTGTACCAACATTCAGCTAAATTATTATGAGAAAACTATAATTTGAAGGACCACTACACTGAGCTCTTTTTCCACTTTAATGCACTTGCCTAATTGGTTGGTGTCTGCAATTAAACATGACATTTATTTTATATCTGGAATTCAAGTCTGTTTTGCATTTATGAATAAAAGACATTCATCATTAAATTGTATTTTATGTTTCTGTTAACACCAAATTCATTAATACAATTAATAGTTACGGGATGGTAAAAAGAATTAAAAAAAAAAAAAAATTGGGGAAAATACATTTAAGAGATATAAGTCAAATGCCCAGTGGGTATATTTTTGCCTATTTGATATAGATTAAAGGGAATTAAAAAACAATGTTTGCAATTGTAAGTAAATTTTTGCATTTAACGGTAAGGAGTGTTGTAATTTCACTAGTGATGAAAGCTAAACAGGTAAATTATGAAATGGAAGAAAATAAAAGCTATTAACTGCAAATGTTAGCGATCTGAAAAATGACACTACACTAGAATGCATTTACAATTAACTAAAAACTTTTAATACTTTAATTACAGCTGATGAATATTATTTGTGTTGCTTGGTTTCAGAGATGATTGATTAAAAACAAAGATCTAGGCATAAAGACGTATTGAGGCAAAATCTGCAAGGATAGTTGTGGTGAATGGAATTCATTATACTCACTTTAACTGATGTATTATTTAGAATCCATAATACTGGAGACCCTGTTGGTATGCCCGAATTCTTAGTGCTTGCATCTGGTTCTTTTGGGATGAATGAATTTTTAATCTGCAAGTTGAAATAGTTTCATAATGTTTATGAATTCTGTTTAGTTCAGAGAATAAATATAGTTATTTTAAAAAATAAGAGCACGTAGTTCATATAATTTTCCTATTTTTGGGAAATATTATATATAAACTAAACAAATATAGGAAGTATTTTAGTGGCTAGTGATCACGATGACATTGTATCCTGATATTAGTTCACTATAATCAGTATATATGGGGGAAGGATAATCATACTCTTTCTAAATTATTTTATTCAAGGATTGATTTCTGTTCACTGTTTTAAAAACAGAATCTGGACAGAATACATAATTTAAAATCTATAAAACAAATGTACTCATACGTGCAGAATGGCACTCTCAAGAAGTACCTTTGACAGTAGTATGATATGAAACAATAAACAGGAAGAGGTTCCTGTCTGCCTACTTCCAGTGTGACACTGGTTAACAAACATTTAAGTGTCTGTCAATTGGACTGGAGGGGGGGAAGATGAATTGTTTTAAGACAACTTTATAGTAAATAATTTTGCCCATCTATCTTTCTTGGCTTTATTATTTATTATTATTGCCCTTGAGGACAGTGTTTAACTCAAATTATTCAGTTTTTGTTTGTGTTTATCTTCTTCCTCTTTTCTTCCCAAAAACTCTTCATGCGTTCATTGTGTTCCTATTTCCTTTGTTCTGTCCATTTTGTTCCTGTTTCCTTCTGTATTTTAAATTTTGTGTTCATAATTTTGTTCCTGAAAGATCTCCTTTCCTGTGTCATTTCCTTGCTGATCCCTGCAGGATTTAAGTTCTCATCTATTTCATGGAACCAACTGGTTTTCCAGAGCAAACCATGTACCACATCAAACACTCTCTTTGTGAGTCTATTGTTGTTCATTCTCTGTAAATGTACATAGAATTGTAATCTGCATCTTCTGATCATGTCTGTCAATCTATCTGTATGTTCATATAGTTCTTTCGTTGGTCTTTTCATCCATATACTGTCTTTGTATATAGCTCCAAAAAAAAATTCTTAGGAATTTGTGCTCAACTTTTTCCGCTTCCGTGGTGCCTGATGCCCCAATCGTGGTTGTTTCTGAAGCATATAATGCTTCTTGCAGTACCACTGTATTGTAATGTCCGAGTTTGGCCTGCCTTGATATATTTCTTTTGTTATAATATGCCTATGTAAGTCTGTATGCCTTCTTGAAGTTTTTCTGATCTTTCCACATTTGATAGCTTGTTAGATCCTCCTATTTGTATGTATTCACCTAGATATTTGAATTTCTCGACGCTTTTTATGCTTCCAAATTTTGTGTGTATTGTTTGTACATTGTTGTTTTGTTTTTCCATGTGCTGCATTTTTTCATATGAAATTTGTAGTCCCGTTTTGGCGGCAATTTGGTGTAGCTGTTCCAATGTGTCTTGTTCTTCCTGCCTATTGTTGCTGAATATTGCCAGGTCATCCGCAAATGCCAGACATCTTATGATCATTTTGTTATATCATCTTCTTCCTAGCTGTATTCCTTTGACTTGTGTTTCTCATTGTTTTATAACTTTATACCATGTTGAGTAAAATTGTTGATAATCCATCTCCTTGCCTGACACCCGTGCAAATGTTGAATGGTTCTCATGTTTCTCCCATAAATTTTATTTTAGATGTCGTATCAGTGAGTGTTTGTTGTGTCAGAGCCCCTGTCTTCTTGTCTATGCTGTATTCTTTCATTATGTCAAAGAGCTTTGTCTGTCTATGGAGTCACATGCTTTCTTGAAATCCACAAATGTTACTATGGTATTGTTTGTTTGTCTTATCTTCAGGAGTGTTTTCAGATTCCAGATTTGTTCAACACGTGATCTTCCTTTTCCAAAGCCTGCTTGGTATTCACCTATTTGTGGATCTAGTCTGCTGAATAGTGCTTTGGAAAGGATTTATAAATGATAGTGAATGAATAGTGATTTTAATATTCATTTCATTCAAAACCACCATCATCATCTTGATATTGTTTGAGTGTACCGGGCAGGATGTTTCAGTGTGCATTAATTGATTTCTGTCTTGAATCACTTTTTTTTCAATATAACTTTTGCACAGTAAATTGTTTTTAATTTGCTTCAACCATATACTTCAAGGATGTCTACAATACCCAACTGTCACCTTGGTTTTCAAAAGTCCTACATAAGCCTCACCAAATGCTTTAACATTTCATTGCTCAATCTTTCTTCAATTTCCAGATCCACCTTCATGTATCTTATTATATATTCATATCTCGTTAATCACTTTCCATTTTTTGAACAGCTGTCCCAAGCAATTTTGTTTCCCTGGCTTGTAATTTACTTCTGTAATACACATCTGTATGATTTATGTCACAGATGCGAGGAGTTGTGACTGTTACATTGTGTGCTTACTTCTTAGACGCACTTCATTTTCCCAAAACAAATTCCACACTTGGTTAAGAAACTAGATTTTTTCACCATCCTATTCTGGACTTGTAACTTTTTGACATTCCTTTCTGAGATAACTGAAGCTTTCAACTCTCACTCCCTCCCCTAAAGTAGACAGTTGCACTGTATGTGTTCTACTAATTCATTTCTGCTGTTTTGCTGTTACTCACAATAAATCTACACTCCAATTTCCTAAGTACCATTTTCTTTGACTATCCCAAAATGGCTACTTTACTTGAATTTCTTTTACGATGGTTGCCATGAGTGTGGTGAAGAATGATGGGGAAAGTGAACTACCTTGTTCCCAATTTTTCTAGATTGTAAACCATCTGATATACGAGGTGTGTTCAGAAAATAACAGGAATTTTTAAATTTCGCGGGTTTGGAGAGTCCAATTGTCAATTTTTTTTATTATGTTGGTATACATGCCCTGGAAATATGATAAAATTTTCAGCTGTATTCATTGCTTACTTTGTCTGTGGCAGCCGCTAAGGTTAGGCGTGTTTTTATGAGCTCGGCGATTTCGTTTGTTAAAAGTAATGGATCAAAGAATTTGTATCAAATTTTGCGTAAAAATTAAATAAAGTGTAACAAAGTGTGTGATATGTTAACAAAGGCCTATGGTGAGTCTGTTATGAGTAAAACAAGAGTTTACGAGTGGTATAAGCGTTTCCAAGATGGCCGTGAAGACGTTGAAGATGACAAACGCCCTGGACGCCCCAGCACATCAACAACCGATGAAAACGTGGAAAAAGTGAAAGCAATGGTTATGAATGATCGCCGAATCACAATCAGAGAAGTTGCTGATGATGTTGGCATATCGATTGGCTCATGCCATGAAATTTTTTCAAATGTTTTGGGTATGAAACGCGTGGCAGCAAAATTTGTTCCAAAATTGTTGAATTTTGAACAAAAACAGCGGCGAATGGAAGTTGCTCAGGAGTCACTAAATGAAGTCAACGACGATACAGAATTACTGAAACGTGTTATAACAGGTGACGAAACATGGGTTTACGGATATGACGTCGAAACTAAGGTTCAATCGTCTCAGTGGAAGCATCCTGGCTCGCCAAGACCGAAAAAGACTCGACAAGTGCGGTCGAACGTGAAGGTTATGCTTACGGTGTTCTTTGATTTTAATGGCATAGTGCATAGTGAATTCTTGCCACAAGGTCAAACGGTAAATAAGGAGTACTACCTACAAGTTCAATGCCGTTTGCGTGAAGCAATCCGAAAAAAACGTCCGGATTTGTGGAAAAACAATTCATGGCTTTTGCACCACGATAATGCACCAGCTCACACTTTGTTGCTTGTTCGTGAATTCTTGGCCAAAATCAATACTGTAACGATGCCCCAGCCTCCATATTCGCCAGACATGGCTCCATGTGACTTTTTCCTATTTCCAAAAATAAAGAGAACCTTAAAGGGTCGTAGTTTTACAAGCATAGATGACATTAAAAGCGCATCGCTGAAAGAGCTAAAGGCTATCCCAAAAATCGAGTTTGAGAAGTGTTTCAACGATTGGAAGAAGCGCTGGCAGAAGTGCATAATATCTAATGGGGACTATTTTGAAAGCAACAACATTAATGTAGACAAATAAATAAATATTTTTTTCAAAAAACGAAAATTCCCGTTATTTTCTGAACACACCTCGTATTGCTTCCTTTTTGAACACTGCACTCACATCCTCCATACAACATCTTAACCCTATAATTAGCAATTCTGGACAGATCAGTATTTCTAATAAATTTAATATCATGGCATACTTCAGAAATGGTAAGCTCTGTCATGTATTGCAACCACTATCAAGTACTTTCCTTTCCTTTCTCACAGTACTTTCCAGTATCTGCCTAAGTGTAAAAATAAGATCTGTTATTTCTCTAGCATAGTGTTTCAGAACCCATTCTACAATCTCTATTATCACCTTGGTTATTTACAATTTTTTAAAAAGGTCCTTTAAGACGTCCCTATGAAATATCTATTGTAACATCTAAACAACATGATGACTTATATACAGTTATCACATAAGAAAATTTTTATCCATACATAAATCTGTTCCAACATTTAATCTGGTTCAAATTTAAATAACAGTTTATTATTTATTCAAAAAGTAACATAAACAAGTAATGCATACTGAAGAGCCAAAGAGACTGGTACACGTGCCTAATATCGTGTAGTGCCCCCATGAGCACGCAGAAGTGCCCCAAACATGACGTGGCTTGTACTCAACTAATGTCTGAAGTAGTGCTGGAGGGAACATCCTGCAGGGCTGTCCATAAATCCGTAAGAGTACGAGGGGGTGGAGATCTCTTCTGAACAGCACATTGCAAGGCATCGCAGATATGCTCAATAATGTTCATGTTTGGGAAGTTTGGTGGCCAGCGGAAGTGTTTAAACTCAGAAGAGTGTTCCTGGAGCCACTCTGTAGCAATTCTAGACGTGTGGGGTGTCGCTTTGTCCAGTTGGAATTGCCCAAGTCCGTCTGAATGCACAATGGACCTGAATGGATGCAGGTGGTCAGCCAGGATGTGTATGTACGTGTCACCTGTCAGAGTCATTTCTAGACACATCAGTGTTCCCATGTCACTCCAACTGCACATGCCCCACACCATTACAGAGCCTCCACCAGCTTGAACAGTCCCCTGCTGATATGCAGGGCTCATGAATTCATGAGGTTGTCTCCACACCTGTACAAGTCCATCCACTCGATACAACTGGAAACAAGACTTTTCAGACCAGGCAACATGTATCCAAAACATCAACAGTCCAATGCCAGTGTTGACGGGCCCAGGTAAGGCGTAAAGCTTTGTGTCATGCACTCAGCAAGGGTACACGAGTGGGCCTTCGGCTCTGAAAGCCCATATCGATGGTGTTTCGTTGAATGGTTCACACGCTGCCACTTGTTGATGGCCCAGCATTGAAATCTGCAGCAAATTACGGAAGGGTTGCACTTCTGTCCTGTTGAACAATTCTCTTCAGTCATCATTGGTCCCGTTCTTGCAGGATCTTTTTCTGGTCGCAGCGATGTCAGAGATTTGATGTTTTGCTAGATTCTCGATATTCACAGTGGACTCGTGAAATGGTTGTACAGGAACATCCCCACATCATAGCTACATCGGAAATTCGGTGTCCCATCTCTCATTCACTGATTATAACACCATGTTCAAACTCATTTAAATCATGATAACCAGCCATTGTATAACAGTAACCGATCTAATGTCTGCACTAGACACCTGTTGCCTTATTTAGGTGTTGCTGACCACAGTGCCATACTCTGAGTGTTTACATATAACTGTGTTTGCATACGCGTGCCTATACCAGTTTCTTTGGTTCTTGTGTGCAGTTCAGCTTGTTTCCTGTACAGTGGAAGTGTATGTGAACAGTTTTTCTTGTACACTGGCACCATCTGATTTAAAAGCTTATGTATTACTGGAGAAAAATATGCTTTTTGCTGTGGATATTTGCAGACACCAAGAGTTTATATCATTCTTAACATGTTCAGAAAGACTTAATCATAGTGGATACTTATGTCCGAAACATCTCCTCAGCAAACTGTCTTTTAAATGCCAAGAAATCTTCTTGGATATATTGATAAAAAGTTTTATTTTGTTTGTAACTTTTAGTTCTGAGGGTATAAGTGGCTTAAGTTTTTCACAAATTTTGGATGGGTTGATTTTATCATTTGTAAGAAATTTAATGAAAACATACTGAGCAATGATTAAATGCACATTTACTCCACTGATAACTGTCAAATGAATTAAACGATTGCTGTATGACAGAAATCTGAATTTGTGTAATAGGCCCTTTTATTAATCACTAAATTCAAATTAGATTATAAATTTGAACATCTTAGATTGTGTGTTTTGTTAAGAAGGTAATTGTGTGCTAGTGTGTTGGATAACATTTGGAAATGCAAGAATATAACATCAACTTGTCACCTTGTATCAATATATTTCATTATGTCATGGAAAAAATAGACCAAGATTAGTTCCCAAAATTTAGATAAATTCATGCTTAGTTTGCAAGAAGTAGTAGGTTTTGTTTCAGAACTTCATGCAATTTGAGCTTATGATGTATTCTATAGTTCTGTAACAAATGACAGTTTGATTTGAATTACTCTTTATGAGTTTTAGTTTAATTGTGGTCTTTAGTCACATTTTTCAAGTAATAATTTGTGGAAAACTTTTTTTTTTTTAATATCTTGAAGTTGCTCATGAATCTCACAAATAAATTAGCATTGAATTTTATTTCTCAAGGATATAGTTTTCATTTTTCCTAAAAAAAATAAGTAGTACCATGCAATTGGCTAGTAAGTCAGTTTGTGAACTTTTTGAATTGTAGAAATTTTAAATACTAGCATTTAGTTGAGAAATATACATGGAGAAATTACATACTGCTCAAACAGAGCAGAATTTAAACAGCCGTAGCAAATGTGAAGAAGGCGGCCTTGGTTTTCACTGAGCGGCAGGTTCCTGAGAATCAGAGGTGGGGCGCCCAGAAGGCATGGGGCCCCAGAAAGTGTAGGACCCCCAGAATATGCAGAACAATTAGCAGGTGTGGGGACCCCCCCTCCCCAAAAGAAAGCATGGGTCCCATAGCATTTGCTAACGCTTAATACCTGGCTAATCTGGTACTGTGCTCAAATTAGTTTTAATCAAAACATTTTCTAA
The DNA here is from genome assembly GCA_031002005.1 of Vandiemenella viatica. Taxonomy (NCBI): domain Eukaryota; kingdom Metazoa; phylum Arthropoda; class Insecta; order Orthoptera; family Morabidae; genus Vandiemenella; species Vandiemenella viatica. The sequence continues at coordinate 67,367,513 of JARYHS010012519.1, read as the reverse complement.
CAACTATCAAGTAAGCATAAACTTTGACTGCTGCCATACTTTGTTATTTTGATTAGCTAACATTATTTTGAAGTTTTGTTTCACTGCAAAAGTGGATATGACTTACAGCATATTATGTTCATTATTTCGTTAAATTTACTTACAAGCTGTGCAATGAATAGCAACCCATTGAGTGTGATTGCCCCAATGCGTGATGTCCGAAGACCAAGCAGTCGAAACAGAGCAGCTATTAGACCATTGCCTGTAGAGAAATTTCCATTTGGTAATCCATTTGAAGGGTCAACTGTCTTGCCCCATTTTGAGAATCCTGAGCTGACCAGATCTGCCACACTGCGGCTTGTGTCGATTCCTAACCACTTTCCAGCCTTCTGCACGCCCAACTTCAGGTGTGCAACTGAACAATTGAAAAACTTAATTACTCTACAAACCAAATATTTCCAATTACTTAAAAACCAAAACAGCATTACACATACATAATCGATCTTTTAAGAGGAAAGCAATTATAAATACTAGATGACTCGTGCGAAAATTTCGTGAACATATTGATTAGTAAGGTTTGGGTTTGTGTAGGATGAAAGAAGAACTGCTTCATTTGTAGCAATGGTTTGTACATAACAAAATACTTACATCATATTACGAAACAATTATGGAAAACTTTTGAATGCATAAATCATATGTATGACAAACTGCCACTGACTTTAACAGATTACAACTAACCTAAGAAAAATACACACCGAATATCCATATCCATATCTATGTCCATCCATATCTATGTGATATGTGTTGCTGTGACCGTAGCCCGTGAGAACACTTCAGGAATAAATTGTTTATGTAGGAATGTTACAAAAAAAAAGAAATGTTTCTGTAACAGAAAAAATATCCGATAAGCTAGTTACTATACAAAAAACACACAGTACTGAAACCCCTGTGATATGTGGTGTTGCTATTTATCAGTAACATGCTTAGTCCTTGGTTACCCAATAAATCAGTTTATTAACATCTCTGTGATATGTGATGCTGCTATCTAGTGGCTTAAATCTGAGTTGTTTCATATGCGTGACTTTCGTACTTATTACTTTTGTCCTTCAAGCGTCAAATACCAAACATCTTTGTCCTTAATCTATTATGTTGCCTAAGTGGAGACCTTAATCTTTAAATTGGTACCTCATTTATCGATTTCAGTAAAGTATGAAGGAAGATAAATGGCTCATTAAAAAAAAAAAAAAAAAAAAAATACAAGTTTCGGAAATAATGATACTTTTGCCCTGTAAGGGTCAAATTCCTTTCTTAAAACGTAATTTGACATTAGTCTCTAAAATAACACCTCATTTCTAGAGTTCGGTTAGATTTCAAGGGATTTTTTTTTTTTTTTAAACTGCTTTACGTCTCTCAACAGCGAGGTCTTTAGAGACGGGAAAGGATGGGGGCAAGGAATGGGAAGGAATTCGGCCATGGCCTTTTGAAGGAAGCATCCCGGCATTTGCCTGGAGTGATTTGGGAAACCATGGAAAACCCAAATCTGGATGCCCGGACGGGGTCAAGGGAAATAAATGGCTCACGACACAAAAATACACTATGGAAATAAGCATACTTTTAAGGGTCAAATTCCAAAGATTGCTTTCTTAAAATATGATGTGACCACAGTGGAGACAGAGTGATACCCTATTTAACTATTTCGGTTAGATATTAATGGAGATAAATAGCTCGTGAGACAAAAATGCCTTGTAGAACCATTGATACTTTTTCCCTTTACAATTTGAATTACAAAAAATTTCTTTCTTAATATATAATGCCACCAAAGTGGAGACATTACTCTTCATAATCCTACTTCATTTATCGATTTCGGTTATGTATCCAGGGAAATAAATGGCTCGAGACATGAAAAACACATTTTAGAAATATTAACATTTTTGCCTATTAAGAGCCGAATTTGGAAAAATTAGTTTCTTAAAATATGATGTCACAAAAGCAGACGCCAAAAGATTTAAAATGATACCTAGTATAGTTAATGATGTAAGTGAAGAGATTTATAATGTTACTCATGCCTGGCATTCAGATGTGGGTCCATGTCCCTGGTCACTTTCCAGATTTTGGTTTTCCACGGTTTCCCTTAAGTGAATTCTGGTTTGATTCCTTCAAAAGGCCTTGGCTCAATTCCATCATATTCTTTTCACCCATCTCTAATTACCCCAAAGTCAATTATGTGAAAATCCATAAGGGGGAAAAAATCACAGGATATAATGTTACTCAGAATTTCTTGTACTTTTAGAATTGCAGGTTGAACTGGTCTGCAAGTGAGTATTATTCTATAATTGAGTTTTTAACTTTCTCTGTTTTGATGAAATATAGCTTTAGATGAGATAGTAGATGGTGAATTTATTTTCACTTTTGTTACAGAAAAATTTAAAATAAATATCGGACCCTTTCCAAGGGATCTCATGACAAGTTGTATAACAAAAATTTCATAAAATCCTGCTAACTTTATTCCAAGTGATTATGTTGATACAGCAACATTTTGTAAGCAACTTAAAACATTCCACGCACAAACAAATGTGCCACCGCCCACTTCCAGAATGTCAAACAAAGGCCCAAACAAGCAGCAACTTTTTAAAAACAATTAAAACTTAGACAAAGGTAGAATGAGAAACAGCCTTCAGTCACTAGAATACAACTTTTATTGTATTAAACAATGCATTTCAGACCCTGTGGATCCATCTTCAGGTGACTGGTATTTACATTTGGATTTGAATTTTCCTTAAGCGAGATTCGTGCCTAGTAAAGTTTGTTCCTGCGCTGAAAAATGATTTCAAGTGAGTGTCGTGAACACGTTTTATTATGAGAGAAAAGACTAAATATGAAAACATTGTGAAATACTTACCAGAATTGACGAGATGCTGAATAATTAGCTTCGTATACATATTTACTGCGGAGCACTGTACTAGACACGATGTCGTATAAGGTGCAAATGTTTATATAAACACAACAAAACAGTTTAAAGATGATGTGTACTACAAGTTAATCATAGATGAAAATTATTATTCGTTGTCAGAGTATATCGTATCGGTGATCTTTTCTTGTCTCTAGTACTTAAAATTAAACAGGAGATAAATCTTTAAAAATATTAAAGTAATAGTGGCTAGTAAAGTCTACTTGCTCATTTAAGGAAAATTCAAATCCAAATGTAAATACCATAGTCACCTGAAGATGGATCCACAGGGTCCGAAATCCATTGTGTAATACAATAAAAGTTGTATTCTAGTGACTGAAGGCTGTTTCTCATTCTACCTTTGTCTGATTAATACAATCACGCCAATATAGAGAATTATGGATAAAATTAAATTAAAACTTACTTAAAACTGATTGGTATTAAATGGAAATAATCTGAAAAGTAAATTACTAAGAACTTACAAGTTGCTAACATTTTATTGGACAAACTGAACATTTTCAATGCATCAGAAATTTTGTAGTTTGCATATTAGAACATATCAATCTTATTTATGTGATACTCCAGGTATTGCAATCAATTTAGCACACTTACAACATCTGAAAAATTATTAACAGTCTCACATAATATACGAAAATAAATATCACACATTAATGAAACAAATTTCATACAATCACAATAAGTGAATCATTTAAATTATTTTACACAAAATTCATTATTTAAAAGGAATCTAGCTTTTACTTACATCACAATGTAGAGTAAAATTTTCAAAATAAATCCTTCATTGGCTAAAGAAAATACCAGGAACTATATCCCAAGAAAGTAAAAATCTAATGATCAGATGTAGCAGCAATCTTACAGTGTCCCAAATGGACCTTAGTGTGTCTAGTAATGCATCTGACTTTTATTTTTCTTCTAGAAGAAGTATAAATGCTTGCAGTATGGTATCTTTGTAGCCCTAGTAATAAATTCCCTGTGTGACCAAAGATCCCTACCCCTAATTATCATCAGGTTTCATTAGGAAAATATCCATGTCTGTTTTATCCCTGATGGGTCCACTTGTATAAAGATTTGCTCCCTCCACATGATGCTTTCAAATCGCTTCTCCATTATAATACTAATCCTAATTCCTTCCTAGTGGAAACCCAGTATATTTAAGTAACCACTTATTATGGGGATTCTACTTCCTCCTAATTCTAAGTATGCATTCAATTTCTCCCCAAGGGTTTCATATTGCTTCTGGATCCTCCTACTTCCATAAACAGCCAAAACTTATTTTGCTATGGTATCTATGATATCTGCATAGAATTATGCTAGTGCTTGCTAACCAGTAGTAATAAACTTTCACCTCAGTGAAAATCTTATTGAATAGCACTTCTTCCTTTAGCCAAAACAGGACACATTTAACTACCTGTGGTCTTCATCTCCTCTTTTCTGTAACTATTAAAGTTATACAGGTCACTAAGCATAATCTGATATCTAGATTTGGTACATTGTCATCATTATTGTCCACCTTCCTTAATCTGTTATTTCATCAGTTTCTCTTACTTCTTTGGTATTAATGATTTCTCTCTTCATGCAGCTGTAGTCAGAGATATTTAGTTCATCTATTATAATCTTCTCACTAACAGACTCTAAACTAAAAAAAGGCACTGTCCTAAACAAATAATATTCATGTCTTGGCTAAACTCATTGGTTAGCTTCATATTGCGGGCCAGTTCAGAGCAAATACTTTCAGCTAATCAGAAAACTACGCTGCATTTCTTTAATCTGACCACTAGCAGGAATGACAGACCTTTCACAAAAAGTTCTTTTTCAGATGAACAAAAAATAATTAAATTGCAAGTATCAGTGTGTACAAAGGGTGAAGTGAAAGTTCTATGGGTCATACAAACTTTTTCTGCCTATTTTTTAAAATGTTTTTCATGTTATTCCCATGAATACACGAAAATTGTTTAAAAAAATTGAAGCACACTTTGGTAGATTGTAAAATATTGCATTGAGCCTTTGTTTGTATTTTGTGAGTAGAAAGTGGAAACATCTGATGATGATGATAAACTTTTATATCGAAGAACAACTTGGACAAAATTATGTGATATCTATTCTTACAATCAATAGGATGTGAGGGAAATTAGTAAAATAAAACTTTTATTTGAAACACACCAAAATTATTTTATTATATGGATATTTACAGGTATTATTATTTTTATTATTGCCAAATTCTCCCAATAAATGGAAGACATCAAGCAAATGACCAAATCAAGTTTCCTTTTAGTTCTTCTTGTTGTTCCAATAGGCTTTCATTCTTTCCAAAAAAGCTTGTTTTCGTTCTTCCGACCACTTTGTTCTGTATTTTGTTTTGTTTTGGTTGCTCAGTTATAACTTCCCATTTATCTACTTTGTGTCTGACGGTGTCTCTTTCTAAGATGTTGTTGCTCCTAGTATATTATTATTACTAATATTAATTTTATATTATTGTGCACCCATTAGATTTGGTGAATTAGTATCATATACTTTTGTAATTAAAAGTTTATGTTAACTGAAATATATGTTTCACATTTAAATTGATCCATTGTTTTATGTGTGTAGCTGATTGCATCAAAGTATCATGTGTGCATGAGCAGAATGTAAGTGTGCATATGCACAATGTTGTGGCCCATGTACACATAACATGTAGAACCTAACTAATGTGTAATGGCAACAAATTAATATTTAATTAAAATTGAAATGGAGCACATGCTCCAGTGGCAATTTCGCTACACACCCATCTTCCCCCTTTCCTGCACCCACTAAATTTACTCTCTACAAATTTTAACTTTAAATTATTTCAACATTTTTGGTTAATTATTCTTCATTTCTTTTGGTAACTCTTACCTAAAAAAGGGACTCTTCCTACACCCTTGTACCTGAAATCGAGTGCCAGCTTGTGGGCATGGTCTTCTTTTCACTTCCGTGCACTACTTTTCATACCTACACCAATATGTTTCCATACCTCATCTCCAATATACGCCTTGTACACTCCCATGACCCTCTTCGTCCTCTTCCTGTCTTGCAAAGAAACGAATTCCAGCTCTTTTATTATATCTGTTACTGAATGAATACCAGAAACAAATCTAGCAGCCTTTTTTGTACCCTCTCCAACTCCTGTATTTGATACTCAAAATATGGGTCCCATACTCATATTCAGGCAATAGTCTGACCAAAGGTTTGTAACTTACTTCTCTTGTACATCCCAGCATCACTATCTCTAACAAGTGTGGAATTTTGAAACCATTTCCTACTACCTGTCCAATGTGTCCAGTGCAGTTAAGCTTGTTATCAAATGTAATGCCAAGATATTTACATTTTATGTCTTCGACAAGCAGTTCTTTCCCCACTTTATAATCATAATTAACCTTTAGTTTTTTATTTGTGTCTCTAATAAGCTGACTCTTCTTGCATTTATCTCATCCCATGTTTACCAACCCAACTAGATATCCTGTCCAGATCACCCTGCAGATGTTTACAATCCTTTATCATTTTGATCCTTTTATACAGCATTATGTCATCTGCAAATAATCAGATTTCTGATAGTAAACAGTCAACACAATTATTCATTAGATTAATGAATAACAATGCTCCTAATGTGCTATCCAGTGGCACTCCCATTTTTACTTCCACTTCTTTTGATACTGCATTGCCTATCCTAACTTCCTGTTTTCTACCTTTTAAAAATTCTTATACTCAGTAAATCACTCTCCCATCCACTCTAATTGTGTTTACCTTATTTATTACCATTTTATGGCTCACTCTGTCAAAAGCCTTTGAAAGTTCTACTGCTACACTATCAATTTGGCTTCATTTCATCTGAAATATCTTGCATGTATCCCACCAACTGAGATGCACATGAATATCCTTGCCTAAAGCCATGTTGCATTCTTGAAAACCACTTACGTTCCTCACATATATTTCTGATGTGGTTGCATATCAATATTTCCATTAATTTACCTACCACTGATGTCAAACTGATTGGCCTGTAATTCTCAACTCTATTTCTCACCCCTCCTTTATTTACCGGTACTGCTATTGCACTTTTCCAGTCCTGTGGTAAGCAGCAAGTATCCAGACTCAATTTAAATAATATTTCAAGATAAGGTACAATGTCATATCCGGCCATCTTTAAGATATCTGTAGTAATATTATCTACGCCAGCCCCTTTATGTTTTTTCAGCTTTCTTGTTTCCTTCATGATTTCCTCAGGATGAATTTCAAACTTTTTACCTTCTTTATTTCTAATTGTATTGTTAAGCTCGTTCTCCGAATTAGACCCTCCCGTTTCTGATTCATTGTCCCTAATGCTTTCACTAAACCAGTTACTTGTCTTTTTCAAATCATCAGTAACATCTTCTCCATCCTTATCTATAAGTGTCTCTACACCCTCCCTTCCCCTCAGTTTCCTAATATAGCCATAGAAATTTCTAGATGCATCAGTCAATGGTCCTCCTGCACTGACAATACTCTTGACAAACCCATCTTTAGCCACCTTCTTAGCTATTATTTAGTCCTTGTTTAGTTGTTTTAAATATTCCCTACTACCCTGCTGTCTGTTACCTCTGTTATGTTCTCTTCTTACCAACCTCTTTAACCTCCTCACCTCGCTATTATAGTACACATGTTCTCTACTTCTCCTTATTTTCTGTTTTGGAATAAATTGCTCTTCCCTCTATCTTATTATCGCCTTGAACTCTTCCCACCTTGACTCTACTGTACTTGTGCCTTCCTTCAATTTGCTGAAACGTTCTGTGAATATCTCTTCAAATTCGAAGTTTGTGCTTTTTTATAATTGTACCTATTTCCCCCTTCAATTTTTGACTGCTGGTTCACTGAATCCTCTAATGTCCATCAGAGCTGCTTCATGATCACTTATTCCTTCAGTTACTTGTCACTCCACAAGGTTATCATTGGGTTTTATTAGGAATATATTCAAAATAATTTTTTCCCTAGTGTTCTGCTCTACCACTTGTGTAAATCCTCCTTCCTTATTAAGGTATTTGCAAATCTCTGTTCCCTAAATTAGTTTCACTTCAAAAATGAATGATTTGACATATGTATACTTGTTTGGTGGGCCCTTTTGGGGTTGATCTGCACCACGGGTTTGTCAGTATGGAGTGGCCACTTGGGGAGTGAACTTACTTGTGGATGTATCTAGTACTTCTGTTCTCGCAGATCGGGGCAGCTGTCAGTTACTGGACCGCTGATAGTCTGCTGCCTGCTTGCTAAGAATGATTGCTATCTCTGACACCACGCCCTGAGGCGAGCAAACAGGAGAGGGAATACTTTGCCTACTGCAATTATTAATGAATTGGTAGACGGTCTACTGCAAGTTTATTGCCGTAGAAGTTGTGATACATGGCAAGTAATCGCCGAAAGCCAAAGTCCACTCCGTGTCGGTTTGCAGAAAAGCACTTAGCGATTAGACGACGAGCGGATAGCTGGCTGGGTCGGCAAGTGGATGCCCGAGGCGCGTACGATTGGCTCCGGTCTCCAAGTGACCGCTCCTTGCTACATTACTTAAAACGAAGGCTCGGTTGACCTGCTTAGCGGGTCGGCAATAACCTGTCGGACATCGCACCCACTATCAAGTGAATTGCACATTCCTGAAGTGGCGATGCCCGCGCGGCCCCGTAAGTGGCGAAATCGCCTCTGTCATCAGGTCAACAGCTGGCTGGCGACTTTTGTCACTCGAACAAATTCCTGTACTTTAGTAATAATTACTATAATTCATTACGCCTCTGACACTTGGTCTAAGTCTGCTTCAGAATTACCCTCTACTGGAGAAACTGTTAATTATTATTTGAATATCTAGTATATAATTTGCATATAATTATTATGCAAAAATCATTTATTTCTAGAAAATCCTTTATTTTTATTTTTAATACTTCAGAATATCTGAGGTGAGTGGGCACAATATAAACAAGTAGTTGTGAATCATTAAGATTTCTGCCCTAAACCAGTAATTAGGGAAACACAATATTTTGATATTCTTTAATTTGTATGAAACCATGGTGTCTAGTCAGTTTTGTTGCAAATACATTCTACTTAAAGGTGAAAAAGTGAGAAATTCAAATATTTATTTTAGATACCCTACCAAAGTTTTAATGTGTGATGATCTGACTTCTGTGATCTGAACAAGGCAGAAATGAAATTGTGAGATAAACACGGAAATACAAATCTGAAAATTTTGTTGTATTAATTTCAGAAGTCTTATAACTGGATAATCAGTTTTTTAGTTAAAAAATATATATATATATAGATATATATATATATATATCTTACAGCTGTCATCCAGCATTCCTCTTGCTTGTTGCTGCATACAGGAGCAGTGCTGGAGCATCAAAAGTGCTACCACTAGTCCTACCAACTTTTTCATAGTGTGTAGGTGTCTGTAAACAATTATCATATAACATGAATAATCATCAAAATAATTCAAGTCATTAAAATGTACAGACAAAGCTAACAGAAGCAAACAAGACTCTATGCCTAGTAAACTTGAGAGACTGATAATGTAGTGAATACCTTGAGTCTGTATTTAAAGGGATTTTTATTCTACTGTTTGTTAAGTAAAACATTTCACTAAGGTAAAACCAAAGATTAAAAATTATTACTACTGGAACTAATGGATACCAGAAACTACCAGAATAAATCAAGTTATATCCATTAGGTGCACAAAAAATAACAATTGGTTAATAAACTGGAAGTCAGAGATGTGAGATCTGGGTTTATAAACACAGAGTTAAAAGAAGTCCTTCAGTAACTGTCACAGATGACAGAAGTAGTCAAGTGTTTTCATTCATTAAATTGCTCACTAAAATGCATGACCACTGAAAATTGTATTTCCAAGAGCAGCATCAATCACCTCGAGAAACTTGACTCACCAGACAAATGCCATTAGTTTTTAAGATGAGTTACAATTTTTTTTTTTTTTTTACAAATTATACTATTTTTCACAGAAAACTTTTGAAAATATGAGACACACATGCAATGACTGCTGCAGACTTAATGAAATTATTCTTGTCTCCAAGCACATGTAGCAGAGTGCAGTCTGAGAAGATACCAACAGAATTAATGCCAGGAAAAAGGAGAATATTTAAAGAAGGAATAACATGTCAGGAAACTGAAGTAAGGATACTGTAAGAAAAGAAGAGATACTGGAGCGATTTAGCTTATAAGTTGAAAGGTATTATGGAAATGTAAAGATATTTTATCAGATAATAAGAAGTAAAAGTTCTGACCTCGAGGATGGTATGACAACTACAGGAATTCATTCATTCATTTTATTTGGTCTTATACATAATTCACATACAATTTGTACAATGAATTAGGACAAGTTAGGGTATATTAGACTATATTATTTCTATATTTCTTAACAATTTAATGCCTTATGTTAACTCTAAATCTATTCATTTTCTACTCATACATTTGTATGTCAATTACTTACTTTTCATACATTTGTTACATGTCATTAGACTATATTATTTCTATATTTCTTAACAATTTAATGCCTTATGTTAACTCTAAATCTATTCATTTTCTACTCATACATTTGTATGTCAATTACTTACTTTTCATACATTTGTTACATGTCATTGACAAATATGTGCTACCATATCCTATATAATTACAAACTGTTAATATAAACAACTTTTAACATTTGTGATATTATCAATGATTTGTGAAGTAATTATAAAGAATTCAGTTATTTCGATTCAAACAGTTTCAGTTTACTGTGTATTATTTCAATCCACTACGGATTACATCGAAATTAGGTAATCTACGAAGATGCAGGTTCTTTAAGGCAATAATAATCACAAGCACCCGATCTACGCTTCTACGCCGATAGCCACAATCTCTTGAGTATTTATTTCCATAGCAACCTGTGTCATCTTGCTTTTCTCTAAGAGTATATATTATTAATTTTCATCCTTGCTCAAGGAGCTAAATATTATGTTATTTTTTAAAAAAATATTTCCGTTATGTCACACACTGTCATTCTTTCCTTTGTTCCATCAGTTAAATATTCTTTGATTGAGTAGAAGGCTTTATCACATAGATACTCTTTAAGCTTTGAGCCGTGCTCGGCTCATATTGTGTGTTTTTCTTCTCTTCTGCTCGCGACTGTCTTCTGTCTCTAGTTCTTGCTGAGCCCGCGTGCTCGTTTCTCCGTTAGAGAGCGCTGTGGCTCCTTGCTGCCCTCTATCGGCCGATAGAGTGTATATAATTGGGGACATGGAACCGGGAAGGCAGTCGGTCGGCGGCAACGGTTTGGTTGGTTGCGCCGAGTACTTCCCTGAGTGGCCGTGACGCTGGAGGCGCGCTGGGGCAGCGAGGTCTGGTTGTTTGACCGGGCGGCCAGGAAGTGCTACATCTGGTGGATTTGTATGTCAACCGCGACCGTTCCTCGTTCGCTTGAATCGAGGGAATTTCTCCGATACGCTCTTGTCCGAGAGCGGTGTCCCGTATACTCCGGAGTACTGTGGCGACCGACGCTGGTGGTGACTTCGATTTGATACTTGCCATTTTCTTGCCCTATTGGGTATTGGAGGTAGTGTGCCTGACGACTCCAACTACAAAGTGTGTCGCCTACTGCTTCTTCGTTAGTTGTGTTTGGGGAATGGACAAATTCCCCGGTCTGTGGTGTTAATCATTACCGCCCCCTTATCAGTCTGTGCGGATGGTAAGGACTTATGCGCTGGCATGCACACACTATAGTGTGTCAAGACCTTTGGTAAGAACTTCATTCTTAAGTTTAATTTGATGGACGCTGAGGTACTCTGATTCCTCTTCGTTTGAAATGATTGCCGTAATTTGGCTCATCTGTACAAATTGTGTTTGGTATTACTTGCAGATTTGTTACATGCTGGTAAATTGGTGAGAGCCAGTCTTGTTATTTTCTGTTATTTGATATAAGTGGAATTATTTGTGATTACAGGATTTATTCAAATAATAATCTGCAAGATCAAAGTTTCTTATGCATTATATTGTATCATATTATTTGTGATTACAGAATTTATTCAAATCATAATCTTCAAGATCAAAGTTTCTTATGCATTATATTGTATCATATTATTTGTGATCATAATCTTCAAGATCAAAGTTTCTTATGTATTATATTATTTGTGATTACGGGATTTATTAAGATCTTAATCTGCAAGATCAAAGCTTTGTGTTATTTGGTATTATATTTGTGCATATTCTCTGTAAGTTTAATCATTGTCCTTGATTATTGTAATAAAATGCTTAAACAAGGCTTGGACTTTATAACCATGCTCCCACATGCTTCCCACTGAGTCCTTTGTGGCTAATAACAACTACTACCACTTCAAGCTTATGCTTGAACTGCTCTGTCTTCTTACTAATTAATCTCAAATCTGAAGGAAGCTTATTGAACAGTTGGGCTCCAGAATAGGAAGGAAATTTTTCTATTTTTGTGTGTGTTGTGTACATGTAAATTGAAATTAGTTTTATTACGTGTTTCATATTTGTGTACTTGTTCATTCTTTTTTACAACATTCTTTGTGAGTGAAAGCAGTATAGTCTTATACATGTATATACAGGGGAATGTTAGAATATTAAAATCTACACAATATTTTTTACATGAAACCATTCTTTTTTCTTTTAGTATTGTTCTAATTATATGTTTCTGTATTTTTAATATTCTCGTCATACTATTTTCTGTGGGTCTTCCCTACGCTGATATACCATATCTCAGTTAGCTTTCAAAAAGTGAGAAATAGATAGTCATCAGAATATCCCTAGTGCAGAATTCTCTGAAGTAGCAGACCATAAATACTACAGGGCTTAGATTCTTACAGCATTGATCCACCTGATTTTCCCAATTCATGAAATTGTCGATTTGAATCCTTAGCAAGTTAGCTGTTTCTGTCTCCTTTATTTGCTCACTCCTTACGTTTAAATTTACAGAGTACCTCGTTTTTTTGTTTTTGTTTGAAATGATATCATTTGGGTTTTGTTCAGGTTAATTACAAGGTAATTATCTTCCAGCCATGTTGCTAGTTTCTGGAAGTAAAGATTAAGGTTTGTTTCTGGATTCCATAGTTTGATGTTTTACATCTTCACAGTTGCATCATATACATATAGAATTATTGTGTCATCGTTTATTTATAGAATGAAGAACAGAGGCCCCAGCACCGAGCCCTGTGGTAGTCCTGTTTTTATAGTGAGGACGTTGGATGCTACATTTTTAAAGTCTGCTTTGTTTTTTTTTTTATATATATAATTGTAAATTGTTTTCTGTTTGATAGATATGACCTTATCCATATGATCTTATTCCCCATTTTTCTAATTTGTTGAGTAGCCTCTGGTGATTGACTGTGTCAAAGGCTTTTGACAGATTTATAAGTACTGCTGTTGTGTACTCTCCAACATCCAAAGATTTTTTTGCCAAATCTACAAACATTGTGACTGCTGTTTCTGTAGATCTGTACTTCATAAAACCATACTGAGCATCTGTAATTATGTTGTGTTTATTAAGGAAGTCAATAAGCCTTTGTTCATAATATCTTGGTTCTCTGGATGGAGCCGCGTCGATTTGTTAAGTACTCTGATGAAAGCCACAGCAAGGTGGCAGAAACATTAGGTTTTAACAAATCGACGCGGTTCCACCTGGAGAACCAAGATATTGCATACAGTGACCGTGCAAGCCTTCGTAATCAAGCCTATGTTCCATTGCTTTCTCAAAAAATTTTGATATACTAGAGATTACTGACAACGGTCTATAATTGTTTACATCTAACCTTTCCCCTTTCTTGAATACCGGTATAACTTTAGAAATCTTTAAGGAATTCTGAAATGTTCCACTTGTAAATGAATGATTTACGTATTATGTGTACTAAAGGTTGTAAGAGATAACTATTACATTCTTTTATAAGCATAAGATGGTGGAAAGAGAGGAGAGGGATTGGGTTTTTTCGAATTTAATGTGTACAGTATTTCTCTCTCTTTTTTAAAGTATAAGTGTACAAATTCTTATCTACATCGGATAAAAAATGTGGTTTGCCTAAATTATGGGGTGAAAACGTAATGGGGTTGGAAAGGGGGAGAGGGGATGAATATTCGGAAACCATACGTAGGCAGTATTTTTCTGTTTGTTTTAAAGTATAAGTGTACAAATTCTTATCTAAATCGGATAATAATGTGGTTTGCCTAAATTATGGGGTGAAAAAATTATGGGGGTGGAAAGAGGGCGAGGGGATCAATATTCGGAAACCGTATGTAGGCAGTATTTTTCTGTTTGTTTTAAAGTATAAGTGTACAAATTCCTATCTGAATCTGATAAAAAATATGGTTTTGCCTAAATTATGGGGTGTTATGGGGAATAGGGGGTGACTTTTCGGAAATTTTTTTCACAGGAACCTTCGCAGACGCTCACTTGAAAACTCTCCAAAGTTTCATTGCAATCTGATAAATCGTATAGGAATGTATAGAAGACGAACAAAACCCACAAACATTGATTTTTATATATAAAATTGGATATCTCATTGGTTCCCATGGATGTTTTTGTCTTTAATGACTTTATAATTTTACTTATTTCCTTTTTCTGTAGTTCGACTAAGGAATACTGAATCTGTGTTCACTTTAATGCCTGAGTAGTCATTGTCTTTTGACTTGCTTCTGTGACTGCTGGTCAGTTTTTCTGCTATATTTATTTAATGTTCATTTAATTTGCATGCAATTTGGCTAGAATTAGCTACTACATCACCATTATATACAATCTACTCAATGCTTTGATCTTGCTTCATAATCTGATTTTTCCCCCTCTCCCTATTAATACTTTTCCATAATGCCCTTTGTTTATTGCCACTTCTGTGTAGTATGCTTTGAATGTTGTCTGATTTTACCTTATTAATCTTATTTTTCAATTCATTCTTACACTTTGGCAGATATTTCTTTAGTGATTGATACCCTTTCCTACAATAGTGCCAATATTTAAAAAGGGTAAGCCGAAGAAAATAGTAACAATTACAGAGGAATAACTCTTCTATCCCATGGACTCAAGCTAATGGAGAAAATTATAGAAGGCAGGCTGAGGAGAGTCATTGAACCACAGGTTGAAGAAGAGCAGTATGAATTTAGACCTAACATATCAACAACAGACCTCATCTTCACTACTCATATGATCATGGAAAAACATTGGGAGAGAGAAAGAGATGTCATATTTATTTTCTTGAAAAGGTCTATAACAGCATACTCAGGGATAACTTTGGGAATGTCTGACCAAACAGAAGGTACCAACAAACTTGATTACCAAAATTAGAATGCTTTATGAGAGCTGCCAAAGCTGCATTCAAATTGGAGACTCCTATTCAGACTGGTTTGTGACTACCAAAGGTGTTCAGCAAGGTATCGCATTGTCATTCATCATCGTAATGGACGAAATTATGAAGAGAGTAAAACAGCAACTCAACCCTGATGACTTTAAATAATTTGTATTTGCAGATGATGTTCTGATTTGGGTATATACAGATGAGGAAGTGCAACAGAAACTGAACCTCTGAAGTAAGCATTTTAAGGAATTTGGCCTTAAAATAAGCCACACAAAAACAGTGGTTATGGCTGTCAGCAGACAGAATATGAAGCCCATTATCTATCTGGATGGCGAACAATTGAATCAGGGGGATAATTTTCAGTGCCTTGGTAGTAAAGTGACCTCTGACAGTTGATCCCAGAATGAAATTATCAATAGGGCACAAAAAGGAGCTTAGTTTTAACATCAAGTTAGACACCTTTTGTGGGACAATCATGTTCCAATTACAGCCAAACTGGCACTTTATAATTCATACTTCTTACCAATTACAACGTACAAGTACAGCCTGGAAGTATGTACCACTACCAACAGAGATGAAAACAGACTCCAGGCGGCCGACATGAAGTTCCTGAGATCAATGGTCCAGAAAACCAGAAGGGATAAGATCGGGAATGAAGTGATCCGCAAACAGATCCCAGTCAGTGAAACTATCCAAGAAAAAATTGCCAATGCAAGATTGCAATGGCTAGGACATGCCAAGCGGATGGACCCTACAAGATCACCGAGGATATGGCTGGAAAAAGAATTGGAGGGTAAAAGACCAAGAGGCCGGCCCAGAAGGAGATGGACTGATGTTGTGAAATTGGACCTACACGATAAAAGTGTACAATGGTCCAAAATCCAAGGAGAGGAAAGGTACTTGGACAGGCAAAAGTGGAGAGCACTCTTACATCGCACCCGGGAAACTGGAGACGGAAGAAGATGATGATGATGACCCTTCCCTACGCAGTCAACTAACCCATTTTATGTGTTCCTTGTATTGTATAATATCTTCTGTATTCCATTTTTTGTATGTTGTTTTATGCATAAAATGGTTTTTCTTTTTTATTTGAATAGCTATGTCTTTGTAATAATTAACTACATTTATGAATGAGTAATATTTTTCGTCTGTTGTGTAGGAATTAAATGTTTCAGTCCATGTCTCTTTCCTTAAAAGATTCATAAATAATTCAATATTTTGTTTAGTGTAGGTTCTATATTCTTCAAGTAGCCAAGTTTCCTGATGTTCAGCATAATTTTTTATACTAATTTCTTGTGCATAGTGATCTGATATTGATGTGTGTAGTATCTGTGTTGTATATTCATCCTGTGGATTACATTATCTATTGCTTTTTTTTTTTTTTTTTTTTTTTTTTTTGCAGTGCCTGTTTCCCTTGTAGGGCTGTTTTTGCAAATCTTAAGTCCTAAACAACTACAAATGTCTCCAAGTTCTTTTGAAATCTTATTGCTCTTTCATGGGCGCCGGCAGGATTGCTTCTAGGGGGGTGCACCAGGGCTGCGTTGGTGCCCCCCCCCTATCGGCCCAAAAATTTTCGGGCAACCTTTTTTTTTTTTTTTTTTTTAAGGTCTACTACTGACCACACGGCCCGGGATGCGGGATGTAGGGGGGGTGCACCAGGGCCGTAATTGGTGCTCCCCACCCCCTATCGGCCCATTTACGGGCGACCCGGGATGCCAGGGGGGTGCAAGTGCACCCCCCTCCCGGCGCCCATGCGCTCTTTAATACATCAATATTAAAATCTCCCATTAGATTTACATAGTCATGTCTACTGCACAGAGATTCTAGCACCACAAATAGATTTATATAGAATACTAGCTGGTACCCACAACTTCGTTTGTGTTTGTAAAGAATTTTTATTGACAGCTACCGACATCTAACAACCATAGTGCACTATGGGAGATGCGATGTTATTACCATGGAGGAAGGAAATATATGGAGGAGAAATGATGTTAAAGCGGTGACGCTGGGATCCTACTGCGCATGCGCGGCCGTTATAGCGGACCGAGCTCAATACATTGCATTTTAACATTGTGCTCCATGTAGTAAAAATTTGATTTTGTAATAGTTCTATGTTTTTTATAATGCCAGCTTGTGTTGCATACGGGTGCACATCTAACAACCATAGTGCACGACAGGAGACACTATTCCACTACCTCACACAAACACCAATGGTCTATGCTATGTAGTTGTGGCAGAAAAGTTACATATGCGGAGACACATGTCTTTCGTCGAAATACGAAAATATCCTTGATCGGCCAATTTCAACCACCATATCTCCCACACTACCACAGTTACTGAAATTCGGCCGATGTTGTGATCGAATGGTGACTCTGTGTTACTACCACACACAAACGCCAGTGATCTGCGATAGATAGTTTTCGCTGAAATGTGATTCACCATGACACATGCGTCTTTGGCAGAAATATGAAATTGCCGCAGGTCGACCATTTTCAAATCCCATATCTCCCACACCCCCATAGATACCGACATCTAACAACCATAGTGCACGACGGGAGACACGATTCTACTGCCACACATAAACACCAATTGTCTATGCTATGTAGTTGTGGCAGGAAAGAGAAGTATAAGAAGACACAAATTTTTCGTCGAAATATGAAAATGCCCTGCATTAGCCAACTTTAATCATCATATCTCCCACATCCCCACAGCTATCGACATTCGGCCAACGTTGTGCACGACAGGAAACTCCATGCTACTTGGTAGTGGTGGCTGAAAAGTGAAATATATGGAAACACACGTCTATTTTATATATATATATATATATATATATATATATATATATATAAGATTTCAATCTTTCCTGCAGGAGCTCTGTATACACCCACTATAGCCACAACTTTGATTTGTATATGGATTGAAATACCACGCATATCCAATTTTTTATTTCACTCAGTAATTGCGATTTTATTTTTGATACTTTATAATCTAATCTATGTTTTACTAAAATTAAAATTCCACCTCCTTTATATCTTTCCCCTTCTGAAGAGCACGAATTGCTTCGCATTTAGTTTCTTCGACAAATGTGATTGGTTCATACCAGTGTTCAGTTTAACTCAAGTTATCATAGCACTTCAGTTTCCACTAACTCTGCACAAAGAGCTTCATCAACATTGATCACATTATCGGTGTTATTTATCCAACAGGTGTTTCATAGTTCTGCTTGTTGGTCTGTGTGCTCCAGAAAGCCAAGTATATAAAGGAAGTTAATTTACTATTCTCCTTTCAAGTACCATTTGCATCTTCTGCTTTCAGCACTGAGTCCAACGGTCGTTTTGTTCACGGAAACATATCTGGAATGCGTCTTTAAGTACGTATATCCTTTATCCGTGCTGCCATCGCACTAGACGTTAAGCGGCCCCTATTGTGAAATAATATTGACGTTCTCCCTAGACTGCTCAATAATTATTGCACAATAGTTTAGTTGAATTTGAAATGACGGACGAGCAGGACATAGCAGCTGTAGCTGTTGCTTTACTGCGCTGCGTGGAAAAAAAAAAAAAAAAAAAAAAAAAATGCAAGGTGGATAAAGAATTGGTAGGTGAAGCGGAAATACACATGAGGGAATTGTCTTCGAACGGTCTTGGTGCTTTAGGCAGGAAACATCTAGTTATCAAGATACCTCCTGGTTCTGAATTCCTTTTTATAAGTTTAAACACTTTTTCAATATTGCTGTGTTGGGTATAGTAAACGCGAATTACAAGTTTTTAATGGTAGACGTCGGATCGAATGTATGTGTCTTTGTGTGTTTGATGGTGGCTTTCGTAATGTTCTAAATTTGGAGATATGCTTATTAATCACCTCACAAGAACGTTTACCAAACAGTAATAAGCTTTCACCATTTGGTTTTTTTCTGTGACGATGCGTGACTGTTTTAACAATAAGCGAAAATTTTGTTGGAAAGATCAGTTTTGTTAGCATTGTTTGAGTAAATTTTGCGTTTTATTCATACCTAATAACTCCTTTTCAGGTCACATGTATACAAACCCAAGGCTTGTTGTTATTACTGTGGCTAGTAATAAAACTGAAATAATAAATAGTTAAATCATTCAGTAATTTTCTCTGCTCTTCCAGTGGTCCCATTGTATGTTTTGAACTCACCACCAGTACCGGATTAACCACGTAGCAGGGGGTAACAAATGCTATGGGCCTCGCGCCTTGTAGAGGGCCTCACGGCCTCCTAGGGGGGCCCAGCACCTAGGCTAGATGGGCGACCTTTTTTATTTTTTAGCTCTACAATTTTCCCTTGTTACGGGCCCCGCGCTGCCCTGTCTTAATCCGGCCCTGCTCAGTAGAGCTGTAAAAGTAACGATGTATTCGTTACTGAGTAACGGGTTCGTCGCCTGACTCGAAGTACCGAATCGTTACTCACAAATTCATTTCGTTACTCGCATTTGTCGTATAGACACGAACACATTCCAGCTCCCGCAGGTAATTAATTTTGACAACGTAAAGACTAATTTTGTAGTTTTTATTCTGTTTTACATTAAAATTTTCAGTGCATAATTCGCAAATAGAAAATTTGAATGGATAATTTGAGGTAGTTTCTGTTTTTCATTGAGGTTTATTGATTTCAAACATTTATGAAATTTGTTTATTTTAAGATTTGATACCTTCTATTATATTTTATAGTGTAATTTACAGTATAAAAGAGTTTTCTAATAGTTTGTGATATACATCTCTGTATTTGTTTCGTTCTAATAATATTTTATTAAATTGCAATAGAACGTACGATCCGGTGGCAATTTCCCTATACACTTATCTTCTTCCCTTTCCTGCATCCACCTACATTTGCCTTCTACAAATTTTAACTTTCAATTCTTTCAAAGTTTTTGGTAAATTATTCATTATTTCTCTTGGTAAATTATTCCAATCCCTGAAACCCTTACCTAAAAAGAGAATCTTCCTAAATCCTTGTGCCCGAAATCGAGTGCAAAATTGTGATGATGGTCATCTTTTCCTTCCCAAGCTTCATTTTTAATTCTAACACCAATATCTTTCCATGGCACACCATCAATATCAGAGACAATATACGCCTTGTACACTCCAATGACCCGCTTCACCCTCCTCCTGTCTTCCAATGAATCCCATTCCAGCTCTTTTATTATATCTGTTACTGATTGCCTTCTGCGATAATTTCCAGAAACAAATCTAGCAGCCCTTTTTGGCAGTTACATAATACCATAAACAAAGAACAAGTTACAATGACTTTATTCCTTTTGCCTGGTCTTAGTTATTGTATTATTACCACAGGATCCATGTGATCAATCATCAATGTGGTTCTGGCTTTGATGTTGAATATTTGTTATAACCGCGAGGCAACAACAATTAATCTAATCGCATGTTTGTCCTTGGTACCTTTGTTATTGATTCAAAAGTTTTGAATACCGGTACTGATAGTTTTAAAATGAAACAACGCTGGAGTCAATAGTATTTTGTCTGCAGGCCCGATTTGATGGTATGTCCACATTTATTTTAACAAACCTATCACAAAAAGATGAAGAATTTACAAAAATAAAAGAAAATCGTAAAGGAAGACAGTGGTGAAACCTCCTATTTAAAAACGAAATACTTTGATGAGATTATAATATTTGTTAAATACATGTCCCATTATCACATCAGGCTTCTATGCAGGGTTTTAAGCTGGTTACTTTAAAAAATAACCGTCATTAGTTATTGTCACTAGATATGTCACAGTCAGATGAAAGGTCAGGTCTTTTTTTTTTTTAAATTATTATTCTTTCGTATATAATATTCATTACAGTAAATCAAGTGTACATTCAGAGGTTTTCCGTAAGATCTATGTGCTAATTACTTGACTTTAAGTTTTATCCAAATGTACAATTTACCTAAACTTATACTTTACCAAGTACGAACGAAGTCGTCCCGTATGCGATGCAATGCTTCATGCTAGTATTCGATTATACCGAAAGTAACGAGTAACGAAACGATACGAAAGTAGGCCTAACGAAGTTATCCCGTACGCGGTGCGACTCGGTACATGCTTCATGCTATTGTTCGATTGTACCGAAAGTACCGATTCGAAAGTAACGGGTATTGATTGTTTTAGTAACGAATACATACGGGCACAGAATTTCTCGTTACTTTTACAGCTCTACTGCTCATCACATCCTGGTCGAAGTACCATAACGTAGGCTCCACTAGTGATGTTCCGATACCATCAAGGTATCGATACCTACTCAAACGAGTAATACTCAAATTGTCTTACGATACTTACTCATATGAGTACTGCAAAAGTATCGATACTTACTTATATCGATACTTTAAAAAAAATTAATGTCGAAATGTAAGAATATACATGAGATGTTGCTAAATTATTTATTTTATTTACCTAGTGTAATAAAATCAAATAACACTCAGTAAACATTTTTATTTATTTATTAAAATTATAGTAAAACTCACTTATCTTTAAATATTTATTTATTTAAAGTCCGCTTTTGGAAGATTTCCCAAAAAAGCAATTGTTCCAAATATTTTGGGGACAGCTTGTCTTTTTTTCTGTCATTGTTTCACCAGCATTAGAAAACAAACATTCACTCAATACTGACGTTGTTACAACAGTAAGACGCTGTTGTGCGTATTTATACAGACAAGGAAATATAAGTTTCATTTCTTCACATTGTGTAAATGGATTGCTTTTTAGAGACGTTACAGTGTTTGACAAGTGGAGAGAGACTTTATCACTACGGTGCGTTTTCTTTTTCTTTGTGATGTTTCCAGAAGGGATATTCCTGTGAAACGGTAGCTGAAGCAGCTTCTTCTTCCGATTCACATGGGCTACTTAGTTGCTCATGAACTATATCTTTTAGTTTTTGTGTGGTGCTGCGCGGGTGCGACCTTGGCCCGATATAGCGAAATGAGCGCCAAGTTAAACTTTATTACAACGAAATAGGGACCTAAAACAAACTCTTTGAGATTAGATTACCTATTCTAAGACTGATTTTGTTTGATTTTTAATGCTACCAACTTGACGTCAGCGGCAAATTAATTTCGCAGGCGCGCAGCAGGGATGATGCATTTAGAATTTAACACCGGGTGCGTTTCGAATGAAGTAATTCGAATACGAAAAGTACTCGGTATCCAAAAATAGTATCGAGTACTTACTCGTATTTACTTGTATCGGATGATCACTAGGCTCCACCATTTCATCTCCACCCACAACTCTTCTTTTTTTTTTGGTATCATTAATTCGTTTTACTTTTTTTCTGTAGTTGGTCCTCAAAGAATCGATCCCCTTTGTACTTCTTCCCCCGTAGCGATTGCATGTTTCTCTTTATATTTGTGCATCAGAATTTCGTAAGCCTCATTTTTTCCTGTCTGTTTTTATAGTCAGACGCTTTGACATTCCATAATGCTGGTAAAGTCTTGCACTCAATAATAAACGCCCTGCATTAATTTTCATAAGAAAAAAATCAACGAAAGAAAATACAGTATTACAGTAACAAAATATAAGCGGAGACTAGTGATCATGCCCGTGTCTCGAGAGACCGGCTGAGGGGATATTGCGCAATATCACCCCAAAGACGGCACAATATATTTCAAACTGTTTAGATTCACTAAATAATATTGCACAACCTCTCAATCTAACCTATAGGCCTACACGTTCAATATTATTGTGCAATAATATTGACCGTGTAGGGGCCGCTTTACACAGGGTGTTCCGAGAAGTTTTATCATCGCTGTATAACCTGAAATCAGGTAAATCCTTGTACTGAATGAAGGGATTCTGGTGACAGAAGTTTTGCATTTCTTTGGCAGGAAGATTATGTGCGACTATCAATTTTTTTTTTATCTCATGACGGCGCACTTGTTTAAAGCCAACACAAATGTTGAAAAAAATTATCATTTACTTCTATTACTTGTTTTATGGGGGAGGGAATCATGCCCTATTCTTCTTTAATTTATTCTGTGCATCTATAATCTGATGATAATTATCAGAATACAGGAGAGCATTCCGGTGATAGAACGCTTTATGTAACGACCTTTTTCCGAGCTATTTCGTGAGCAAATACGCTATTACGGTGAAGGAAAGATTCTAGCACAGTGTCACTTACCTGGAGCAGCTCGCGAATGTGCCAGCTCTTGTCCTGTTCCAACTTGTTGAACAGCAACGCTCCGTCAACCGACCTCGACGGTACCGCTAAACTCTGTGTACACGCAATGAAATCTCCACTAGTGTACCGTTGAATTATGCTGTAAAACACGATATTTCGCAGTCCTGAAGAAGGCGAAGCTATCCATCGAAATATCGTGTTTACGACACAATCCGGCGGTACACCCGTGAAGATTTAATTGCGATACGGCGTTTTCTGTCAAAACCGCAACTTTGTTTATACATAAGCGAAGGCTTTTGGGAATGAAGTTATTTTAAATTTACGTTACCTTATCTTCGTCCGATTTTAATATCATCTGCAATTGCCAGCGCTAACAAAAGCGAAATTTTTGTCCCGGCAAGAAATGGCTACATGGGACGTCATTACACGTTGATATTATCTGTTTCCCATTTGATATTTTTTTTTTAACTGTCTTTAACATTTGTAAGCAGAAATTAATCTATTCCAGAAGCAGAGCCTCAAAAAATTAGGTAAGCCTAACCCGTTATAAAACTACTGCTAAAATACCGATCATCGTATATTTAAGTTTTTAAGTCAATCCATTACTTAGTTATGGTTACCAACCCATAAAACAAATAATATTTGCAGTGGAAGCTGGATTTACCAAAGCAAACGGCTCTAATTTGCCTAAAATTGATGTGTTGATGCTGGGAAAGTTTTTAGCATAAAACATCAATTTTTGCACAGCAGAATTCAGGAACGTCAAACTTTCCTTAAAGTAGGCTATACGTAATCAAAAGCTGAAAACTTAGTTGAGTGCTGAAAAGTGTTCTTAACAATTAAGAAAAGTTACATAAGAATGTAATTTTTGTAGGTCTTGGTTTCCAATTAGTGGTACGCGTAATCACTAAGTTTACACAAATATTACTATCGCCAAAATATATTTTAGACAATCAAACTGTGTGTCAATTATATTTCTGTAATACTGTGGTTGTGCAAAGCACTCGACTGGGATGAACGCTTTTATTTATTTATAGTCTTAGCTATAAGGGGTACGCGAGATTGAGCTCTTTCCTGAAGTGGTATGGGAACGTCCATAAACTTCGTGATTTGGTCTAGGGGGGTGGGGGAAGGATTGGCTGGAAAGCTACACTGGGCAACGTGGGGGGAGTGAGTGGTTCAGAGCCAGGCCACGTAGCTTTTCATTTAAATTTTTTGTCACATTGAAAATGAGATACAGAACCAACAATAGCATGTGAATATTTATTTCCGTCATTTAATTATCTCCGTATGTAATTTATGATAGTCTGATAAGAGGAAACAGTACAAAATGTCTTCTGGAATCAATAGAGAATAAAGGCTACGTGCTACGTGGGGGGAGGAGGGGGTAATAGAGGTAAAAGCCACTTCGGGCTACGTGGGGGAGAGGGGGTTCACAGGAGGCCAAAAATCGAGCTACGTGGTTTATGGACGCTCCCTATTCGGGAAAAACTAATGTTAGGCTTTGGGGTATAGATTGCAGAAACTTGTATAGAAAGAATTGTTGTTATAAGATTTATAGGAAAAATATGAGCAGGTCAGTAGCTAAGTTGAAAATTTTGCTTTAGGGAGTGTCCATAAACTACATAGCTTTATTTAGGTCTCCTGTAAACCCCCGCCTTCTCTCCTTCCCTCCCTCCGCCACATAGCTCGACGTGGCTTTTGCCTCTACCCCCGTCTACCTCTCACTTAGCCAGCGTAGCTTTGCACATAAGTAGAAGATGAATTAGAAGCAAGCATTCATCGCGACAATGTTTGAATAGGTCAACAAGGGCCCCAGTGCAAAAAATGGGTGACCTATTTCTTGTTTTGTGTTGCTGGTAGGGGCTCCTGAGCTGCGGCTGGGGGGCCCCCCTGAGCAGTGAGGGCCCTTAGTTAGGGTCTCCCTATGTCTGTGTCTCAGGGGCACCCTTAGACGACGGTAGAACCAAAAAAAAGGTCGCCAGTTTGCCGTGAAGGCCCGTGGGCCCTCTGAACTGCGCTTGGGGGCCCCAGATGTGCACGTGGGGGTCACCTGAAGTACGTTTCGCTGCCTCCTGAGGTACGCTTGGGGCCCCCTAAGCGTAGGGGTCCCGGTGCACTGCACCGCCTAGCTCTATGGTAGTTACGCCCCTGCAGATGACATGATATATTAATTGTGATGATGAAGTATAGCTAAACCCATCAAAAGATGAAATGAAGTCTTCACGGGTGTACCGCCAGATAGTGTTTTGAAAACACGATATTTCGACGACTAGCTCCGTCGTCTTCATCAGGTGTCGAGACGTCTGCACAGGTCGACACCTGATGAAGACGATGGAGCTAGTAGTCGAAATATCGTGTTTTCAAAACACTATCCAGCGGTACCCCCGTGAAGACTTCATTTCAGGCATATGCCGGGAAAGTCTCCGTTCTTCCAGCTAAGGAGATAACAAAAAACTAAATTATTTATTATAAAAGATAAAGATTAGTATTATTTTTAGAAAATAAGTTCGGCAAAATCAGGCATTCATTCATGTGAACGCGAACGCCAATGAGAAAGCACTACGTCACACCTCGCGAGACCCCAAAGTTATTGACATTTTTGTACAACAGAACTGGTTATTTTTAGGAACTTTTGTCACGTTAATACAGTTATTTTCAGTTATACACTGAGAGACAAGTTTAATTCGCTATGGAACCAGGATTTAGCAAAGCAAACAGTAGCAATTAGCACAAAATTGACGCCGTAGCACTTCGCAGATTTTTAGCGTCAAACATCCACTTTTGCTCATCATTGTTAGAACTTCGATGTAAGTATACACAAGTGTCAATTATACATTATAAGCTTAAATAGCATTATTTCAGTTTTGTAAATAATACATATGTTTTATAAATTAATTAATAGTGGTACGAGGTTACATTTGCAAAGTATAAGAAAGTGTTAAATACCTAAACCAGAAGGAAGACCTGAGCGAAAAACTACACACATTCCTAAAGACATAATATTTCATAAAGCGTTATATGTAAAACTATAGACCACATACTGTAGAATTAATTTGGCACTGAATTTATCATTACAAATATAGCTTACCTTTCAGTAGCAGGTATGTTGCTATATCTCAGATGTCAAAATCGGTCAGAAATTTTGTTAGAAATGTTTCTCGTCATTCAGCACCAAATAAGATATTTCCAGGAAAAACGAGAAAATTTGTAGAAATAATGAAAGTTATAATCCTGCAAACAGCTTCACTGACGTTGTTAGATGCCTTAACCAACAACTGAACATTGCAGCGATTCTAATAGGCCTATACATTGTTCATCTGAGAATACGATTGCCAAAGCAACAAAACAACTTAGATAAATGGCTTTATTTTCGTACGAATTGAAAATACATATTCACCACTGCCATGAATGCATAATTTTATAGCTTGGTCCAGGCCTCATTTCCATGTAAACGCTAACTGGCTTTCCTATTCCTTCTTGGGACCCTGGCGTTGTGCCCGAGCCTTTCTTTTTGCTTTTATATACACCTTTTGTATAAAAGTATATCCTAAAAAACAGTTGTGGCAAATTTTAAAGCACTGCCAATTTCCAGTCTGCTCTAAGCTTCATATCACCCTAACAACATCACCTTTCAACTGAAATATCTCGAAAACCAAATATATATATAAAAATATTTTTTTTTTGACGATTTGTTTCATCGAGCTGCATAAGAATCTATCATCAGATTGTGGCACGACAGTAATGATAATGCAGCCAGAGTGTGTTTATTATATTAAACGTAACACTAAAGAAAGATTTTGAATCATAAAACCAAAACAACGTTAACTCATACCTTATAGAGTTATCAAAACTTGAAAAGTAGTGGTTCTGCAAAATTCATGTTTTGCTTTAGATTTATAAATATATAGTGCACAAACACTTACATCAAAATAATCTTCACAAAATTATATACTTGAATCTGCAGATAATTAATCTATGAGCATCCTCCCTCCTTGCAAGTTTTAACCACTTTTTCCGTATTTGTTCATTGTTTGGAACATATATAAATAACTTGTTTTGTTGTACTTTTACACTGGGGCACTGCACAGTACTTATAAAATGAGGAATTCATGTTTAATTAAAGAACACTTGTCATCTGCCATATACATAACATGACTGCTTTGTTTAGGTTCGCATGGTGTGACGTCATTCAAGACGCCATGACAGAATTGAGCGTTTTCATGGTAAATTTAAATTGTTTTTTTAAATGCAAAATACATAGTGTAAAAGTTAGATTTTCTAGATAAATAAGCTGAGCCCCTTTATGGAAGTTTTAGAATACTGTTTTTTTTTTTTGCTGTTGTCAGTCTTTTGACTGGTTTGATACAATCCTCCATCCCTTCCTATCCTGTGCTAACATCTTCATTTCTACATACCCCTTACAGCCCACATCCTCAATTATCTGCTTCATATATTCTAATCTCTGTCTTCTTCCTCTACAGTTCTTACCTTTGACTGTTCCCTCCACTAACAAGTTAACCAATCCAGCATGTCTCAAAATATGACCTACCAGCCTGTCTCTGCTTTCTGTATGCTTCTTCCACAAACTTCTATTCTCACCCATCATTTCCAAAACTCGTTCATTTCTTACTTTGTCTGTCCACTTAATTTTCAGCATTCTTCTGTAGCACCACATTTCAAATGCTGCAATTTTCTTTATTTCGGTATTCCTAAAGTCCATGTTTCGCTTTCATAAAGTGCTGTGCTCTGAAAATTTTTCTTTCATGTTAGATTGTTTCAGTTTGTTCACTTCCAGTGTGTTCTGCCTTTGTTGCTTCTTTTTTCTTTTGAATTTTAGACTGCACTTCATAACTGTCAGAATATATGAAGCAGTTGAGATGAAGAGGTTGGCACAATACAGGAAGGAATGGACAATTGAATCAATCCAGCTGAGAGACTGCTGACAAAAAAAGGTAACTCATTCCTGTATTCATAAAAGAGGGAAGGAATTTGTTGTTCCTTCAGTTAAAAGGCTGAAATTAATATTTATGTTATCAAAAAGAGCAAATGAAACAGAAGAACAATGAAATCAGAGATATATCAAAAGCAACAGATGAAGAATGGTATCAAAGACTATATCAGTATCACATAAAAAGGGCTATTAAATGTGTATATGAGAAATAAATAATTTTAGATTGTTTACAAGTTTAAATGATGCTGTTTCATTAAGAAGTTTTATATTTGCCAATTTGTCACAAGACTGGAAATCAAAACTAATGTGGGAATACTAAAACTAATATAGGGTGATTCAAAATGATTGTCGGGGTTTCATGAATTTTTTACCGGCTGTGTACTAAACATACAAGTATTATCTTTACATGGATGAATAGACAAACTCTCAAAGTTTTGTTTTGTAGCAGCCGCTAATCTTGTAGTTACTTTTTGTTCCACCAGATGTAAGTGTTTGCAGTATGGCAGCTAACGCTATAGAGAAGGCTTTTTGCACTCTAGATTTTCATGTGTGTCCGTCAGTTACCGTCGTCCAACGACACTTTCAAAAAAAATTATGAGGGATGCACCTTCAGACAATTCCATTCGGAGTTGGTATGCACAGTTTGTGGAGAAGGGCTGCTTATACAAAGGGAAAAGCAGTGGGCGTCCTTCTGTGTTGGAAATCGATGTGAACCGCATCAGAGAAGCTTATCAACGTAGCCCAAGGAAATCAACAAGAAGAGGCAGCAGAGAACTGAACATTCCGCAAACCACAGTTTGGCACATGCTACGAAAATGCCTAAAAATGAAAGCGTATCGCCTAGGGCTGCTTCAGGCTTTAACACCTGACGACCATCACAAATGTCTCACGTTTTGCAACATTATGCAAGAAAAAATGGCAGAAGATGGATTTTGTAAAAAACTCATTTTTAGTGATGAAGCAAACTTTGTGCGGAAAAGTTAACAAGCATAATGTGCGGATTTTGGGGACAGAAAATGCCAGTGCTTTTATTGAACATCAGCATGATTCTCCAAAAGTGTGTGTGTGTTTGCTGCTGTTTCCAAGGTGAAAGTGTAAGGCCCATTCTTCTTCAATGAACAAACAGTAACAGGACTAACTTACCTCGATATGGTTTCAGCTGAAAGAAGTGGATGATTTCATATTCCAACATATGCCACCTCATTTCCATCGGGAGGTCAGAACATTTCTCAATGAACAATTGCCGCAGCGATGGATAGGACGCGGAGCCGTCAGTGACCAAATGCTCATGGCTTGACCACCTCGTTCACCAGATTTAACCCCAAGTGATTTTTTTCTGTGGGGTTATGTCGAGGATCAAGTTTATCTTCCTCCTTTACCCGCGACGATCCCGCAACTGAGAGAACGGATCAGGGCCGCCTTTCTAAACATTTCTGATGACATGCTGCGTCGCGTGTGGGATGAAATGGACTATCGCATAGAGTGTGCAGAGTGACACAGGGCGCACATATCGAACATTTATAATGGATGTAAAAAAATTTGATGAGTTTCTTTACACATCAAAATAAGATTCAAATTCGTATCTCAATTGTGCTAAGTGTAGGAATTTTTTGAAACCCCGACAATCATTTTGAATCACCCTGTATTATTATTGCTGACTTGCTACTAAAAGTCAGAAATGGATAGAGTGATAGATAATTGGACCACATGGTATACAGGCTGGAATGCTAGTACTAAACTATAACAAAACTACAGTTTACACGATAGAAAACTATTCTTATAAATTTTTTTAAGGCTCAAGATGATATTAATCTACATAAATAGACCACTTGATTGGAATGTTATTATTGGAGATAAAAACAATATTTATTGGTATATAAATCTCTTACATGTGACTATTAGCTCTCTCTGCACCATTTTTTTTAAAAAAAACATCAATTATTGGTGATGATTATACGTAAGTTTTTAACATTAATAACAAGTATGTATTTCATATTTCGTTTAAGTATTCACATTAATTATAAGGTGTTAAAAAGTTATCTTGAATATTTTCTTAAATAAAACAGTTTACATTATAAATAATTGCTTAGTACAATTAGGTACTAAATAATAAAGGATAGGGAAAATAACTCACCAGTCACTAAAGTTGAAGGCTGCAATGAGTATACAACAAAAGTGATGACTGCAAACATACACTCTTTCAGTTTAAAGCCTTATGGCTCTTGACTGAAGTGAGCTTTGGTGTGCGCACATCTCTCTTGCCAACATCTCTCTTGCCAAATGGCCCAATTCTCTCCACATAAATAAGGTTATAAACTGAACTATTGTATGTTTGTGTTCATCTCACGTGTTGAATACCCGTCACAGACTTCAACTTTGGTGTGTGATGGTTAACTTTAGCCTTTGCCATTTACATTGATTAAAAGCCATTTCCTTTTTCTTTAGTATCATTAAAATTAAGTACTGAAATAATCACATGATCACTGATGTACACTATAATAAAAATCAATAAAAAATGTAGTAAGTAGATTTTTTGCTAGGAATTTTAAATAATGTATTATTCTACATGGCAAAATCTTTGAAAATGATTCTATGTGCAGTACAAAAGTTTAATAATTTGTATAACAGAATATTATTTCCAATTGTTTTAGTATATATTGAAACAAAATAACATCATTAGAAGAAGCATGATACAAAAATAATCTTATTTCTCAGAGCTAGGGTTCATTTATACAAATAAACAGAAAAATCCTTTGAAATGGACTTTCTATATCTACATTATTTGACTTTCTCCAGTATAAATTAATGCAAATGGTGTAAAAATGATTTGAATTTTAATATTTCTTGAATACTTCTTTATATGTAACAAGTTTTGTTGTATGCCCTTACAAATGTTAATTACTTCTGATAAGAATCAAATAAATCTCAGTCTTTCTGAT
Organism: Vandiemenella viatica; assembly: GCA_031002005.1. Taxonomy (NCBI): domain Eukaryota; kingdom Metazoa; phylum Arthropoda; class Insecta; order Orthoptera; family Morabidae; genus Vandiemenella; species Vandiemenella viatica. The sequence goes on along the minus strand of JARYHS010012519.1, from coordinate 67,336,218 downwards.
TTTTTTTTTTTTTTACCTGTTCGGTTATAACTTAAGACATTCATATCCCTTATACATTTAAAATATTAAACTGAATTTCTTGCCATCAAATATCCATATATATTAAACTCCCAAACACACCATATACATGCAAATTAGTTATAAATCACTAATTATTATTAAATGAATTGCAAATGAAAATAGGGAAGGTCTTGGAAAGTAAATCCATCACTCACCGGATATGAAGGCAGGAGGACTGTGATGAAAACATAAACATGAACACACTTCCGTAAAAACTTATAGTGTGTTTCTATTTATGTGTTCATTGCAGCCTTCCTACATTGATCTGTGGAGAGTTAGAGGTCTACTTTTTGTAAATTGTTCATTGCCTAAAAGCATCTTCACTGTCATAAATAAACTGGTATAATTAAACCACTATTATCACCCTTAAAGTGATGAATATGTTCTGTTAACAATTATCATACGTACGAGGAGAAAAAGCAGAGAGAGTTTTCATTGTTTTATTGCAAGTTTCTGAACTAAAGCATAAAAAAATTAGAAAAATAAGCAGTCTCATTTGACCTAAATCCATCCATCTTTTGGTACCCTCTTAATTGTGTTAACATCTTCAACTCTCTTGCCAGGTCTGAGAGCCTCTGGAGTGCTCCCGCCAGAACTCAACAGTTGTTCAGTGCTGCCACCTGGTCCCATACCACCTTCAGATGTTGAGTTACTACTGTTCTCAGCATTGGCCAGTGTCACCTCAAATTTTGGCAATGCACCGTGGGTCAAATGTTTTGGCTGTTGGCGTTGCTGCTTCGTTGGCTGTTGATATTAAAAATGTAGATCAGAGAAACGGTATTTAAAAAATTTAATACTATACAGTAAACTGAATTACTAAAATCATGATGAATTTATTTTTTATAATTTCTTGAGGCACAATTTTTTTTAATATTGTCTTTTGGTGCACTTTTCCGATTGAATACTTGAAAAAAGATAACTAACATTTTTTTTTTTTTAAATTTAATGCTTGTGAGGTTATAATAGTCCAGTTGTTGAGTTGCCATTACAGGCTTGAATAGGTAATAACCAATACTTATTTTATAGACAACACTCACAAGCGACACCTTTGACCTCAAATGCTTGGAACTGAATGAAAACATGCTTAGAATAACAAGTGATCATAAAAGAACAGTGGTGTGTGTCATTTCAATGCAAAATGTTGCATTCTACCTCAAGTAACATTTTAATAGAGAGCAACAGAGTAACAAGATATCAATACCATATGAATGAAATTATACATAATTCAATGACGTCAGTGTACCATTACATTTCCAATCAACAGTGCCAAAAACTCTCTGCTTAAAGTATGTAATATATTGAAAAACAGGAACATACAGCAGTACCACACAACCGATAGTGCTTATATTAGCCCTCAAAGGGCAGATGTGGGATTTCAATGAAGTGGTTAAAACAAAGTGGAAGACAACAATGTGCACACCTTACCAAAGCCACATTATCATATTCCAAATCACTTTCGCATTCATCCAGTCCAATCCAGGTTATGACATTGACATACCAACATCATCATTTGAAAATGTAATTAGTGTGGCTTTTGATATTGGACTGATTACAATTACAGGGTGGGGAAAGAATAGCTTGTTGAAATATCTTGGCATTACATTTGATAACAAGCTTAATTGGGCAAGACAAATTGGACGGGTAGTAGGGAAAGATTTCAAAATTCTGCACCTGTTGGATAGAGTGATGAGGGGATGTACAAGAGATGTAAACGAACTGGGTTACAAATCTTTGGTCAGGCCATTGCTTGAATATGGTAGAGTAGTATGGAACCCTCATTTTGGGAGTTGGATAGGGTGCAAAGAAGGGGGGCTAGATTTGTTTCTGGAAATTACCACAGGACACAATCAGTAACAGATATGATAAATGAGCTGGACTGATTAGAAGACAGGAGGAGGGTGTTAGTGTGCAAGGTGAATATTGGTGATGAGGTAACAGTGTCAGGGATTGGAATAAGCTACCAAGAGAAATGATGAATAATTTACCAAAAATGTTGAAAGAATTTAAAGTTGAAATTTGTAGACGGCACATGTAGGTGGGTGCATGAAAGGGGCAAGATGGGTGTGTAGGGAAAGTGCCACCAGAGTGTGTGCTCCATTGCAATTAAAATTAAATTGTATCCTAGCATCATGAAGTTGGAAACCACAATCCCTGTTTACAAGATCAAATGCAAGTCAAGTTTCAACCACTACTGTAAGAACGCTGTCCCAAAAGCTTCTGGAATGCACCAGCTCCCTGTTTAATTCGAAGTTGTAGCAATGTCTTCGTTTTAGATCATGTACTGCCACCAAGCGTGGTGGGTGAGTGGTTAACACTCTGGCCTTGAATTCGGGAGGATGGCTGTTCGAATCCCCCTTCGCGCATCCAGATTTGGGTTTTCCATGGTTTCCCCAAATCACTCCAGACAAATTCCGGGATGCTTCCTTCAAAATTCCATGGCCGAATTCCTTCCCATTACTTGTCCCAAGTCCCATACCACCACTAATGTTCATGATGTCGATGAGGTGTAAAGCCATAAGTAAAACAAAGTAAAAAAAAAGTCCTTTTGTCCCAGGTGAACATGTAAGTTATGCCTATTCATTAACACACCATATCATTTGGCCGATGAACTTTTACCCACATTCACAACAAATGCTATAATCTCCCAATGTACCAGAAAGGCAATGTTATTCTTGGGAGAGTCTGAAATGTCTTTTAGTTTTGGTGGTGATAGGAAAATTGCCTTAAGACTATAGCAAGAAGACTAGGTGGTTGTGTGTTTCATTGCTGCAGTCAGGACACACTGTGCATACACGGAAGATCAAATACAATTGGCAGTCTGAAAAGTGAAATAATGGGCATTTATAGATGTGTGTGAGTTTCAAATTGATACCTGCTGTGACTGTTGCTCCTTATTTCTTGCATGCTGCTGTGTTGGTGGAATTATTGTAGCAGATGAAGAAGCCTTCTGCTCTTTTCCTCCTTCATCATCATTTCCAGCAGAACTTGGTGCTGGAGCTTTCCTCTTGAATATTTTTGGTGGAGTATCCCCAGGAACTCTGCGTGCCACTAATGGACTTGGGTCTTCTGAAGAATTGCTTCCAGAAGACTTTGAAGCATCTTCTAATTTACATTGTTGTTGCTGTATACAGGAATGATACACATGATGTTATAAAAATATTGATGCTTGCTAGAATACAATTCAACATTTAATCACAAGTTATTATCACAGTATCAAAGCTGCTTCATGGATATGGGATTTCTAATACCTTACAAACAGAAAATTCTTGTAGTTTTTATACTTTTTGATAATATATAAGGAAACCAAGAGAAAAAGCTTACTAACAATATATCTCCACAGAAGCTGAAATATATTGATTTGACATAGTGACTGAAATTGATACAATTTGGGAAGTTTGAAATAAGATGTTTACTCAGAAGTAGTTTATAACACTGGAAGTAGACTTACACGCAGAAGATTCTTTTTGAGTATGTAAATTACATAAGAGGAACAAAATAAAATAAGAGTGTAGGAAATTTATAATGATGTGAATGGAGTGGTCTGGTTGCTCACTCTTTAAGGTGGCAGACTGGAGACTGATAGGTCTCTGGTTTGAATTCCTGCCTTTATGGGGATTTTCATAGGCCTTAACCCAACCTCTGCCACAGCTTGTTGTGCAATCTGAAGTATACCAGAATGCTTCCATGGTTCAGACCTCACGTTAAGCTGTAGGTGTCCTTTAACCAGTAGGATTACTGGATTAGGGTAAGGTAGACACTACAGAGACTAATTTATTGAGAGTATTCGATCAAACAATGTCATATGCATTAGTATTATTATGACATAGCAAAGGCCTACCAAGAGTGACAGAAACCATGAAATAAATAAATAATAATACTATTTAAGTACATTGCAATGAAGCGCATGCTCCGGTAGCAATTTACCTACACATACCCCTTTCCTGCACCCACCTACATTTGCCCTTTAAAAATTTTAACTTTAAATTCTTTCAAGATTTTTGGTAAATTATTCATCATTTTCCTTGGTAACTTATTCCAATCCCTGACACCCTTACCTAAAAAAGAGAATCTTCCCACAAACATCCTTGGGCCCAAAAGTGAGTGCCAGCTTGTGGTCATGTTCATCTTTTCCCTTCCATGCACTACTTTTTATACCTACACCAATATCGTTCAATGGCTTATTGCCAATATACGCCTTGTACACTCTCATGACCCTCTTCACCCTCCTCCTGTCTTGCAAAGAAACCAGTTCCAGCTCTTTTGTCATATCTGTTACTAATTGAATTCTGTGATAATTTCCAGAAACAAATCCAGCAGCCTTTATTGCACCTTCTCCAACTCCTGTATTTGATACTCAAAATGTGGGTCCCATACTACACTACCTTATTCAAGCAATGGTCTAGTAGGGTTTGTAAACCAATTCCTTTGCTTCTTTCATACATCCCCTCATCACTCTCTCCAACAAGTGCAGAATTTTGAAAGCTTTTCCTACCACCTGTCCAATGTGTCCTGCCCAGTTAAGCTTGTTATCAAATGTAGTGCCAAGATATTTACATTTCAAGTCTTCAACAAGCAATTCTTTCCCCACCTTATAATCATAATCAACCTTTAGTTTTTTATTTGTGTATCTAAAAAGCTGACTCTTCTTTGCAATTATCTTCATCCCATGTTTACCAACCAAACTGGATATCCTGTCCAGATCACCCTGCAACTGTTTACAGTCCTCTACTGTTTTGATTCTTTTATATAGTATTATATCATCTGCAAACAATCTAACTTCTGATAGTGAACAATCAACACAATAATTCATTAGAATAATGAATAGCAATGGTTCCAATATGCTACCCTGTGGCACTCCCATTTTTACTTCCACTTCTTTTCACAGGGTTTCTTATCAGTTGCAGAATCCACCTCTTTCATAGTACCTAATTAAAGCTGGTAATCCTACTGAGCATGGGGGACCTCAGTTTAAAGTGAAATTCAAACCATGGGAGTGTTCTGGTATTCCTTACATTACATAGCAAGCTGTGCCAGAGATGAATGTTGGGTTGTGGGCCTTTGAAAATCCCTGCCAAGACAAGGATTGAACTTGGGACTATTTGCTCTCCAGTCAGACGCCTTAGCCACTGGGCCACCACCCACTTTGGGAGGAGGTGAGCAGGGGACAAGAAAAGATATATTTCTATCTCAGACTTAGACTTGGTGGATGTGCAATACGCAGTATATATCAGTAGGCCAATTCTCACCATCTAAGTTCAGAGGACTTGCTACTGGCAGGGAGGATTCTGATAGCATAAACTGTGAAACAAAAATTAAAGAGTTTAACTGTTGTGCATTGTGGTAGGTGTTGCAAAAGAATTGTCAAAATTTTGATAATTCATCCTGATGGATAATTGACTGGCAGTAAGATTGATGTATGAAATGAGGAAAATAGTTTGATAAATTATCTGAAAACTTTCAAAAATTGTCTCCAGTGGTAGAATTGGTGAATGTGGAGATGATAGGGTGTATATAACATGCCTTACAGCATATTCTGTGCAGGGAAAAAACCCAGGTAGCTGTTTTGTTGAATATGGATGTTGATACTTGTGGACCAGAAGCAGACTGAGGTTATAAAGTCTACTGAAGAAAGTTGAGTGGGACATGGAGATAATCTTGGGGAGGATAAAGTCTCATTTCTGGGTAGAATTGAAGGAAATAATAGCCCTGTTGTAGGACAGAGTCTGTGAGGAAGTGTATAACAAGAACTGGACTGAGACTGCTCTTAGCAGGTGAGTGAATGTTGTTGGTTTGCACTGTCTAAGAAGTAAGAAAGTTGTTTATGTGGTAAATGTGATGGATAATTATGGGATATTAATGTTAATGGATTATTGTTGGAATACTTGGTCAGAGAATTCAGGTCACAAGATATCTGTCTACCACATATATTAAGGGAATAGGCAAGGGAGCATTTTCCAGTGCTGCTTTCTTTTCTCACCTGCAAAAAATGCCACTTGCTACTATTAGTGTCTATTTTTGATGTTTTGTTTCCATATTTTTCATAGAAATTTTATTTATTCTCATTTTTTTTTTTTTAACCATATATAATTTAAATTGCAACATATACTAGGGTTGTCCGTAAAATAAGGTTCCCAAGAGCAGTAGTTAGAGATGGAGCTCCAACTCACTTCGCCTACTAGGTGCGAATTACATTCTGCAATTAATTGTTTAATTGTGTGAAGTCTATGGAGAAAAGTGTGTGAGCATACAACACATGCACAAATGGGGCAGAGAATTCAAAGATGGAAAGACAGATGTACAGATGTCCATGACGAACAGCGTTCTGGACGGCCATCAGTTTCGGATGAAACAGTTGTGAAAGTGGAAGAAGAAATGCTGAAAGATCGAAGGATGATGGTCTTGGGAGCTCTGCAAGATGAGTCCTCATGCCAGCAAGACTACCACTGAAATATTTTGACAGGCCGTTTAGGGTATGTTAAGGTTTCTGCAAGATGGGTCTCAAGAATACTTATGGATTACCATAAATGGCAACATGTTAAAGTGGCCCGCGAATTTTTTCAAGTCTATGAAATCGATGTTGAAGGATTCTTGGATTCAATTTTTACTAGAGACGAGCCTTGGGTCCACTACATGACGCTGGAAACGAAGGAAATCCTGTAGTGGAAAAATCCATTGTCACCGAAGCTGCGGAATTTCAAGCAAACATTGTCAACTGGCAAAGAGATGGCAAGTGGTTGACGTTGAAGAACCTGAGCTGCAAAATTCAAAACAAGAGGAGAGGCATGCTTACGAGGGCAGTGTGTTTCCATCACGACAACACTCGTTGAAACACCGCCCCTGTAACAACCAATTTTCTCAACCAATTTGGATGGGACATTGTCACACACCTACCCTACAGCCCAGACATAGCCCCAAGTGATTACCATCTCTTCCATGAATTGAAGAAACGCCTGGTTGTGACTCAATTCAGAACTGGAGAGTAGCTGAAAAAAGAGGTATTAAGCTACCTTCATGGCACGGTGGGAGAGTTCTACGACTCGGGCATAAAGAAGATGGTACACTGCAAGCAAAAATGCATCGAACTTAATGGAAATTATTTTGAAACATGGGAAAAAAGTGTAAATTTTCCAAAAATGTATAATTCAAAGCAAACAAACATGTTTTTCATTGTGAAAACTCATTGGGAACCTTATTTTACGGACAACCTTCATAGATTTTTTTCTGTGTATATGTTTTACCCTCACCTCTTCATTTTTTGTTTATATTTTGAAATTTCTCCCACAACTTGTTTACTTACACAATTAACTGCCATTGTGAAGTGACTTGTCAACTGCTTCCTGACCTTTGCCATGTTCACTTCATTTTCTACTGCTGAAGAACGGTTTAGCCACAAAAATTTCTAAATGTTTTGTGTTCATGTTTTTTGCCATTTCTATGCTATTCTGTGGTAAGCTACATTTTATCTATCTTTCTTACTTATATCTCTGTTTGATAATTAGCTCATTTATTTCCTGTTATATCCAATATATATTAAACTAAGGAAAAAGGAAACTGCTTTAGGCAATATAATTGTAAGGACAGGGAAAATGACTCATCACTCACCAAAGTTGATGGCAGCGACGAGAGGAGAACATATATAAACACACAAATAAACTCAATATTTCAGTTAAACCTTAATTATGATGTAGAAAATGAGTCATGAGGCTCGGGAGGTGTGTACACGCCGAGGGTTGCTACATGACTACCCTGTCCTTACAATTATATATCCAATATATATGTTGGAAATAATATGTGCTTAAAAGTGGTACAAATTAAACATTTGGATATGAGAGCAACCACTGTTTATAGCAGTTGATGGCAGGATGGCATTGAAACATACGCAGATATGTACAGACATTAAACAATGAAATTTTGGGATGTAAAGTCATCAGTAGAATGAGGTAGCAGCATGGTGGAATCTGACATCTCATTCAAGTGCTTTCAGAAAACCTATCAGTCACCCACAAATGAAGGTAGGAGGGCCTGACAAGCACATTAACATACTTCAAAATATTTCAGTATAAAACCTTAATTATTTATAGAGCACATGGCAAGGGAATCAGATGTGTATACTATAACTCATCACATGAGCAAAATATCGTGAAGAATGTTGGTGTGTCTGTCGTGTCCTTCCATTTTGATACCTGTGAAGAGTGATGCGTTTGCTTTCCCTATCATTCCTTATTTTAATTGCCTAACAGCATTCTCATTTTTATGAATATACAAATTTAGTGAACTAAAGACTCATAACAAAGGGGTGGTTTTAAAAGTTTGGAACATATCTCTTATGAGATTCTGTAAAACTATTTATTACTTCACTACAGAATAACTTTAGAAAGAGCCAAGGTTGAGGCTGGAAACTTTACACATGGTTTGGTTTGAGATTAGGTCTATTTTTATGGTACAGAAATTAATAGGTGCCTTTTTTTCAAAATTAATTTAATTGTGATGGAGTGCCTGTTCCAGTGGAAATTTCACTAAACACCAATTTTTCCTCTTTCCTTTTCCCACATACTTTTTCCCTACGGCTTTAAATTCCTTTAGTGTTTTTGGTAAATTATTCATAATTTCTCTTGGTAGTTTATTCCAATCCCTGACAACCTTACCTATGAAAGAAAATCTTCCCACACCTGAAATCGAGTACCAATGGCTTAGCATAAAAACTTATATGAACTTAGGTGCTATTAAAATGGCAACACATGCTTATTTGTCAGTAATTATTAGTACTTTCATAATCTGGTATGATAGGAAAAAGTGTTGATCTTTCAATGGCAATTACCGTATCCTTACCCATGTTTTCTATATATTTAATAAGAGTGACAGTGAAAATATGATATGCAATAATAATAAGAAAGGATAGGGAACATAAACCCATCACTCACCACAGATAAGGGTAGAAGTGCCATGACACACAAAAAAACATCAACACACTTTACAATATTTTGGTAAAAGAAACCCTAGTTTCAATTATTAAGTTTGATTGTGTTTTTATATGTGGGGAGTGATGGGTTTCTTTCACTATCATTCCTTATTATCATTTCCCATAGATTTGAAATGCAATCTTGATCCTCTATTTCATCATTTAAATTACTTACTAATGCCTGAAAAATATATGCTTTCATAAATTTGAGACACCATATTATCAGTGAGAAAAGTGGTAAAGAATGCTTACATATTGGCAGATTATGAGTCCAATGGATATAGCCAAATGATTATGAGCTTTATCTTCTTCTAATTGAAATAACATTACAATTTTTTATATCTCTAGAGAATTCAATTTACCTGATGCTGTTGTCGTTGCTGATTTTGCTGCTGCTGTTGGGGCTGTTGATGAAGTTGTTTCTGTTGATTGAACTGTTGTAGGTTCTTCTGATGTTGCTGCTGCTGCTCCTGCTGCTGGTTACGTTGCTGCTGTTGTTGATAATGCTGCTGTTGTTCATATTGTTGCTGCTGTGATTGTTGGTGGTACTGCATGTTAGTAACTTGCTGTGACTGCTGCCTGTCCTGACTCTTTGGTGCACTCTGTGCAACATCTTTCTTTGATTCTGAAATATTTGCTTGTTGCCTTAAGTTGTCATCCTTAACATTGCTACCTGAAGCTTGCTTCTTGGATTGCTGTTGTGCCTGTTGCAATTCTTGCTTCTGAGGCTGTTGTTGTTGCTGTATGTTTTTTACCAAAGTAGACACTGGAGTAACATTACGAGAAGTTTGTACTTGCTGGTTATTTACTTGCAAGAAGTTTCCTCCATTCCCTCCATTGCCGCCATTCTTTTTGTTTTTATTGTTATCTGAAAACAATTAGTTTTATGTTAATGACTTGTTTCCATTTGTAATACTTCATAAAGAGCCACATACATCAATTTTAGGTAAATTTAAACTACTGTGTTCATTCTGATCTAAAACCCAAAAATTTCAACTATGGACAATAGGTCAAGAATAAATAATGGTATCATTTTCATTTAAGAAAACAATGCTGTTTATTCTAGGAGTTACATTAAGAAGTTAACTTTTAATGGGTCTTACTCTCTTGTTAGCTATAAATCCATTTTGCCTCATCTCGGGGTATACAAAATATTATTATTTATTATATCATCTGTATTAATACTATAAAGTGTTTTTTGTCACAAGCCATTATCTCCCCTCATACCAACCAGAAATTGATGAATGAGATTTTAAAGATTAAGTTATCCATTTTGATTGTATCAAATTTTAATAAAGTAATTTTTTCAAATTAGACCCTTAAAGGGCAAAATGTCAATATTTCTAAAATGATGTTTTTTTTATCATTAGCTATTTTTTTTATCACCATTGATATATAAGTGAACTCGAGAAATGAGGTATTATTTTAGATAATAGGGCTTCACTTTGGTCAAATTATATTTTAAGAAAAGAATTTTTCAGAATTCGACCCTCAAAGGACAAAAGAATCAATATTTCTATAACACATTTTTATGTCACGAGCCATTTATCACCTTTGATATCTCACGGATACAGATAAATGAGGTATTATTTTAATGATTAAGGTCTCCACCATGGTCACATCAAATTTTAAGAAAGGAATTTTTTGGAATTCGACCCTTAAAGAGCAAAATTGTCATTATTTCCATAACATATTTTTTTTCTTGTCACGAGCTATTTACCTGCCTTGATATTTAACTGAAATCTAGGAATTAGGTATTATTTTAGAGATTAAGGTCTTCGCTTCAGTGAAATCATATTTTAAGAAAGGAATTTTCCATAAATCGGCCCTTAAAATATGGTATAACTGCATATTTTGTGAACTGATTATAACTATAAAGAATCCAACCTTTTGTTTTCAACAGTTTTCAGTTTATTACTTTGGAAGTATCCGAAAATGCAAGGACTTTCAGCAATGTATGTTTTAAAAGCAACCGATCTGTCTCTGTGTCATTAGCCTCTATGTCTTTCTTTATTTCTCATCTCCATAGCAACCTACACTTCTTTTCTTTAAGAATAAATATATCGATTTTTGTCTACACTCAAGGAACAACAATATAATTTTCTTATATGTCACAAAAGTGCTAAAGTATCAGTATTTTTAAAATGTGGTTTTGTGTCGTGAGCAATTTTTATCTCCCTTGATATCTGACTGATATAGAAAAATGAGGTATCATTTTAAAGATTAAGGTCTCCGCCATGGTCACACCACATTTGAAGAAAGGAATTTTTCGGAATTTGGCCGTTAAAGGCCAAAATTATCATTATTTAGGTAATGTATTTTTATCATGAGCAAATTATCTCCCTTGATTTCTAACCAAAATAGATAAATGAGTTATCATATTAAAGATTAAGGTATCTGCTTTGGTTATATCATACCTTAAGAAAGGATTTTTTCAGAGTTCGAACCTTCAAGGGAAAAAGTATCATTATTTCCATAGCATGTTTTCTCGTTGCGAGCCATTTATCTCAGTTGATACCTAACCTACATTGATAAATGAGGTATCATTTAAAGATTGAGGTCTCCACTCAGGCAACATCGTAAATTAAGAACGAATTTTTTTGGAATTTGATCCTTAAAGGGCAAAAGTGATAAATGTGAATGTCATGTGTATGAGGCGGCTCAGAGCTAAGCCGGCAGATAACAGCAGCACATATCACAGGGATATTAATAAACAACTTTACTGGTGTCCACTTTTGTCATGTACCTATTACACTAAGCAAATAAACAATTGAAACAAATGAGGTGGTTCTTCTTTCATCCTATTACAAACCATCAATCTTACTATTCATCATATTCGCGAAATTTTTGCACGGGTCTTCTAATTAGTTATGATTCTGTTTATTTTTGATAGCACAGATATTTATTTTAAATTGATATTGCAATATGCTTGTCTAATCTGCCTTGTTTCCTTGAAGTATAAAATTCAAATAATTTTTGATCAATTTTAATTTCTTTAACTGAATTAAACTGCAAGCTGACACTGCTACCATTGTGGCATACAGGGTGGTCACTTGTAACTATTCCTGACCTACAGTGAGATATCCATTCTTGACTGGTGATGTCTGTCCAGATTATTGAACCTTTCTGCTGTGCTCATTTTAACATTTGAAGTGACAAGTATGTGACAAGGGCAACTATTTTCCAGAAATAGACTACCTTAAAGGACATTTGCAGGTAATAGTTGTAGTGAGGGTAAATTAGATGCAATCTGAAGATAAAGGAGGACAGAAACATAGAATGTGACAACTCTAAGCACCTTGCCAATCTCCCATTTGTGGGTGCTGTAACTTCAAACGTGTGGAGAATATTACTCGGGAGTGGCAGAAGAACCATTTTGAGACTTCCTATGAAGATTGGAATCTTAGGTGGGAGGATGAAGGGTGACCTGGTTCTAGTTCTGTGTGTCTCATTAATTTGTTATACACAATATAAATGAGGGTAGGTTTATACCAAACAGACCATGTGGTGTACTGCTCAGAATTGCGTGGATAATCCAAGAATGTCTGCTGCAGGAAAATAAATCTGAAAGAAGTTTGAAGAAACAATGATTTGACATCAGAGTATGACATTGGCTCAGAAGGCATTGAGATAAGAACCACAGATACCTGGTGACAGGGTTTGAGGCTATCAGCTCATTACAGCACAAAATTTGTCACTTAAAATGTTGAAAGCAGTGCTGTGGGAAGGCTTAAAAATAGGGATATGTCATCAGTCAAGTTCAAAAATAGACAAAATATGTTGGGAAGAGAATAGCTATCTTCCTTCCATCCTTTTACCTATGGCATATAGGCCACAGTGTTAACTTGGTGTTTAGGGGTTTAATTTAATTGATTGAAAATGAGGACAGAAAACAAGATTCTTGAAATGTCTCAGGATTCAGACATTTGATAAAACTGGTTGTTGGAGAAATTTTTTATCAATATACAGTGCCTTAGGCTGTACAAAATGCTTTCTATTTTTTTATAAAATTAATTCCTTCTCATTTATGTTTCTATCTATGGCTGTAAGTGCTTTCCACATTGAGCTCACTTATAGAACTGTTGTTGTGTATCATTTATTTGGAGAACAAGAATTATAATGATGAAAAAGTAAAATGAATTAACCAAGGAAATCAATGATGTAAAACCATTTTAGAGAAAAGGAAAGAAGGGAACTATAATAGTCTAAATGTATCTTAATGACAAAGAAAAATTACAAGTAAAGCTTACTCTCTTATGGCCAATCCATATTCTAAGACTAGAATTAATACCAAGTATAGGCATGAGCCGGTACTTTATACGGTCATTGGTGCCACTTCAGATGTAGGGCATGCGCAAAGCCATTTAAGGTTAAGCAGCAGCCGCGCCATCCTTTTTAGATAGTGCTTGAAGCCCGTTACCACATTGGTTCATGGCAGACGTGTTCGAGTGGTATATACATCATTCAGTGATTCAGTTAGTGAACCAGTTGGTCAGTTAGTCAAGTTGGGAGTCTCCTCGACCCAGCCTGGTGGGACAGGATCGAGCCCAGGGACCGGCCAGCCTATGCACCATCTGTCACCACCAAATGTAAGCATACCATCCAGTTCTAATGGGCCATAATCCATTGTAAAGCTCTATCAAGTAACCTTCCTATTCAAGTACTATTACTCTCTGTGGGAGCGTTTGTAAATATACTTCCTTAAGCCAACCCCTGTGCTAAACCCTCTCCGGGTGCTATCCCTCCCGGATAACCATATCCCAGTAAGCCAACATGATCTATCAACCCCTCATCAGGGATCTTCGGTCTATGGTAGCCTGCTAGCTTCTAGCATTGGGACGTTAGCTATGCATTTTTTTGGGGGTTAGATTGCTATTGGTACCATACTGCCATTGGGGTGACTGCTAAGGAAAACCCATTGGTCATAATCTGTAAAGGTGGCCAGAGATCCTACGCTAGAACAGGATGACAGCAGAAAAATTAATCTGGTGTCATCTGGGGGTTTTTGATCCATAAAGTCGGTCACACTGTTGCTTTACAAGTGCCTTAGAAGCTAGGGATGTTGAGCCCAAGAAAATCTAAGCAATTGTGGCAACAGGAAGCTAACAGTAACATTGTTTCTGATGTTTTCACTTGGATCCACAACCAAAGGGATTTGTAAATAAAGTGGAGTTTTTCCTTCTTCTATTTTTCTATGTGACCCACAGTCAAGTATAGACTGCTGTCTGAGACATTAGTTACGGATCAAAAGGCAGAGGGGAGAGAGTGGTCAGGTTCATCAGAGGTGAGGAGGAGTCATCAAGACATGGAGGTCAGTGATCATCACGTTCCAATAACTGGGGCAGCTGGAAAAAGTGGCCAGAGGAAGGCATGACGCTGTGAAAGGAGATCAACCCAGCATTGTCTGCAGAATCAAGATGCTGAACCGGGGTAGTGTCATCAGTATAGCAGCATCGCCAAGCAGTAGCATCGAATGCTGCAGCATCAAATGAGGACAAGTTAGGGTTGGTCATGAGAGTAAGCCTGTTATAATAGAGAATAGAGCTGAGATACCCGCAGGATGAAGCAGAATTAATAATGTAAAAAGGGAAAGATTGCTGTAAATGAAGCAATAGTTAGGGTAAGCTCTCAAGGGAGGCACTGGTATATTTTGTATTGGGGTAAAGGTATTCCCGAAGGATTAAGGGTGAGGGTAGGCCCTCAAAAGAGGCACCAGTATATTTTGTATAAGGAAAAGGTTTTTCCCAAAGTGGTCCCCTAGATGGGAATATCAATTCAAGTTAACAGTACAGAGGAAACTGCAGGAAACCAGGGATTGGAGATCCTGGGTTGACAAATGAAATAGACTGCCTATGTGCAATCATTGGGCCTAGATAGAGGCATTAAACTTAATAGTGACACGTCTTTTTGTGAATGGCTGCCCTGAGTTCTATGAGAACACAGGGTCACCACAGTGCATGGGCTGCGTAAGTTTCAGTAATTGGGCCTAAATAGAGGCATTAAGCTTAGTTGTGATGCATGTATTTACTGTGAACAGTCACCATGAGTTCTAAGAGAACACAGGGTCACCACAGAGCATGGGCTGCGTAAGATTTAGCAGTGGCAGGGTCACAAAGAAGCGGCGTAGATGCCGGGAATGGGTGTGGCAGTAATTGGAGAACAGATGATGAGCAGGTGCCAAAAGTACGTAAGTGATGGCTAAAACAACAAGTCACGGGTGGGTGCCACAAGATTCACCAATAATTAGGTAATGCAATAGTTACAGTACCTCCAGGGAAAAATGGATCGAAAACACAGCAAATGAAGCTATAAAGAAAATTAACAGGTGGTTTAATGCCAACAAACTAATACTTAATGTAGAAAAGACACAGTTACTTCAGTTTGTTACAAAAAACAAAACAAAGGACAGCTATAATGTGATATCAGAAGGAAAAGCAATCAATGAAAGCAGTTTCAAAAAATTCCTGGGTGTATATATAGATAACAAATTGAACTGGAAACAACATATTCAACAACTTCTTAAAAAAAACGAATTCTGCAACATTTTCACTGAGGGTAATATATAGAATAGCTAATATAGAAACCAGAAAGTTAGTATATTTTGCATATTTTCATTCCCTGCTCACTTATGGCATCTCATTCTGGGGAAACTCGTCACAAGCACAGAGGGTATTTAAATTGCAAAAGCTTGCTATAAGAACTATTTGTGGAGCAAGCCCACAGACGTTGTGCAGAAATCTATTTAAAAAACCTGGGTGTATTAACAATGCCAGCACAGTATGTATACTCTGCACTATCATTTGTAGTGGAAAATCCTGAACACTTCAATCTTAATGCTGACATACATAGCCATAATACTAGGAATAAATATCATATTCACAAGGATTACAAATCACTGTCAGTTGTACAGAAAGGGATAACATTTACTGGAGCTTCCTTATTCAATGTCTTACCAACAGAAATTAAATGTTATCTACAAAAACCCAACTACTTTAAGTCCAAACTGAAAGAGTTTCTGCTTCAGAACCCATTTTACTCTGTGAAAGAATTTTCTTCTTGGAATTTGGTAACTAAGAATGACTGATAAAATAGTATATATGGTGTATGGAAGGGGAAGGTGACAAAGTTGTCCACAATTACTAAAATGATATATGGTTTTTCTTTCTGTTGAAACTTTTGAAAAATGAAGTAATTACACTGTTTACAAAATTTCACTCATATATAGTAACTAACATGGGATAGTATGCACTCAAAAACTGCTGTGAAAAATTATCATACTAACAGGTTTTTAAGTAATTGACTGCTTATGAGTTGTTGGTAATATAATTGATATTGTTAATAGGTGTGTGTACTGTTCCACATAAATAGCAACTAACATGATATAATATGTAGTCGCAAATTACAGTGAAACTTATCATGGTAACTGGTTGGTAAGAAAATAACTGGTTATTAGATGCTGGTAACAAGTGTATACACTGTTCCACATAATAAGTATTAATTAACTCGGGATTGTATTTGTAGATTACAGGAGATATTGATTATACTAATGGGTTGTAGCTAACTTGTTGTCAATATATAATAATATTATCAATTATATGGTAATATTGACATTACTAATAAGTGTATGTACTGTTCCACATCCCCGAGATTATTCTCACATGGGATCAAAGTGAACTTGTCTATCTATCTATTTGTTCAGAAAATGGTCTGAAAGTGAGTTTAGCAGTGTTGGGAAACTGCAGGAAAATGCAGATAACAGATCCGGTCAAAGGAAGCCATCAGCAGAATGGCATGATGCAAAAGCTACATTAGCTATGAAGGGTTGAGGGAAAATTTTGCGAAAGTAAGAAGGGAATTGCTGAGAGCTGGGTAAGATGTCCATTTAGTAATATGAAATACCCCATGTGTAGCACAAGAAATGAATGCAGGGGATTAAAACACCACTGTAGAGGAAGGGACATTTATATTTCAAGGTGATCAGTTAGCTGTGAGCAATAGATAGGAATAGGAATCCAAAAAATGTATCGTGGAAAATGGCGGTGAGATTGTAATTAAGAATAACTCATTATGGGTGATAGATACTGTTGTACATATTAACTAGGGATAAAACTATTTGTAGAAACATTGTGTCAATTTGGAAATTGAAAAAGGTAGTGATATGTTATGGGTTGTATATAAACAGGGGTTGAATAAAAACTGCCACATAGTGTTTTAACTAGAGGATAGAAACGGGGTAGAAGGCAAAGCTGTCATTGTAATGTGATAAGTAGATAGAATATTTTGGTAGATATAGAGAAAGTTTGTTTGAACTTTGTACTGTAGGTGTATCAAAAAGAATGAAAACAGCTTATGTGGTTAACTGAAGGTAACACATCATGCATCTAGAGAACGGCGTAAAATAAGATAGTAGCTACACACAGCATTTAAAATGTTAATATTAGGTTTTCCAGTGAACAGAGCTTGGCATTTATGCCTAGCTGATTACTTGTCGATAATGATGTAAATAGTAATCAGTTAACATTTTTCTAGAATAAAGTGAATCTGCCTAAGGGCGATATTTAATATGGGACATGATAGTCTAATATTTTGTAAATGCAATGATTGGGAATTAAGAGTCGCATAACAGCCAAGAATACATTTGGTTACTCTATGACAAAAATGTTATGGTAGACATAGAATGAGGTAATTGTCATCACTTCATGTAATTTAGTAAATAAGATGGTTGCTGATAAGTTTCATTAATAGGATATATTATTGCTAAAATTTAAAAGGAGAAAATTTTTACTGATGTACAGTAACACAAGCAAGAAACTGTGATCTAATTCATGATATTTGAGCGAAATATGGCACATTTACCGAATATGTATGGAGGATTAGCAGCTATTGTTTAGAACAATGTGGTTTATGGATGTTGTACTTTTTCACTTAATAGCTAAGGATTGCATATTATAATGATGTGTACAAATGGTAATAATCTGGGAAGACAATAATGCAAAACTGATTATTAAGTCATGATGATAGAGAATTCTGGTAAATTAATGAGGCAATATGGTTTATTTGGCAGTATCATTAAAACTTGTAAAATTGTAATGATTTTTTTAAATTGCTTAACATCTCCTAAAATTGTAATGAATTGCTTTAAGAATAATGTAAGCATTGTCAGTATTTTTGAGATAGTGTAAAGTGCACTGTGTTAGACGAAATTCAAAATTTAGTAGGAGGTAGTACGCAGAAAATCCTGCAAGATGGCTGTATTTGTGAGACAGTTGAGACCTCTGCTGACGCGAGTATTCTGTGGCATCAGCACCATTGACACCTTATGAATGTTTGCGTCATCAAGCTAGAGCCTCGATATTTGTTATCAACAACACAGCAACTATAGTCTCTATTTTACCGATATTTCCAACTATTGCACTGCACCAAACCTAAAAATTATGTCATTAAAAATAAATAGTAACTGGCAGGTCATTGTAACAGTGAAATTACAGTGAGAAGTAAACATAAGCCATTATACAAATGTTAATACAAGGTTCAAAATGTTGCAGTGGCATGTGAGCTGGAAGTGCAAAGAATTGGAAGGGAACAACCCCATTTGATGTTGTCACACACAGGGAATGAACTTATGAACCCTGCCTGGACAAGAATAATATACTGCAAACCATCTCTGAGATATGGATAAGAAAGATATGTAGCTTGAATGTAAGGGTATCAATGAAACATCACTGTAAATATGAATGTTTTATTGTAGCCAAATTATAAAACACAAGATCACATATTGTAAAAATGTTTTTGTAAACGGGTTACTGTGACGAAATAAAGATTTATTCCAAGAGTTGCAGAATCTGTTAGAAAATCAAGTCGTTCTAAATGATTGTATAATTAATGCATTTTGGTATCTTGTACGCTATTATACTCAAATCTGAGAGTACACAGTGATTTGTAAAATCGATTTGGAAGCTTCTATTGTAGAACATTTTTAGGAGTAAGGTCAATATTTATTTAAATCTAATGAGCATTTTTGTTCACCAATGGTCAAAAGCATTGTTGTGAAATAATTGTTAGTATGTTTTAAAGAATTCTTGGTTTAAAATCTTGTAAAAGCCATCAGCTATGAAGTCAATCTGTGGACTTGATTATGTTGAAAATTTTTGTATCGAATCCTTTTTATGAAGCATTAACCATGTTTGTGTGGCCAACTTTCAATTTGAGTGCTTACAGTTGGGGCATGATCTGAGTAGTAGAAAGACGAGAGACACAAAAAATTTTGAAATCCATCAAAATTTTTCGTTTTCCAGGGGGTGAGGTGTTATGGCCAAGCCATATTCTAAGACTAGAATTAATACCAAGTATGGGCATGAGCCAGTACTCGAATTTTATACGGTCATTGGTGCCCCTGGATGGAGGGCACACCATTTAAGGTGAAGTGGCAGCTGTGCCGACATGTTTAGGTAACGCTTGAAGCTCGTTACCATATTGGTTCATGCCAGATGTGTTCGAGAGGTATATAGGCCGACCAAGCCATAGGGGAGTCATTCAGTGATTCAGTTAGTGAACCAGTTGGTCACTCAGTTGAGTCAGGAGTCTTCTCGACCCTTACCTGCAGGCCAGGATTGAGCCCAGGGACTGGCCAACCCCTGCCACCACCAAATGTAAGCATACCATCCAGTTCAAATGGCTCGTAATCCATTGTGAGGCTCTATCAAGTAACCTTCCTATTCATGTACTATTACTCTCTGTGGGAGAGTTTTTAAATATACTTCCTTAAGCCAAACCATGTATCATTACTGCTTGTAGCATAAGCTCCACAGAAGCGCTAAAACCTCTATGGGTGCTATCCCTCTTAGATAACCATATCCCAGTAAGCCAATCTGATCTATCAACCCATCATCCTACAACCGCTCAGGGATCTTGGGTCTATGGTAGCCTGCTAGCTTCTAGCCTCGGGACATTAATGAGGCGTGTCTTATGGGGTTAGATCACTATGGTTTCCATACTGCCAGTGGGGGAGTGCTAAGGCAAACCCGCTGGCTATATTCTGTTGAGGTGGTCTGAGATCCTGTGTTTGAACAGGATCACAACAACTCAGATGCAGAATGTGGACAGAAAGGAGAGTGCCAAGTGTTTCTGGAATATAAATTTCTGATAAAAAGAATGGCCTTGCAAACAAACTTTTTCAAAACGCAGTTGAATTAAGAAGGGAGAAAAATCAATGTCACTTAATTCTAGGAAACGCAGGAAAGGGAGAAAAGGGAGAAGAAAATATGGCTCGATGATTTCTACAGTTGCCATCGAAGCATTAGCCAAATAAAACAAAATCTGGAATCATCTATTCTGCCACCTGTGCAAAACAATATATATATATATATAAAATAAATAAACAATCATGAATTTTTTTCACTTTAAAGGAAAATAGCTAAATTTTAATTTGTTGTATAACCTGTCTTTGGAGGCCTCCAACTGCCAGGACGGCTTTTATCTGAACCACCAACTTCTTCAGTGATATCCTTGAGTAGCTCAATTATGGAGTCTCCAGTTGTCTCTGGTAGTGGGATAGGAGAAGCAGCACGTGATAATCCAGGAACTGGGCTGCGAGCAACAAGTTTTTTTGCTTGTTCCATTGCTTTCACTAGGTTCTGTTGGTTCTTGAATGACTCCCGGTTGTTACAGCGTCCAATCTGTGATCTGGAAATGAAGTGAGGAAGACCTTGTTTTGTGTTGGTTCCTTTATTTAATTAGCAGTACTTACAGTAATTAAAGTAACTGGCATTAAAAACAAGATTCTTTGAAATCAAACTAATGGTCACACACATACACACACAAATCATAATTTTCAGCATATATCAAATGGAAAATGTGAATTATAAATTTAAGCCAATAATCACTACCTCACAAATTCTTCTATCTCACAATATGAAAAGGTTGACTCATGAGAAGAAAATAATTGCTTTAAATATTTTAAATTTAATTATGACAGAAGAGCAATCAAATTATTTCAGAAATTAAATAGAATACTACTAATAATTTCAATTAAGCTGATCGGTACCAATTCCCCTACATGCCTACTTATTGCTGTACACACTGTAAGGTACTCTTTAGTTTGCCAAAAGCATTCCCACTAGCTATCCCCAGCAGTAATATATATTGTATAGATTGATCTTGAAGTCACTTATGCAGGACTTAGAAATTTTGTGTAAAGGAATTGTCAACTTTAATAGATTTTTCTATATTCGTTTTCACAGTGAAAACTTGTCATAAAAATAATTTTATAGTGTATTCATTATGTCTGGAAAAATTTAGTTTAAGAGATAATTTGGTTTGCTGATGTTTTGGAACACACAATTAGGAAAGATAGAATTTAAGATTTGAAATAGCTTTGGATTGAGTAAAGGCACAGCTGATCTTTTATAACCAGCTATAGTAAGTACTGTCCCGAATATTTTGAAAGTAAAATTAACTATTTTGGCAAAGTTTAATTAATGGTTTTAACTAAGAGAGAAAAACTTTTTAACTAAAAGGAATACAATTGAGAAATTTATATCAGCAGATAGCATAAATTAAGAGGATGATGAACACATAATGGTTTCAGTAAAAAATTTAAGTATTTGTGAGATAACTAAGATTTGGATGATAGATTGTCACTAATTGTTGTTGGAGTGTGTAAAATTGTGCCTAACCGGTGACGTAAGAGACTTCAAGATTAATCTCATAGAAACCCTTTTGAATGCTGAATTAAATTTAAACAGATAGAATATGAGATTAGGAAGCCCTTGTATTAATTGAAAATTAAAGCATTTAATAGATTGGGAAATATTAATTAATGAAAAAAATTACTGATGCCATAGGCCTTGGAAAACTTATAAAAAGCCCTGCAGCCATCTTAGATTTGGCCACTCTTTCTCTAGAAATTAAATGGGTAACTTCGCGTCAGTTGGTGGAACGAACCTCTCCCAGTGGTTGTTGCGGCACATTGCAACATGCCATAACCGTTTCTCACTAATGATAGGGCGACTTAGTGAGTTTGTCTTCTTGTATGAACATGCTTAACCTGGCAATCTTCAAAGGAACTGTTGTCTGATGTCTTATCCAGGATGCTGGTACCGATATTGTATGTGTGAACTTAATCAAGAATACAAGTATTGTGTGATACTAAAACTGTGTTGAGAGAACTAATTTAATCATTCCCTTCATGTTTGGGGTTATAATAGAAGCCTGTGGCGCAGTGGCGTAGCTAGCGTGGGTGACACCCGGGGCGGTTATTGATGGTGTCACCCCTTGAAAAATTAAATTCAAAATAAAATAAAATATCTTGTAAGT
This sequence comes from Vandiemenella viatica, assembly GCA_031002005.1. Classification (NCBI taxonomy): domain Eukaryota; kingdom Metazoa; phylum Arthropoda; class Insecta; order Orthoptera; family Morabidae; genus Vandiemenella; species Vandiemenella viatica. The sequence goes on along the minus strand of JARYHS010012519.1, from coordinate 67,313,885 downwards.
GTAAAATATGATATTAATAAAATATAATTAAATAAACATTTATTGTTTTTAAAAATTATAGTTAATAAAATTGTAATATTAAAATCATTCAAAAATTAACAAATAAACTAAATACAATTGTTTACACAATCTCAGTTTTTTAACTTTGACAGCTGCAAAGTCGTAAATCACATCTTCAAAATTAACAATTTGATTTACTTCATGTTCAATAGTCAATATGGCAAGATTATATCCACGTGTTGCTCACCGGTGATCGAAAGTGGTTTTAGATTAACTTTAACTCTTTTGAAGATCGGGCCTCAGTCCGACACTCAGCCGTCTTTGGATTGGTTTATGTTTTGACGGTGCTCAACAGTGTCGGCCTGATTGATGTAGAGAACCGCATAGAGAGAGTTCGGAAATTTCCCTTCCCTTACGACTAAATGTTGTTTTCATGTTATTATTTGCCTTTAAAAAAAGTTTTTTTTTTTTTATCCATGTTCATCAGATGTTCATAAAATGTAGGAAGAGTCCTCGCATCTTCGCATTAAAAAATCAAAACTTTGCCAGAGTTGAAGATCAATTTTAAGATCCACAAAAATTGCAGCCGAGATTCACATTTGTAACCGAACCTACCACACCCGAATCACACGCCGTAACCAGACGCAAGACTAATCTAGAAGTATTGAAAAATATGTATTCAAACACATAAAAGTTGATTCGAGTCTTTTGATAGCAAAAATAGATGGTATAGAAAAAATGTTTATTTTATCATGTTTGAAAACTTATTTTTCATTACACCTATATTCGGACTGGTGACTCAAATGGTTACTGCGTGTGATTTGGAAACTGAAGGTTCCAGTTCAAATCCTGGTCTCGACTGTAATTTTTGCGGGTATTAAAATTGACATTTACCACTGGCAAAACTTTTATCTGTTAAAGCGAAGGACACTCGGTGGTTCGAATTTCACGTTAATCTGTAGGTCTTCTTTCAAGTTAGGTGACTACGATTTAGGTGCACTGGGAGTTTCCCAATAAGAAATTCTGTGATTAGAACTTTGAGATAATTATGAAATTATTATTTTTACTATACAAAACCTTTACGACCTATATTTAAATTAAAATATGTTATAATCTCGTTCTTCACTAACAAAAAGTACTGAGTGAATCGAAAAGAACCTCAGACAAAACAAACATGTCAAGTGCGAAGTAACTGACATTTCATTGAGAATGCGTTGCTACTGTTCATACTGTGCTGGGATACTATTTTTGTACATAACAGATCAACCAGTTAAGTGATTACGTGAGTCAGATAAAAAAGTAGTTTAATGTACTTTTGTACCAAAACTGCAAAATATTAGTACAGTGTTATATAATAAAGTAGGGTGTCAAACCTACCCGTCATCCCCAACACTGATTTCCTGAAACAATCACTTGTAAACTTTAAAGGAGACTAAGACCGGGTAGGAACACGGGCGAGCTATCTAAAAGTGTGGACGCGAGGGGGTGAGCCGTCACTCGGCCGACTGTTGTTACGGTGACGGTACAGGCCAGTATTCACAAAGTGCAGCTCGACCTTTTACACTTAGCAACTGATACACAAACTGGCGCAAATTAAAATCCCAACAAACAGATGGTGTTGTAATAAATGAATGAATTTTGGCCTCAAGTATGCCCGCATAAAGAGTATTAAATGATTAAAAATTGAAAGTTTCATATGTAATAATATCAAAATTACGGTGCTATTTAATATTTAAATTTCATTTTTTTTAGCTTATAAGTGGTGAACAGTGTGGTGTAACATGACACTTTGTTGTCCACAAGTTTTTGTTGGTTAAGTATGCCAAGGCGAAGAGTGACAACTCTCTACACCCAAATGTCTAACTGGATTGGCCGTAGTGCAATGTCAGTATACAGACTTATTACACAGTGGATGAAAGAAGGCTCTAATACTCCTAGAGCAGACATGGGTCCATACAGATGGATAACAGCACGTGAAGACCTTCAAATGGTGTGAGTGGCTGTTGCTAGCAGACTGTTGACTGCAGGCCAGATCCAAGCAGTAGTTACAGATAGTGCCTAGTTACAGATAGTGCCCCCCCTCCCCCTCTCTGGACGATTGTAAACTAATTGCTTGAAGCTGGGTCACACTCTCTAGCCCCTGTGCAATGTGTCCCAATAATCTAATTTCATTGCCAGCATCAACTAACTTGGTGTAATGCGAAACACAAATGGACATTTGAATGGTGTACATTTGTGTTTAGAGACGAGTCTCGATTCTGTGTGTGGAAAAGTGATAATCGACGACATGTTCACAGGCGTAGTTGAGAAAGGGCCTACCTACTGTGATTTCAAAGTATCACGCAAGTGCAGCCACTGGTGTCATGTTTTGGCAGCAATCAGTTTCGACAGCATGACTGAGTCGGCTGTTGTTGAAGGCAATGACAGCCCATCACTATGTGGACGGGGTACTGCATCTTATTGTGATATCCTTCACGTTCACCATCCAAATCGCATTTTCCAACAAGATAAATGCCCGTCCTCATACTGTGGCCATCGTCACAATTTGGATAGCACGGTTCCCAGATTTGTCCTCAATAAAGCATGTCTTGGATACCAGGAGTAGACACATTAGATCACATGGTCACCCAGCACACACTGTGCAACAACTGAATGCAAAAGACTGCACATGTAGTGAGACATACACCAAGAGGACATCCGAACACTTGTTGTGTCAATGCCGGCAAGGATACACGAATGTATTGGTGCTCAAGTTGGGCGCATTTCTCACTGACAATTGTTTCTACAGGTAATAACTTAGCCTGATTCATTTACATTTATTATCATTTCTTCTAGGTATGCTGTTGGATATATCATCAAATTTTCTTATAATTCTACCACTCATGTATGCGTGTTGTGATTTTAATTTCCACCAGTGTAATTATAGGGCGAACATAAGATTCCGCTATAAAGTTAAAAAAAAAAAAAGTCGAAAGCTACCCATTTGCTATTGAAATGTTAACATAGGCTGTATTTAATTGACTTCGCAACCTCGGTATTTGCAGGACCAAGAGATATTGAGAGGAAAGTTAACAGAAGTGGCTTGATCCAAGTAGAGGCAACTCCAGACCCAGATGGGGTCCCATAGGTGCAAACCTAGGATCCGGGTCCCACACGTTGTGAGACCCTGGGGGATACTGTATAGTCAGAGAAGCAACTCTACATAAAGTTCCTTCATAAAAATAGAAGAATAAATAAAATATAAAAACATAATTAAACATAATTTTTTAAAAAAATGGGTCAAATAATAAAATAACATGCCTTTGCGATATCTGCCGTCTTTACATGAAGTAATTAACAAGTATATTACTACCCGCCTAAGATACATGTAGCTACAGACTCCTAAATATGACATTGTATGTACTGAAGACCGTCTCCACGTGTAAATTTTACTTTTCTAGCACTGTAGTGTACAAATAAAGATGTAAACGGCTCGAATGTTCGTTCAGTTTATGATTAAAGCTCAATTTTTGCTCAGGAACAGAAGTTCAACATCCCTGTCGATTTAAGGAACCCGTAAGAATTTAGGTAACTGTATTCGACAGAGAGGTTACTCATAATAGAAATCTTTTTCTGTAAATTTATTATGGAAAGTTCTTAGAGAATCATACGCTTATTTATTTCATCGCGATCATATTTGCATATTCTCGATCAGTAGAAAGCATAGCAAACTTACATGAACCTAGAGTTAAAAATGCTTACTAATGTTACGATTTCGCTAGCAAGATACGCGGTTCCGAATGTTTTAAAAACATGCCCCACAAAAACTAATTACCAAGGAAAGACAATACCATCAACGAACACTTGGACTCGTTCGGATTGACTTGAAACCTGACAGTACTGCTATTTTAATGCACAGTTTTCCCAATCATTTTATTTGTATTAATTCTAACATGATACGATTTCATGTCGAGTATAGGTGCACTGTCGCAATAGGTAGGTACGCAGAGTGTAAATCGGATAACTCGAAATGTACTCAATTAATACATCACGAATCTGTCAGATGGTAAATTCAAAAATTATTAGAAAATATTTCAATATTTCAATGCACTTGTGAAACTTAGCTAGAAAGCTAATAGAATTCTAAATAAGAAAAACAATTATGAAGCCAACTACGCGTATTCCGACATATGCTTGGTTGCTCTTTTTTTTTTTTAAAAAAAAAAAAAAAAAGAAAATCTAACATTTTCTTGAAATAATTTCGAGGATTTTCAATTTAACTGTCTAATTACCATGATTCTCTCATTTTAAATATATATAATATATCCTTTAATTTTAAAACTACCTCCCTTTAAACAAGAAAACTTACATTATATCCAACGCCGCGCCGCTTCTAACAAACCAAACAACAGTGACACAGTGACGGATGGCAAGTACGAGTTCCTGTGATTGTTGGAGCTACTGAGCGGTGCTCTCTTTGTTTAAGCGTGTGGTGTTGCCAATAATTATACTCTTACTGTAATGAAAGAGCACAGCCCCATGGATCGTATTTGAAAAATCGATAGATCAACTTAAAAACAAATATTCAAGGTAGACGTGTTTCGACACCAAAGGTTAAAGAAGTCTATCAAAAAAAAAAAAGTATCACACTAATTTCGAAATGCGGGTGTCACCCCCAAATGGGTGACACCCGGGGCGGACCGCACCCCCCCCTAGCTACGCCACTGCTGTGGCGACCCCATTATTAAATATTAAGGTACTAGAAGGCTACACTGGTCATGAATTTAATTGTTCAAAGTTTAGGCAAAGTGTTGCAACCCTCAGCAAACATTGGGCCTAACAACACTATTTTATCTTTAATTCTTCCACTGTTTCAAGTAAATCTAATGCTACTTTATGATCATGGTCATTCTTATTTTTCACACAATATTCCCAATTTATTTGACCAGGCTTCACAACCAAATTATACCTTATATACCCACCACTCTCTTCACATCATTCACAACATACTGAATCCTAAGTCAGCTCCTTTATCATATCAGTTGTTGAGTGTATTCTAGGGTTATTTTCAAAGACAAATCTGTTTTCCATTAACAGTTCACCCTTTAACTCCTGTGTTTCATAATTGTAATGTGGGACCCATTCCATACCACCAACTCAGACAGAGTTCTGTTCAATATTTCAGACCCTACTTCATTGACTTCTCCATTACTTCTCATGATTGTTCTCTTTAGTAGCTGCATTACTTTGAAATTTATTACTACCACTTCTCTACGCATCTTTCCCAAAGGACATTATAATAAAATGATATGCTTGGTTACATTTTATTCTTTCAACTGACAATTTGTATGCTAAGCTCAGTGGTTCAAACACTTGCTCTAAATGTTCAGGGTGCTCAGTTCAAATCCTGGTGAGGGCAGTAATTAGTTTAAGAGTTATATTTCATCGTATGAACTATGCCAGGATTCAGTGGTTGAGATTCCACTTTAAAGTGTATTTACAGCCATGACAGAGACAAAAATAGTTAGGAAACATGCTGCTGGAGGCAGGGCCAGATTAAGACAGCACGGGGCCCGTAGCAAATGTGAAGAAGAGGCCCCTTGATTTTTGCCATCCGGGGTAAAATTGTAGAGCTAAAACAAAGAGGATGTACTCCATCATAATTAAAATTAAATTTAAAAAAATTAATATTCTCTCCCCACTATAAAATCAAACAAAAAAGATATTTTTCTGAATAGCATGGTTATCTACACAAGCAGATATACTTCTCAGACACTTCTATAGCTGTTCAAAATTCTTTCTTGTTGTAATTGTGTTATACAATACTGTGTCATCTACTTATAACCTAACATCTGACTGTAAACGAACAACATATTTATTAAAGTAATGGATGGAAATGATCACAATACATTACTTGTGGCATTTCTCACTTCAACCTCTTTTGGTACTGCATCACCTACATTAAATTTTTGTTTCCTACTTCATAACAATTCCTCACCCTAGCAAGACACATTCTGATTCAGTGCAATGATTTTACCTTATTCACCCTTATGATACAACTCACTCTGTACAGTGCTTTACTCAGATCCAGTGGCACACTAACAACTTAGCTTGCCTTGCCTGTCCATTTGTAATAACTTCATATAACCCACTAACCGAGTTACACTTAAATACGTAGTACTGACGTCAAACTGACGATTCTACAATTCGCAACCAAATTTCCCCTACGCCCCTTTTTTGAATCAGTACCAGAACTTGCAGGTAGCTTTGTACAATGGACAGTCAATGGTTTACAAAGAATATAAAGTGATTTTAGTCTACATTTTCCAATTCATAGATTGCAAGCAATTACATAATGGCAGTGACTATATATCTATTTGTTTCTTTAGTTTTAGATGAAAGTATATACTTACGATTGACAGACACCTTTCACAAGCTGTCCCCATTTATGGGAACATGAGTTAAGAACAGCCAACTTTGCAATTCGGCGGAATCGTGCCAAGGAATCCTCATTTTCTGGTGGTGGCTCATTTAGTTGATCTATTTCTTCTTCACCTGTTACAGGTGCTACATGGAAGTCCTTCATGAGGCGACGTTCCCACATTCGCATTTTCTTTCCCAGTATCACTGCATATGCAATCAAAAATTTCAATCAACTCAGCCATTTACTATTGCTGAATATTTTATCAATATTGTGATAAACTTTATTACATTAACCATCTAATAAGTATTATAATTACATGTGGTGAGAAAGAACATCTGGCATGTCACATCTCCGTCACTATCATTAATATCATATAAAGCTGGGGTGTAAAGCTAATTTGTGTCCTCATGGTGCACCCTGGGTAACGCTAAATGAACTAGCACATACTGGCAATCAGACAATCCTGGAGGATCTCCTGACTAAGACACTAACTCATCTCAACTGTCACCTGTGATATGGACAAGATACCAGACAAAGCAAATGGTCCCTCTAAGGACCATTTGACAAGAGACCTCGGACCTTTGGTTCGAATCTGCTAGACAAAAATATAGAAAGTATAAATATAAGTAAATGCCAGTATCTATCAAGAATTTTTAAAAATACCAACATCGAGCTTGTTGCCATACAGGAGACCCACTATGAAACAGAAGAACAGTTGCAAAAAAGAGGCAAAATACCAGGATATGATCTGCTAGGAGAAACATACCACCGATCATATGGTGTAGCTACATATGTCAAACAAGACATTGAAAACGTCTCTCTCATCTCCATCTCCACTAATGATAACATCCATAACGTCGTCACAAAAATCGGCAGCCTCACCATTTCCAATACTTACAAGCCACACCCTGGCCAGTCCAGATTATTCAAATGCAGCCTCGCCCTACTGTATATGTAGGCGATTATAATAGCCACCATGAACAGTGGAAGTACAGAGACAATGACTCGAACAGGGATGCACTGGTAAAATGGGCAGAAGACGAACATCTGTATCTTGTGTTTGATGCCAAGGACGATATACGTTTAGATCAGCAGCCTGGAGACAGGAATACAACCCTGACTTATGTTTTGTTTCATCTGATAGCAGAGGACGACCCCTAGTGGCATCTCAAAAAGTTCTTCCAGATATTCCACATAGTCAACATCGACCAATAATAGTAGAAGTAGGGACTCAAATTCCCCTAATCACTTCTGTACCCTGCCTGTGATGGAACTTTACAAAGGCCAACTGGACTAAGTTTTCCAAAGATCTAGACAAGTGCCTGGGCTGGATACCACCTACAAGTGATAATTATCATCGAATTGTTGGCGCTGTGCTAAGTACTGCCAAAAAGCACATACCAAGAGGGTACCGTAAAGAGTACATTCCAGGCTGGTCCCAAAACAGTGATGAACTGTACCAGATCTTTCTTGAATCAAGTGATCAGGAAATAGCAGACGAGCTTCTACACAGTCTGGATGCAGCAAGAAGGGAGAAGTGGACGGAAATGGAGGAAAGCCTCAACTTCCAGATGTCAAGCAGGAAAGCGTGGTTGTTATTAAAGAAACTAGGGAGTGGTGCCCACATACAATGCCAAAAAATGACCTTTAGCCCAGATGAAGTGGCCTCACATTTAGTAATCACATCTAGAGCCCTCCTTGGCTCTATTCCAAAACACGATGCCAAACAAATTTTCGTTCATTTAAGAGATGGCTTTAAAGCATCTGATGCAATTTCTCACTGAAGCTCTTAAGCAATTTGCACAAGTACAGTTGGTTGTGATTTCATAGTACAAACAAATCAACAAGCCTACTTTTGAATGGTGGAATTTAAATATTTACTTCTCTCTCTAGTATCTGCAGAAGAAATATCCATGCCATTCTTCTGAAATACTTCAAGCATCTGGCACTTCATTGCTGAAATCTCTCCCTTAACCTCATTAATATCATCTTCTGTTACAGGATTATCTTCCGCTTGTCTGTGCATGGTTGAGACATATCTCCATACAAGAGATCGCATTACAGCTGTGTAACGGTAATCACGTTCTTTCTCCTTTCGTTCCTTTCGCTGAAAAACATGATTTGCATCAGTTCTATTAGTGCATTTCACATAAAATTATTCCTCTGTCATGATTGTTCAAAGGACTGATGTGTTTCAAATACTGAAATTTCTTTTAAAAATCATTAATGAGTGGTAATCAGAAAACCAAAACTAGTTACAAATGATCATGTCAGCCCAAAATGTTGAATTTAGAAGTCCCAGAGCCTTAATCTAAAGCAGTGTACTTAAGTATAATGAGATTATACCAGTAACACTAAAGAACTTCTAATGATTCTTTATATGAATGATATTCTGTATGCATTGATACTTTCCCTATCTTTTAGAGCACAAATATTGACTTAAACATTTAATTGTATCACTCCAAATAAGATAAATACTTCAGTTGTAGTGCTTTCTGTGTATTGTTTTTATGAGCCAACATTATATGTTTAAATGTATTTCCTGAATAAATTTACACATTTCTTGCCAAAGCCAGGGAACTTCATGTGATTCTGTGACCAAGTTATGTTATTAAGGCAGCACTCCTGTGAAAAGAAAACTTCTACTTGACTCTACCTTAGATGACATTCTGCGGATTTTATCCTTTTTACGAATGCCAAGCAACTTCAGTATTACTTTTGGAGTAGGTAGAATATTAAATGGTGGTGGTAATGTAGCACCTTCCTCAAAGTAACTCATCCAGAGTCTGGTTCGTGCAAACTTCCATTCTGTATCGGAGTGTTCCTAGAATGCACAATTTTTATTTTTGTTTATGGATTTTATTTTTATGTAATGAAATGACAAGGTATTAGATTACAAACTTACATCAATCATAGCATATGAATTTGACATCATAGCTATGAGGAGATTCAGTAGAACAATCACATTTATTACTGAGTATGAGCCAAACATTAACAGTCCCCAGAATCGTGTATATGTTTTTATTCCAGTTAGCTCAAAACTTTCTAAACCAATCATTCCAAAGCTGGCCCAGAACAGAGACTGTGATGACTCAAACACACTGAAAACAAAATTTTTGTTTTTAACAGATATATGTTCACAATAATGAACTGTTTTATCATACATTATTACATTTAGTTATATAGAAACCTATTTTAAAAAAATAATAATCATACCACTATTGACAGAGAAAGGACTTCAAGATTTGATTGGGACGGAATGAAAACATCTAAGAAGGAATTCCATAAAATTACATCAAAGCAGGTGAAAAACAAATAAATAACAATTACTTTTAAACTGAGATTAATATTGTATAAGCACATTATTTACTGTTACCAATGGGTCTAACCTTGGTTTCATCCATGGTTAATTTATTCATAATGTACTTAATGGGTCATCATCTGTCCCAGGAGGGCCGACTTGGCAATGGCATGAGATAACTAGTGTGGTACTATTACATGCACTCTATCCAGAGTTCAGTCAGCAGAGTTCACTAACACACCAGCTAGAAATTACCATCTACTGCACTCTGCAGCTTGCCCCATGTGGAGGTACATGACTTGTAGCCACCTGAGAAGGCTTCAGGTGCTACAGAATAGAGCACTTAACCTGGTACTATAGATTTCCACCAATTTCCCCACTGACACAGTCTCTGATGGCTAAATGCTTCTGGCTGTTGGCTGAAAAGTTTTTTTCACTCTTAAAAACCCACTGGTCAGTTGTCTCAGATTATATGAATTAGTTGTTTAGTGACACAAGATGCCAATGGCACTAATGGAGCCTCAGGAAGAACTAATCCCTCAAAAACAATTCTTGTAAAAATATGCCAAGTCTCATGTTCAGGTAGTGAAAAAAGTTATGAGATCTTATTCTGAGCCAATTCTACACTTTACAGTGTGTATTCACTTTGCAAAACAGAATGGTTTTTCTCGGTGTCCTAGATCGTTTATTTAGGATAAAAAAAATCCGATGACTTGGCCATTATGCAGACCATGTTTTAGTTAACCTGTATAAACACCTTAAATGTGTTGCTTCATCAAATTTATAAATACTTAGAAGCCAAGATTTCCCACACTCTTTTTTGAATTTGACAAGAATATAAAATGCGCTCAATTTCAGTAAAAATTATGACATGCATAATGGCCAAGTCATCAGATTTTTGTATCCTAAATAAATGATCTATGACCCAGAGTCAAACCATTCTGTTTCACAAAGTGAAGTGAATACACACTGTAAAGTGTAGACTTGGCTCAGAAGAAGATCTCATAACTTTTTTCACTACGTGAACACGAGACTTGGCTTATTTTTACAAGAATTGTTTTTGTGGGATCTCATTTCTTTTGGTAAGGTCATTGCTTATTCTGAATCGCCTCTCAAATGTAATTATTCCATTTGAAAATCGGTGAATAAGAACATTTCAGAATTTAAGACATCAATATACGTTACTAACAATGCCCCACTTTCTGAAAACAAAGTGCGTCGTAGCCGAGCAATGAGCATTGGTGCTGGTTTAACTACCACCTCAAATGAATAACAAGTAACTTCCAAACTAACCATAGGAACAAAGTAAAATTTAAGGCTTTGCCTGTATATAGTATAGAAATCTCAGGTTTATAGCTTCATCTGGAGCAAAGTAATTAAGCTGCAAATATTTGTCAGAATTTTTCATGTTTGGGATTTTAATTAAATAAATAAGGGGAAAAACTCAAATATCAGATTTTTCTTATGATTTAGGGATGAAACCATATATGTGTACCGAATTACTTGTTTTTAGGATTACTGGAAGTACAGTGGACTTTTGATGTCAGGTTGTTGTGCTGAAATAAAATTTTGAATTTCAATAACTTCCAAAGTAAGAAAAGGAAATAAATAAAATTTAACACATTAGTTAAACATAATAAGCTCACTCCACAGTGAAAATTTGAGGTATATAAAGTAATTAGGGTAGAAAGTGATTTCACGTTAGCAGTAGGTAAGGGGGTAGGTATATAGAAATTTACGAGTTTCAGACTTTTCTTATAATAAGTGGGTAAAATGTTATCTGTGTATCAAATTTCAGCTTTCTAAGGCTACATGAAGTGCCTTATAGTTTTGATGATCATCAGTCAGTGAGTGACAAAATCGCTGGAGTTTGCATCCGTATAACATCCGAACTAAGAACAGCAAGAAATTAAAATTTAGTACGTTCGCTACGATTGCTGATATCTATGCATAACAGAAATTTGATACATGTAGCATGAATACAACTGAAGAAATTGAGGTTCAAAAATGGCTCGAATCGCTTCGAGAAAAGGGTAGGCAGTGCTGCCTTTGACTCGACTTGGCATGTTCACTGCCGTACACCCAAAAACTAAGCCAATGATATGATAAAGCGTATGTAAACCTGTCACTTAAAAATGACAGCAACAAAATGACTTGGGGGCATAAATCACTCTTTTGAACTGCTAGATAACAAGAGGGAGGGAGGGAGCGAGAGAGAGTAAGCTCAACAATGGGCATCTACTTTAACAAGAGAAGATCTGTTGTTCATTTCTTAGTCTCTTTCTTGACCTTTATATGGAGGAGAAAGATAAATTATACCAAACATTCACCAAAGTTGAAGAGAGAAGGGTACCGCAGAATCTTGACCTTCCCTGCCTTTATAAAAAGCTCAAATTGCAACTGTGAACTATACCCGAATTGCTCTGTGGTTCAGATTTAACTGTAGGGCTTGAATAAATGAAACTGGCAATCCTAAGCTATATCATATACTGGTTTGGTATGCCTCTTTCTAGAGGAGCCATCAAATCTGTTAATAGAGATCTAAGTTAAATTTCTTAGTTGCCATTAATTTGTTAATATAGATACCAATTTCTGATATTATTTTTTTTCTTTAAATCATTATGAGTCTCATTAGGAACTAAATTAATTGCTTAGAAAATCTGTGATGAAGTGAGTAAATACAAAGTCTGTTTGATCAACAGTATAAAGTTTTTAAAGCACAGATTTTGAGTGTTTGAATGATCACGCTGAATTGAATATATTCCAGTTTTGTGCTAATATTTAAAGTACTGTTTAGCTAGAAAATTAAAGACCTTTTTCTGAATAATTACTAAACATAGGCCTCAAACAATAATTTCTCAGCAACGATCATAATTATTAAAAATTCAACATCTGGAGTATATTTTCCAATTTGCTGTCATCAGAATTTATTTGTTTCTGGGTTTATGTATCTAGCCTACAGTTACATAACTTTTTTATTCAGTCATATATGAATGAATGATGAAGATGAGCATCTTTGGGGGAGAAACTAAATTAATATTTAGAAATCAGAGGTGAGTGTAAAATGATTATTACTTGTGATGTTTTAAATTTACCAGGTGTGAATCAAGAAGGAAATAAGATTAATAACACAAGGGAATAGAGATTTTGAATATTTTAGTAAGGGAATCAAGCTTTCCACAAGCAGAAGAGCAAAGAACAAAGGACTTTAATTTAATTTAATTGTGCTCTGGTGGCAATGTCCCTACACACCCATTTTTTCTCTTTCCTGTACCTGCCTACATTTGCCCTCCAGAAATTTCAACTTTAAATTCTTTAAGTATTTTCATAAATTATTCATCATCTCTCCTGGTAATTTATTCCAATCTCTGACTCCCTTACCTACAAAAGAGAATCTTTCCACATTCTTATGCCTGCAATCACAGCATATGGCATGATGTTCTCTGCAAGAAAGATTGAAGTGGTGATCACAATAAAAAATGAGAACAGGACAGACACAAGCATATCATCAATTGGAGGAGAGCAATTAAATAAAGTGGAATGTTTCAAATATTTGGGAAGCTGGAGTGAAGAAAATGGAGGAAACAGAATGGAGTTAAATAAAAGAGGAAGATAGATTTTTTTAAGAGTATGAGAGGTCCAGTATGGATTAGGGATGTTTTTCAAAAGGGTAAAGAGGCAATTTTGACCGGTGATGAAGAAGAGGGACAAAGGAAGAGTACAAGGTATGGAAATGAATTTTTTACAGGAAAAGAGTAGGAGTAACGAGAAGAGAGAGAATGAGGGAATCAGGGAGATGATCAAGGAGGAACTGCTACAACAAAGAAGAGAAAACTCTAGGCTACAGTGGACGTATGGGCATGTAAAGAGAAAGGGAGATGTTGGGAATTAGCCAAAAGGGAAGTGACCCAAAGGAAGACCAAGGGAGGGATGGGTAAAAGGTGTTAAAAATGTGTGGAAGAAAGAGGGGAAAATTGGGTGACAGTGGAAGAAGAGAAATTGTGGTTGTACAGGAAGAGCTGGTGAGGCTTTTGTTCCCAGCAGACCCAGCCAGTGGCTGGAAGCTACTCTAAATGATGATGATGATGAATATGTGGTGTTAAAACAGTTTTGTAGGTGGTATAGTGTATTTGTTATGAAGAGAACATATTCAGCATGTATATGCCCATTTGTATTGACATTTTCTTGATTACTTACAAATTATTTCCACAGCTGTTGGTCCCTCTATAAATTTACTGTTTCAGAAAGTGTGAATGATTCACTTTGTGCAAAAACATTTTAACACGACTTTTAATTATTCCAAAGCTGGTGTATAAAGTTTTGTGTTTGGTATATATATGATTCTTAAATAAAAAATAATAATTTTACAGCAATATTTGAGGTTATTTAACTTATAATTGCTAATATGTTTATGATGTGTTTGCATATGACTTGTAAATTTGTGATGTGTGGGGCAGGTACATAAAACCCAAATTTCTCTTACACATTTTTCATCTATAGCTTGAAGAACTTTTTGATAAGTAAAAGAAAAATTATAACTGTAAATAATTAGTGAATGAAGATGAAAAATAATTTTAGCAGTCAATATTGGCAACTATGAATTTTACAGTTAACATACTTTCCAAAGCTCCTCCATTTCATGCATGAATCTCCATTGTTTTCCCAGTCTGGAAGACCACCTGGTAAATGGTAACACTTTTTCCTTTCCAATTCAGCAAAATACCACAGCAACTGATTTAGACCTTAAATAGAAGGGAAATATAGTTGAATCAGATGAAACCTCAGACAAATGTTAGAAACAATAAAGTTTTACACTCACTCTGGCATATTAGTATTAAGATAATTAATTAATCAGATGTGAAAAGTAAAAAAATAAAAAAATAAAAAAAGACTTACCACATGCAAAAGCAAACAGTACAAGACTGTAAATGAAGAAGAACTTAACAATGTCTATCACCATTCTTCCCAGTGATATTTGTAGAGGACCAAGGTGGGGGTTGATAGAAAATAGATGAACCAGTTTGAGAGCACTGAAATTAAAATAAATTTGTTTATACCAATGCTAAAATGATTTAACTTTTCATTTATATTTTACAAAATTTTAATTCATTTAGCTTAGTGTCTTTTATTATTATTATTAATTTAATTGCGATGGAGCTAATGCTGCAGTGGCAATTTCCCTAGTCACCTAATTACCCCATTTTATATTATTTTTTTAAATTTTCTTTTATAGCTCCAAAATAAAATTTGAGTTTATGTGTGCCTTTTGACAATATGTGTGGTACTTAAAGTTATTGAGTTGCACATATACAAATGAAAAATGTATATAGTACAGATATATTTTATTTTTGTTTCATGATTACCTGAAAACATTGGCAGCTGCAAAAAGACCTTCAGCAATCAATTGTGGGTCAAAGGCATCCCATTGTTCACGAGGAATGTAGGCAGTTGCTGGGTCATGTTCAATTTCTTTCCTCTGCTGAATGTAAGCAGCAAGACGCAATATAGCAACTGCCACATACAACGAATTTCGGGTGAAGTCGATGAAATTCCACATATTACGAAGGTAGCTTCGTAATCCTTCCACATAAATCTCCATTGTTTCTTCCCAGATGAAACCTACAAATGAAATAGTAAATATTTGTTGGGTTAATAAATGAACCTTAGAAATATTTATACTGATGCATATCTAACATTTTTAAAGATAGTCATAGAAGTGATGGTCTTAAACAGAACATGTGTTCATGTTATTCAGCAGTTACAGATGCCAAGCTGTAGCAATTTATTAAATTCATACAACTGAATAGTGAAATAGCTTTCAAATTTTATTATGAAAGGATAATCAGTATCTGTAATTTATTTATTATTTTTGTTCCACAGGTCCCTGTAGAGGAATAATCTCTGTGCAATGGAACTCATCAAAGTTAAGATATATATGATGAATAATAATCACAGTAAAAGTAGTATTTAATCAATTAAATTTACAGCTAATTTTTTCAAAAGCCATGTTATACACAGTTATATCTTTTGTACAAATTTCTGGGTGGAGTAGGAGTGTCCAGTAAGACAATATTTCAGTTTTTCTTGAAATATGTCTTTATTATCTACAAATTATTATTGTAGATTTCTGGAAGTTTATTAAACACATGTATTCCAAAATCATTAACTCTTTTTTGAACTAAAGATAATGATATTTGAGCTTTGTGCAAATTATTTTTGTTTCCTTTATCGAAATTATGTATCTGGATATACGATAAAAACAAGTTAAAGGGTTTTATAACAAAAGCACATGAATATATATTATAAAGTCATTGTAAGAATGTTAGTTTCTTAAAAATTGTCTGTGATAAGTTGCTTGTTTTGGCCTCACAGATTCTTAATAACTCTTTTTCTAGGCTATGAAAACTTTTTTGCTTTCTGCAGAGTTTTCAAAAAACATTATTCAATATGAGATGACAGAATAAAAATAAGAGAGGTAAATATTTTCATTAGTTCCAGATCTGCTACTAAGGATTGTGTTCTTACATCAAAGATGGTACTGTTTAACTTCTCCAGTAGCAACATGATATAATACTGCCAATCGAGTCATCTAACTGAATACAAAAAAAATTATATTCTTAGTTTTCAAGATTGTGTTATTTTTATAATTCAAATAATTGTTTGTTTTAAACCTAATGTAAGATATTTTATTGAAATTTAAAACACATTACTACAGGTTTAAAAACTATAGGTGAATTCAGCATAGAAACATAGAAGTAAAAGTAGTTATATGTAATAATTTTTTTAGGACAAATACTTCATCATATAGCAGTTTGCATGAAATAGAGATACTTCTAAAAATATTCTGGACATGTGTATGTTGGTCCGTGAATTCTTTATCCGCTGAGTCAATTGACAGGTGGAGGTACAAGTAGGACAAAGGAGCATTCACATGTTAACTTTCAAACTCAAAACAATGCTAGTCCCTTTTGATGAGATTGTGGTGTACAATATGAAGCCTCAGAACGAAGTTTCTCTTGACGTTGAGAATATATGAAATTCTCTCCGCTAACTAGCCAAGTTAATGAAATGTTATCACAAGATATTTTGACGATCACATTCACTGTCGACAACTTCTTGTGAAGAAGATGGCGAAGGTGAATGTGATTGCCGAAATATTATGTGATAACACTTCATTAACTTGGCTAGTTATCACAGAGCATTTCATAAATATGAAGCCTGATTATCAGCTCCTACTTTAACCACTTTCTGGGAGAATCTTTTATTATTATTATTATTATTTTTTATTTTTTGTATGAGGTGGTGACAAATCACATCATTTTGTTTTTATTTAAAACCATGGCATTACACTGGCCTTTCTGTAATAATAAATAGTCAAAAGTGAGGGTCTTAACTGAAATTGTGGACTGTTCAGTTAGTGCACTTTATAGATTTCATAAAATTAATTCAGAACAGATAAGTTATTTAAATTTGTGGTCAATAAACAGTACATAAAGATCTCAACTTATGTTAAAACTCTTTTCTCCCATTCCCTCTCCCCATGCCTTGTAACATAATTTCAGCATTTAAATGTCCCGATTGGGGAATTTGATCCAATTATTTATGAAATACATTTATTTCATTTCTTCATTCCCAAAAATGCAACAATCTCTATTAAATGATATTTTATCCCCAGTATTTCCCAAAAGATGTTAGTTTGATCATAAGACTGATGTGGTGACAATTTTTAAGGTCCCTACTAGACATAAAGTATTGATGTATTAAATTGAGTTAATAAAGGAGAACTCTATTAAATGAATGTAAAAAAGAAAATTACAACTGGTACTTAATATGCAACTACATTAGACAGCGAACAGCAAAAGTTCATCTTTTAACATAGGAGGAAGAGATAGAATATGTTGTTAATAATATTTTATTTTATTGAGAATGAGACGAGGATGTGAATCCACGTTGGAAAAATAGATTACTGGGTCAAACATTCGACTACGAGAATAACCTGAGAACATAGTGTATGGAAGGGAAACACAGAATTTTAGAGAAGAGACTGAGGGCAATTAAAGAGGGTTGAACAAGTCATAAGTTTCATTGAAAGTTAACTGAATAAAATATTTCTTAAGGAAATAAACTAGAATCATGTAATAAGACAAATGAAACTAGCAATCTGTGTGTTAAAATTGTGGTTTATGTTAGGAGTGGCTCTTTCAAAAATTCAGTATATTGGCAGTCATTCTCCTTTATTCTGTGTTCAGCCAAATTTTTGTACTAGCATAATGTGATATCGTGAAAAGTAAAGTGAGAACTGGAACATTTGGTTATATGGGTATATGGATTATATTGCTCTATCTGAAAAAATCACAATTCTGCACAATAGTGAATACAAGGCAAATAATTGATTTGTGGAAAGATAAAGCAAGTAGGAGCACAAATGAGTAATAAAACTGCCTTCAAAATGAATGATTTGTAAAGACAATGATTTTTATTTTGCAATAGGTTTTTTAGTATAATTTTTGAGATATTTTGTTTGTTTACTTGTGTAGCTTTTGTTATTAGGTTTAAAATTCAATAAAACAACCATCCAGTCATTTCCTTACGTGGCATTCTGACATTCCATATTATCAGATACCCTATCAAATGGACAATATGTGCTCTTCATCAGCTTACGAAAGGTAACATCCCATATTTTTACCCTTCTATTAAATTTGAAAGTAGCTGTAATATTAAATACTTCAAATTTCTTTCTCAAATATGGTGGATAGCAAATAGTTATTATAGCAATGATTGTTTTTAAGTTCATAAAAAGGAAGTACATATGAATCTTTGACACAATGTACTGAAATGAACATATTATTGCATTTTAATGTCACCAGAAAATGTTTTAGGTATCCTACTAGAGATGTTAATTTGGATGTTAAGACTTACCAATTACATAGAAAAGTACAACACACTCTAATATAGTAGGTCCATTGCCTCTCTGTTTCATCAGCTCTTCTTCTAATGCTCTTTTCATACTGTCAGTACCAAAAAATTCAATAACTTGTACTTCTGCCCTTTGGGAGACCAATATGAGGATCACTGTAGAATAAAACAAACATCAGTAATTGAGTCATTGAATGCTATTATATCTTGTGTTGACATGGAAATTTCAAAGCTAATGGTTGCTCACAAAAAAAGAGAATAATACTGCATTAGTGATAGTGTTGACTTCATAATATATTCATTGGCTGGAGCTGAACATCCTTTGACAGTGCATCTTCTGTTATATACATGTATTTTGCTATGCAATTGTGTATTTGTAAACTGACAACTTTCCACATCACATAGAGCCAGTTTCTTATATTGAGATCTATGGAAAATTATTGTATTGTATCCAATCAGCCTGACATAATTATGAATTTTCTGCTTCGAAGTCCTTCTATACTCCAAGAAAAGAAAGTAAGTATTATTATGAGTCTGTGAACTTTCTGCCAATGAGTTTAGTTAACTTAGTATGCAGCTACCATGTTGCATCTCCAAAAATAACATCTATCATCTATAATTATAACTGAATTATTTTATAAAAAATACATTCATTTGAATATTCATCTCTGATCAGTATTAGCACATTTCTAGAGCTATGTAATTTATTTTTTACTAGTGGGTTGAAAGAGAGCAAAATGGGAAACAAGTGAACAAATGGATGTTATTCCACATTTAATATTTATTATCTTGTTCTCTTATCACCAAATGAAAATTTCCATACCTTATACCTGACATTAAGCACTAGCTTATGATTATAGTCATATCTTCTCTTCCACATATTATTACCAGTTATTATATTAATATAGCTACACTCCCAGCACCCTACTAACCGACATTCAGTCTTTCAATGACTCCCTATCTAGCTCTTTTATCACATCAATTGTGAATTGTATTTCACAGTAATTTGCACAAAAAAATGTACCTGCCCTTCTTCACAAGCCCTTCAAATCCTGTGTTTGATACCTGTTTTGTGAGTTCCATGCTGCCTCATCATACTGAAGCAATGGTCTAACCAAAATTTTGTATCACAATTCCCTTTCCTGGTTTCACTTGTTTCAATAACAATACTGATGACTAAACAAGGTCAACAATAGCTATTTGGTTAGTTCATGACATTTGTGATAGGAATATTACTGACAATGTTTAGTATATCCTATATTTATCAACAAAAAGTACATATTCTTCTATGAACACCATGACCATGTGCAGGTGTGGTGGTTACCATGGGGATTGTTTCCCTTCCCCCCTTTTCCCATGGGAACGTCTGGGAAGATGAACTATTGTGGTTTTCCAAAGCCTCCCACAGTGTGATAGTATTTATAAGTATTGTTGTAAGTTTGGATGACTGTAATAGAGTACATGTCAAGTGTAGCGCGAGAGATCATAGAAGGAAGAAGGTGAAACCCAGTGCCTACTATTCCAAAAGATACTGAAATTGGAACCTTTGGATATAGTGACTGTTACTCCCCGTTCTGCTGTAATTTTCATCAACAGCTGACTCATGGAAATTTTTATCCATTTAAGGAGGTTGTATTAGAGAGTTTTCATTATGTAGAAAATTTTCCTGTTTGGATCGACTGAGTGAAATGCATTGAAGTTTTATAATAAATAGAAACAAAAAAATGAGACCTATTTAAAAATGATAAGGTTTTCCACTCCTTACATATAAAAACTGATTATATATAACTAGGACTAAAGTTATTAAAATTATTAATTTTCCTTATTTAGGCTTTCTGAACTGGTGACCGATAAAAAAAAACAGGGCAAAAACACAAAGAAAAGAAAATTAGTACTGGGATTAGAGTATGTTTTTGGAAGGAATCTTATCAGCATTTTTCAAAATTGAGGAACTATATCAAGTGAAATAAAATTTATATAATCATGAGAAACTATTTCTATTTGTATAGTTAAGCTAGGACTTTTATCCTTCCAAACTGGAGTACCATTATTGGGTTGCTTGTCTTGTTTAGTACTCTTATGTCATTATGATACGTAGTAAATCAACATGAGTGTAATATAATATGCAAATGCTATTAGCTTAGTAAATGCAATGAAATTTATTTTTTGATTTTATTTAATAAAAAAGATTGTAAACTTACAGAGAAAGAAGAGATATGATGAAGCATGTATTAAGAATTTCATGAAAGGCTTTCTCATCAGCTTTCCCATGTTTGTCTCAGGTGCAAACATATACAACATACAATAAAATGGAAACAGGAGGGCCACACTGACAATCTGACACAACTTCTGAATGGCCGACAGCCGTCGGAAACCAGGTACTCCTTCATACCAGATGGCTGCCAGAAGCTGCTGAATGTTTGGATGAGCCACAAACTATATACAGAAATGGAAAAAAAAACTTGGTTAAGATTATGTACACACACTAAAAATAGTTGAAATTGTTCACACTGTATAAAATATCCAAAACATTACCAAAACCATTCAGAACCTGTTAGGGAGAATCTATCCATTAAGCAATTCTGTGAACGCTATCTTTTAACTTATTCAAAAATCAGTTTCATAAAAGACTAAGAATGTTGTTTTTCAAGTGTCAGAGATTTTGCTACATCTGTTCTCACTAAGAGAACTCAACATGATGATTATTTTAAAGTGTATTTTATAGGCTTGGAAAAATTTAGTTTTAAAGTTATTCCAGTTTCAGTGATGTGAAAGAATGTGGTTAGGGGGTATGAAAATGAAAGATTTGGAATTGCTAATTAATGTGAAGAACTACATCAGACCTTTTGTCACAAGCTGTAGTCAGTATCCATAAAAATGTTCAGAGTATAAATTTGACTAATTAGATGAATTATAAGTATTATTTTTAATTAGGGAAAGAAAATTAAAATCTAAATGAAAGGAGATAAAATAATAAAATTAATTTCGGGAGGTAGATAGAATTAAGTAGGTTAAAAGCAGGCTACTGGTTGTATACAAAGTTTAAGATTTCAATAAGAAAAATAAGATTTGCAAATTGTATTGTCCAGGGTATTGTTGGTTACAACTAAAAATGATGACATGATAGAAATAATTTTTAACCAGCTTTGAAGAACAAGGAAAGTCTAAATATTTATAACAGCCTGCATAAAGACACATGGGTTAGTAGCAGCTCAAAGGATAAGATGATTAATTAAATATTGAATTTTGAAATTTTAAGCTGACATCAGAGGTCTGGATGAATTGATAAATAGAGGTCGCCCATCTTTAGATTTTGCCCAGTCTTTTGATAGATTTTAACGAGGCAAGTCTGCAGTATAATGTAGGACCAGTCCCTTGTCGTATTTACATGAGGCAAGGACAGTGTGGGAAGCAATGCTTCTTTGAAGTCAGGTTTAACGAGACCACTAGGGAATATAATCCTGGGGTGGGACCAGAAGAGAGCCTGCATGAAAGTAGAAATGAGGAAAATACAAAATTTAAAGTAAATCCTGAGGAAATTATAAAGGTACTCAGAAAGCTAAAAAAGCACAAGGGAGCTGTTGTACACAATATTACTACAGATGTATTAAAGGTAGTGAATTAAGATATTGTACCTTACTTTGAAATTTCATTTAAAATTAGTCTGGAGTCTTGCTGTTTGCCAGAGGACTGGAAAAGAGCAATATTAGTACTGGTTCATAAAGAAGGGGTGACAAATAGGGCTGAAAATTATGGGCCAGTTAGTTTCACATCCATGATAGGCAAAATAATTGAGAGATTAATATGAAACCACATCACAAATGTCTGGAGGTAACAAAAAGGTTTTTAAATCAACAACATGGCTTTAGGCAAGGATAATCATGTGAATCTTAGACGATGGGCTATATTCAAGATATTTTGGATGAATTGGACAAGGGAGGCCAAGTTGATAGTGTAGCACTAGATGCATTTGACAGAGTGAAACATAAAATGGTTTTAAAAAAGTTGAAAAGTATTGGAGTGGATGAAAAAGTTACTTGCTGGGTAGAGGAATTCTTAAAAGACAGAAAGCAAAGCATTAGAGTAGGAAATGAATTCTAAAAAGAGTTGGAAGTGAATATGGTAGTGTCACAGGTAGTGTGGACCATTGCTATTTATCATCTAATAAATGACTATGTTGATGGTTTACAATATATATATATATATATAGATGAAGGCGGCTGGGACGACGAACAAAAAACAAACACAAGAGAAGCGCAATATTTTGGCCTACAGCAGCCTTAAACGTGCAGAAGGTGAAGCACCAGGGGCCGTCACATGTGTACACATAGACGGCCGACTGGTGAATGGCGTCTCAGGCGCGGATGGTAGTTTAGGTGGAAAAAGGGGGGGGGGGAGTAAGCTCAAATATTGGGTCAATAATCAATACTGATGACGATCATTTCAAGACCATTTCTGTGAGGCAATCTCCAGCTGCACCAACCTCCCATAATGTTCTCTTGTTGACGAAGGGTTTTTTTCCGAAAATTTCTTTATTATTTGTGTTTGTGTCTTTTCTGTGTGTTCACGCCCCACATCCATCATCTAAAGGTAAGTGGTGGCTCATTTCCCTATCCTAATTTGATTCCTATATATATATAATTAGGATAGGGAAATGAGCTACCCCTTACCTTTAGATGATGGATATGGGGAACGAACACACAGTAAAGACACAAACACAAATAATAAAGTAATTTTCGGGATTAACCCTTCGTCAACGGGAGAAAATTATGAGAGGTGGGTGCAGCTGGAGACTGGAGTCTCCTTATCCTAATTTGATTCCTTTCCGCTACTTAGCATCTTGATTTCATTGTTACTATATATATATAGACGTGTGTTTTCCTATATTTCACTTTTCAGCCACCACTACCTAGCACAGATCACTGGTCTTTGTGTGCGGAAGTAGCATTTAGTTTCCTGTCATGCACAAAGTTGGCCGAATGTCAATAGCTGTGGGGATGTGGGAGGTATGATGGTCAAAAGTGGTTGATGCAGGGCATTTTTGTATTTTGACCATATATATGGTATATGTCACTCTGCTGCCACAACTACATAGCATAGACCAATGCTGATAGTGTGTGGTAGTGGTATCATGTCTCCTATCATGTACTATGGTGGTTAGATGTCGGTAGCTATAGGGGTGTGGGAGATATGGTGGTTGAAAGTGGTTGACCTGCGGCACGTTCATATTTCTACCAAAAACGTATGTCATGGTGTATCAATTTCAGCCAAAACTATCTATCACAGATCACTGGAATTTGTGTGTGCTAGTAGCACAGAGTCACCCATTGATCACAACATTGTCCGAATTCGGTAACTGTGGTAGTGTGGGAGATATGGTGGTTGAAAGAGGCCAATCAAGGGTATTTTCGTATTTCGACCAAAGACATGTGTGTCCGTATATATTACTTGCTGCCTGAACTACATAGCACAGATGACTGGAGTTTGTGTGTGGTAATATCATCGAGTCTCCCATCATGCACTATGGTTGTTAGATGTCGGTAGCTGTCAATCCAAATTCTTTACAAACATGATCGAAGTCATGGGCACCAGCTAGTAATGGTATATAATAGGATCAAAATGGGAGAACAGCTGCATGGTAATTAGGATAGAATATCTAGTATGGAATTAAGATAAATGCCAAGAAGAGTCATTTTATTAGGTACACAGAAAAGTAAAGGTTGTTTATGATTATAGAATGGGGACAGAATTGCTTGTTGAAAGTTCTTCCACTATTGTCCAGTTCGCTCCTCTATATGACACATTCTTTTCTAATCCCTTGATTAATCTATCACATTGTCTTCCTTGAGGCCTTTTCATCTCCCATTTTAAATTATATATTTTGTTTGGAGATACTTCCATCACTCATCCAACATTGGAATCTTATCTCTTTCACTTCCATTCTGCACACACCCCTTCTTAACTGCATTCCTCACCTGCTCATTCAACATGTTGCCCAGTAATGGTGCAAAACAGATATTAAAGACAAGCTTTGCATTCCTTGAAATGAGCAAAGAACAGAGAAAGGGAAGAAACTGTCATCAACCTAAAACATCATCTAAACAAAAATAAATATTTTAACAGTGCAGAATAGTGAAAACTATCAGAATATGTTCAAAGATGCTAGATTAATCAGCTAGGTGTCGAACTAAACAAAAATTGGTTTTAACCAATGCTGAATTCAGTAGGTACAAACTTGT
The DNA here is from genome assembly GCA_031002005.1 of Vandiemenella viatica. NCBI lineage: Eukaryota > Metazoa > Arthropoda > Insecta > Orthoptera > Morabidae > Vandiemenella > Vandiemenella viatica. Next base: position 67,289,026 of record JARYHS010012519.1, on the reverse strand, counting down.
TGCTCCAATGATAGAGCAAAGTGCAAAGGAACAAAATTTTATATTATTGCTAATAGAATATAATGATATCTGTATTTGGTCTCAGTTCACAAAGAGGTTCAGCGATTATAACTGAATTCTGATGCATGTATAAAGGACTGGGCAATATAGAAACAAATGTTACAGATATGAAAAGATATTTTAGTGAAAATTTCAGTATGTGGTAAGAGGAAGTGACAACAGACCAAAAACATAGTAAGATTGGGTAGGAAATGTGTATTTCAAAACATAAATTCCAGGAAATACATACTACAATAAGTAGTAGAAGAAGTTGGCATAGTATCAAAGCACAAGAATGGTAGAGAGTAAATTAAATGATTAAACAAGAAATTAATAGAAGCAAAGAGGAGATATTAGGATGGTTTCATGAACAGTATTACAACTAGTACAGACATATTGAATTAATAGAAATTTCTATGGCTATGCTAGAAAATTGAAAAGAAGGAATTGGTGAATGTAAAGATGCAGAAATACTTTAAACAAATGATTTGATGGAGGCACCAAAGATTGTAAAGCATGTAAACTAGACAAATATCGGAGCAAAGGGTAATTTAAATTTAATTTAATTGCAATGGAGTACATGCTCCAGTGGCATTTTCCCTACAAACCCTCTTTCCTTTCATGCTATATATATATATTTTTTGTTTTTTTAAAGTTCAATGATTTTGATATAATTTCCCAACAACTATCGCCCATTACAAATTTTAATTTTGAATTCTTTCAGGGTTTCTTGCTAATTTTTGCAAATTTCTAACTCCTTTACCTTCCAAAGAAAATGTTCCCACTTCCTTATGCCTGAAATTAATTCTTCCAGTAACCATCTAAATTCAATTTCTGATGTGTGTCTTATATATTTCTATCAGTCTCTTCACCTGCTTCCTGGTTTCTAATGACTCATAATCATACTGTATCATTTCAGTTACTATTTGTCTTCTGTGGTAATTTCCACTAACAAATCTAGCTGCATTTCTTTACATTCCCACCCCCTTTCCACCCAATCTCATGTATTTAAAAAAAAAAAAAAGTTTCTCATACTGCATCAGCATATTCGAGTGACTGTACGGCCAAGGTTTATATAACTCAATTCCCTTAATTCTCTGCTGCAGCCCCCTCAACAACTTCTCCAATAAATGAAGGATTTTTAAATCTCTCCCTATCACCTCTGCAATGTGTCCTAACCAATTGAGTTTTACATCAAATATTGCACCAAGATATTTACACTTCTTCAATGTCTTCCACCATCCTACAACCATACAAAACCTCTTACTTTTTTTTTCTGTGCACACAATCATCCAAATCTTCTTACCATTTATCTTCATTCCATGCTGACCTACCCAGCAAGATAGCCTGCCCACCCCTTCCTATACCTGTCACCACCATTTGTAATCATATTGTTTAACATTATGTAAAGAGCAAATTCTTTTTCTTCTGTCTTTTAAGAATTCCTTAAACCAGAAAGTTAGTTTTTATCAACGCTAATTGTTTTATATTATTTAATATGATTTAATAGCTCAATCCTATGAAAGATCTACTCCTACTTTGTTAACTTGATCCCCATTCTCCATCTAATACAAAGCTCATCACAAAGCATTGATATATTTAGGATGCAGAAATGAGCAGTGAGAACAATATGTCACCTAAAAAGATTAGAATCATGTAGAACACATTTCATAAACCTTGCCATTCTAAATGTTCCATGTCTGTACATCTATGAAATAGTTATTTTCACAAGAGAGTACCTCCTAAGAAACAACAAACTAATAAAAAATGAATTGGTACATAATTACCTCACTAGAGAACATTCAGACATCCACAAAACGTTTTGCAGGACTACTACACATCAAAATAGTATTTTAAATTCAGGAATAACACTCTATAATAAAATACCAGAAGAAGTAAAAAATGCTTCCTGTAGCTCATTTACTAAATTAAAGGCATTTCTAGTGTGGCACAGTTTTTACTCTATTAGTGAATATATGGACTCATAAAAAATGTGTTTTAGGATTTCTGAAATTTTGTTTTTATCTACTAGTGTATTGTTAAATTTTCTCATGTACACTTGTTCAGTCATTGTATTATCAATCATCTGTTTAAATCCCATCATCTCATCATTATGTGTAACATCTAATCATCAAAATGACTTATCCAATGTCAAATGTGCACCTGTACTACAATTGACTAAAGGGATCAATAAATAACTTATCTTCTCTAATATCATACACATATACCACTAATTGAGATTCACAAGAATACTTGTGCCTGACTCCATGTTGCCTTTTTGTAAAGCAGTTTCTTTTATGCCACTGATGTCAAACCAATCAGGCTGTAATTTTCAACCCTGTTTGTCACCCTCTCTGAATGGTCCACTGCTACTATCACACTTTTCCAGTCCAATGGCAAGCAGTAATTCTCCAGACCAAATTTGTATCCCACTATCTTTAATACCTATTTAATAATATTATAAACACTAACGTCTTTATGCCTTTTTAGGGTTTTTAGTTCCTTCATAATTCCCCCAGGATCTATCTCGAATTTTGTAGCTTGCTCGTTTCTAATTATATGGAGAAGCTCCTCCTCTTATTTACTCCCTCCAGTCTCAGGATAATAGTATCCAGTGGTCTAATAAAACCAGTTATTTAATACCTTTGCCATTTTTAAATACTTAGTAACTTTTCCTTATCTAAAATTTTTCTAAATACCTTCCATTACCCTCAATTTTCTGATATAGCGATAGAAATTCCTAGATGTGTCAGTCAGTGGTCCCCTTCCATCTATAATATTTTTTCATAAATCCTTCTTTAGTTTCCTTCCTTGCTGTTATTAGTTCATTGTTTAGTTGTTTTGGTACAGTAACCTTGTGTGTGGTCATAGTGTCCTCAAGACAGGTTTTTTTAATCAGCTGTGTAATCCATCCCTATTGTAGTGGCCTTGCCAATACAAGTAATCCTACAGTTTGATGTGGAGTCCAAACAACAAAAGAGTTGGGACTTCCTGGAACACAGAAATTGGAGGAAATATTTCAGGATTGTGTTGGTGATGTGGATTCTCAATCGAAATACCGGTATGTTTTATTGAATTTTGATGGAATGATAATAGAAACTTTAGGGGTGATGGAGAAGAGAAAATGTATAAATTTGTGATAAGGGACCCTTTAAGGAAATGTCTCACTCACAAGTTGTAAGCCAAGCTGTTTTTTAAAGTTGCACTTTTTATGAATGAAAAATAAAAGTGAGCTGGAAGGAAAAAAGTTAACTGATGTTTGGCAGATACATACCTTTTTCTGCTTATAATTGATGGCAAGCTCAAGCCTGGCAAGTTTCATATGCTCACCCTCTTCATAGGGTGGGCTATCAGGATCATGGTTCAGGATTATGGCCAGTTCTTGGGAACTACGAGACTGGTGCAGTAAATTGACAGCAAACTGCTGACATTGTCGACGTAGATCCTGCAAATGAATCACAATAGCATAAAGTTAACATTTACCTTTGTTCAGCACTATTTTTTGAAAAAAAAAAAACAATATTTAACATGAATTACTCATTAGAAATGAGTTTCTCTTGAAAAATTACTTGTAAGTATGTATTCTCTGGTAAGTACTGATTCACATAATCTATGACTATCTACTGAGTATACAGAACATCTTTTACAGGTGCATACTTACTACCAGCAACATTCATATCTAGAAATGACCGCAATAATAAGATAAGAGAGATCGGGGCCAGAACCAATCATTTCTGTGCTAATTTTTTCCACGAGTGATTAGGGAATGGAATAGTAAGGATTTACAGGGTGAGTAAACTTAAAATCCGACTAGTAATTCTCGATAAATCACTTCAGCCATCCTGATCTGGGTTATCCCAGATCGCTCCAAGTGATTGTCAGGATGGTTCCTCAAAATAGCCCATCGGCACCCCTGCCATATCCTGTATATCCTTTCCAAACTATTACACTTTTGGATAGGTGCAATTCACCCTCTGCCACACAGTTTTAGTGACTTGCGGAGTAATAATAATATTTTTTCATGTTTATTTTTTTGATCAGAATGAAACTACAAATTGAATTATTAGAGGACTAACAACTGAATGGTTGCTTTGAAATAAGTAGGAGGACTTTTTTGGTTAAAAATACCTCTGTTAATTGCTTTTTAAAAGTAACTTAACAAATTTCTCCACTTACAGCATCTAAGTGATGTTACTAATAATTAGACAAAGGACAATAATCTACTGGACTGCTACATTTCATTCACATAACTCATCCAACTGATAGAAGTCAGGCATTATTTAGAGTTTCTGTTTTTGAAGGAAAGTATGTACTTTAATATACATGAATGTATTCACAGTTAATGTTTAGAAACATTATGCTACAGTATGTAAAATAACTTAAATCCTCTGTCATTAATTACATGCATTTTTAAAGTGATAAGTGACAGAAAAATTTCTGAAATATCTTGATCGGAAATTAATGAGGCATAGGATAACTGTTTGCTTTCAGATAATTTTTTCATTAAATTTTAAGTCACAGAACAGAGGAAGCGATTAATTGCTTCTTAGACAAAAAGTTGTCACAGGAATTAACATCAAATACCTTTGATTCTGTCAGTTTTCCATTTAATTTGATGCACTTTGTAATGATAATTTATGTAAGTTTCACTAAAGTAGGTATCTGGTCTTATATATATATATATATATGATAAATTATTTAGTGGCATTAGCTAATCCTAATATTATTTTGAGGATGAATTTTGGTTTATAATAAGGAAGATGAAAGAAATTTTCTTCTTAATTCCTCTGGCCTGAATAATACAGTACTTGAACAATTCCAACACAGCTCAAAAAAGTTAATGCAATGTTGCCAACACAATTTTGGAATTATTGTTTTTGTAGAGATGAAGACAGTACGCAACATTGCCAACTTATTGGATTTTCCACTAAAACTGGTGGTTTCGACTCCTCTTTTAATGGAGAAATATTGCTTTTAGTGGCTAGTGGTTTTTTCTTCTTCTAGTGGTTCAGTAGAATTCAGTTTCAGTTAGTGAAAAGATGATCACTCAACCACTAAGCCACTTACAGGTTTCGAAATATATTTCTACCTCATTTCAGAAGTATTTACTTTCACTGTGTAGGAAACATTGAAGTTGATTGAGTTTTCATTATTATTATTATTATTATTGTTATTATTGTTATTACATTTAAAGCGTCTCTTTATTGGTATAGACCTTTTACATTGCCTAATTGAAATGAATATTATGTTACTAAGAAATTGAACAAGTAGTCACAACAAAGAAAATCTAATTGGCATAACGATTCAGTTCAATAAAAGTAGCAACAGTCGGTCATACTCATAAATGAAAGAATGTATTCGAATGTTTGTCATTAAATTCAAAATCAGTGGCGATTCATTTACTGGAATCGACTGAGACAAAAATGAAAAAATAAAATAAAAGTTGGTATGAAGTATTGCGTTTCAAAGATGTTCAAGGAGAACCTAGTTTTTCGCATGGTTTTTCGGATCAAGGAGTTTTGTAATTTCGCTTTTAATACTGTCACACTCCATACCGATGTTGAAAGACATTTAGCAGTATGAATGCAATAATAAAAAAAAAAAAAAAAACAAGCAGAGAAATAGATGAACTTGATTTTTTAATTGCAGCATTACGCATACACTGTGAAATACAGATGAACGTTATAAAACAAATTGGTACCAAAGAATCGCATCAATCTGAAACCGATGATGATGTTGATGGTTACGACAAAAATGACTTATCTGAAGAAGACGATTTAATATAGAATAGCAGCTGATTAAATAATTTGTTGATAATTCGTTTGTTTACTAATTGCATTTTGATTAACTGATTATTTATACAGAAATTAAATGTGTTATATGTAATAATAAGGTGAATACCAAGGGGGCTTCAGAAAAAATAGTTCAACAGCGGAACAGATCCACAACCTCAAGACGATCATCAGATACTACACGCTCAGATCAAAGCAATATGTGTCAGTTTTTGTGGACTTTAAGAAAGCTTATGACTCGATAGATCGGGAAGTGCTTTTGAACATCCTTAATGAATTTGGAGTTGACCTAAAATTATTGGCAATAATTAGATCCACACTGACAAACACAAAATCAAAAGTTAAGTTTTTAGGATGTCTGTCAGATCCTTTTGAAGTCACAACTGGAGTCAGGCAAGGTGACGGTCTGTCTCCACTACTTTTTAACTGTGTTCTCGAAAAGATCATTCGGACCTGGCGAGCAAAATTAAAGGAAATTGACTGCAGCCCATCAATAATAGGAACTAAATCTAAAGGGATCACAATAGACACTCTGGCTTTTGCCAATGATATCACTATCGTATCAGATGACTTAGAAACTGCTAGGATCCAAATTGATTTGCTGAAGGAAATTGCTGATCAAACCGGTTTACAGATATCTTTTGAGAAAACAAAATTAATGACTAACATCAAGGATGCTCCACCAAAACTTCAAACCAAATACGGGGACATTAATCAAGTGGAAAAATTTAAGTACCTTGGTGAGATCATTATGAAAAATGGTTTGGACAAAGAAGCTATTCGGGAAAGGATTCGCAAACTAGAAATAGCCTACCAAACTTCGCGAGAGGTCTATAATAAAAAATGTCTTTCACAAAATACTAAAATACGTCATTATGAAACAGTTTTGAAACCAGTAGTTTTGTATGCAGCTGAAACCTTGTTCCTGAATGCCGATAAAGGACTTCTGGGAGAACTTGAGAAAAAAGAGAGAAAAATTATTAGAGGAATTCTGGGTTCCAACTTTAAGAATGGCGTCCATCAAAAGAAATCCAACAAAGAAGTCTACAGCAAAATAGAGAAAATCACTGAAACAATCCGCAAAAGACGGGCTCGATTCTATGGCCACCTCAAACGGATGGAGGAGAACAGACTAACAAAAAAAATCTTTAACTTATTTGATTCCAGACCCAAAACTGTAATGCCCTGGTTCGTAAATATTAAAGAAGATCTCCATTTGATGAGGCTAGAACCAGAAGATGCTTTAAACAGAGATATGTTTCGGAAGAAGTTAATGACAAGTGGGACAAGCCGAGACGAACAATCCAATGGAAGACGGGGTACACTCTGGACAGAGGAGCGCAAACAGGCGCATTCAAAACGAATGAAGGAGTTCTGGGACCAAAAGAAGAAGAAACTCGCTGCCAAATGCACAAAGGCTTAACGTGGTCCTAGTTGGCCTCAACGAATAAATAAATAATAATAAGCTAAGTGTTTTACCAATATATCGATTATTTCATTTTGTAATAACCAAACATTTATGTAGTGGAAAATTTTTGGGTTTTGAGTGTAGTGCCGCTCTGTGTTATTGGTTTTCTGGTGGTTGTAGAAGTTGAATCTGGTGGAGAGCTAGTTTAACTGTTGGCAACACTAACAGTAGGCAATTACAGTTGTCGAATCGTGCAACATGCTTTAGAAACATATATTTCTATGGACACTTCATTTAGCTAAGAATTGATGTTTAAACAAGATATTAGCAGCTTTGTTGCAAAAAATGCATAATAAGGTGTATAACTGCTATCTAATTGTTTTTAGTTGCCGAAACCAAATGATTTAACTTAACCTCGAAACAGAAGCCAATTAAAAAATTCTTAATGCGCTTTAAGTGTTGAACGAATCCAATATTATAAATATTTAGGAATCTGAAAAAAATAAGATGACGGGGTTAAGATTACATAGATTCAGATTTCCCCATTTATATTTAACTGATTATTTTTCGTGTGATCTGTAATTGCACACGCTAGGCACTCCCTGAAACTAACGTGGCTAAGAACTACATAATCCGCGGCCCCTGTGACTGACTGAATGCAAAATATTTAGCATGAAGTCTCACGGCAAATTGTAACTTCATTCCTCTGAATATTATGATGCAGCTGAAATTACGATGAACTTTTCGACTGCAAGACGTATCTTACCTAAATAATAATCGATACTAGTTTGTGGATTCCTATATATTAATTTCTCAGCCTTCGACGAAAGAAGAAAATGAAAGATATCCTAATATACCCGCCGAACATTAATTAAAACCCAATCAGTAGTTTTTCGTAAATCGCGTTCATGGAAAATTATCTCATCAGCTTTACGACATCACATCACAATGAAGCACAGTAGTTTAACTGCGGGATAACAGGTGAAAACTGAGAAGTATTTTTTGTATGACTCTCATTTTCCGCAAATTTATCATTTTTCGATCTCAAATCCAAATGAAACATATCCTATTTTAACCTGCACGAACGCTGACGCCATCAAAATTAGACAAGTAGCGAAAAACTGATACTAGTATGGTAAATTTCTCAGCTTTCCAAAATCACATCAGAATGAAACATATGCTAATCCTATTTTTAGCACGTTAGCATCTATACCTCATTAAAATCCAATCGGTATATTTTTTGTAAATCGCGTTTAACTAAAAATGATTCTTTGGCAAATTTGTTAGTGTTCGAACATCACATCAAAATGAAACATTCTCTATTTTACCCACGTCGACACGGATTGTACACTGATCGAAACTAATCCGACTGGTAGTCTGTTTGGTTGTGAATCGCGTTCAAAGAAACATTATCCTAAAGTTCAGTTTTTATTTTTTATCACATCGAAATGAAACATAACCTGTTTCACCTGTGTGATGATGCACTTTATATTAATCTAAGCCTCATCAGTATCTGACCAGTATTTTTATTGGTATCATATGATACTAACTAGGTAAATTTCTTAGTTTTCCGACACGACATCAACATGAAACTAATGCTATCTCATCCGCGTCCCCACGGGCTGTAAATTAACAGAAACCCCATAAAATCTACCAGTAGTTTTGGCGTGAGTAGCGTTCAACGAAAAATAAGTCTTAATTTCTCATTTTTTTTTTCAATGTCACGTCAAAATGAAACAAAGCCTGATTTAGACGCGGAATCACGAGCTATACATTAATAGAAACTCCATCCAACCAGTAGGTTTTGCGTAAATCCCGTTAATCGAAACGCAGACATAGAGAAACATAAAAAACAGCAACCGATTCCTTCTCTTTAGCTTGCTAGTAGTACCTTTATCTCATTTTCTCAAAAAAAAAAAAAAAAAAAAAAAAAAAAAAAAAAAAAAAAATCTCAAATTTACATGCTTTTTCCTGTTTACAGTGTTATTAACTGGAGAAGGTTTTATCGATATTCCAGCAAGCACTTTAAAAGCAATATTTGATTATTAATAAAGAATGCTTTAGTAACAATACATTATGGGATAAATTATTTTTCTACAAATTTTAGTTGTTACAGTTGAATATAAAAACAAAATAATAATGTTATTAGTTTTGTGAAATTTATGGAAGAATTGAAACAACTGAGTATTTGTAGCGAGCTAATGTAATTCAATTTCAGTTTCTTCAGGAAAAAAACAAACAAAAAAAACAACAGATGGATAGATTATGGTACTGACCATGTATTCGCTCTTGCACTCCTGCTCAGCGAAGGCGAGGTTGCGCAGTTCCCAGGACAGCTGGAAGGCAGTTAGGATAGGGTCGTTGGATGAGAGTGCAATAAGTGAAGGACTGGCCAGCGCGCGGTACATGTTAACTCTGGATCTGGAGTGTCGCAGTGAGTCTTCGTTCTGGTCTCGAAGACACTCCTCACAGCCGCATCTGTACAAAGTAATTAGTAGATTATTCATTTGTGGGAAAACTGGAAGGCTATGAAGCTCGGAGAGAGCGCTATTAGGGGACGAGCTAGCCATTTCTCGGCAAGGGGGCGTCCATTAATTACGTGATGTTTTTTTCATAAATTTGGACCCCTCTTCCCCCTGGTGAGATTTGATATGATCGCCCTCTTCCTAACGTGTGATTGACCCACAATTATGAAGATCTTATTTTCTTTTTTGGCTCTACTGCTTTTTGAAGGGTGGTAATCTGAAACAAAAAGTTGACGTGAGATTTTTGTTTATGTCCCTTCCTTTAAATGAGAGTTTTGCCGGATTCCCTGCCCTCACCCCATCCTATTTTGAGCTTACGTAATTAATCGAAGCCCCCATGGAGGTGGAGCGACACTGCGTTTTGACCCCGCATTCACAATAAACATGAGAGTAGTAAACAGGCAGAGTATTCAGTAACAGGATGACACGAGAAACGGTGGCGTACTGGAGTACACGAAGAGGCCAGGAACCGCCTGGGAAAGGTAAAGGAATGTTTTGATTTTTTACTCTTAGTACTGTAGGGATTGGGGCAAGGAACTGGATGTCCGTTTGAAGGAACCATCCCGGAATTCCGCTGGAGTGGTTTTCGGAAAGCGTGGTAAACATAAATCTAGATGACTGCACAGGATTTTAACACCCATCCTCCCGAATGCCAGCATTAGTGCTCACCCACCGGCCTCGGTCTGTTCATTATGGTCTTCTAGCAATATAAAATATATTCTGTGGAGTGTTAAAATACGGATTAAACGGATTATGTCACAGTTAACACACCGGCAGCGGGAGGGAGATAGATAGATAGAGAGAGAAAATATAATTTAGTTCCTCTGTATAATACAGTACGATGCCATCCTTACCCTTAAATCACGAAACTCCTTTCAAAACGGCGAGAACTAACTAAAACCATCAAGCAGTTCTCGCGTTCGTCAAAAAATAGACACTTTTATCTTAAATTTATCAACTTTCCGATTTCACGGTCCGTGCCTTAAGCCTCGTTCACATTTACCAGCACGTAGCGTGTCCAGCACGAAACGTGTCAGACACAGCACAGACATAAGTTGTACACTCTCAGACGTCGTCAGACAAACTAGAAAGTGTTCGCACGTAACTACTTCTAAAATATTCCGAATTTTTTCAGTGGAAGAACTAGCTGTAGTAGCAATTTTGCTGGAAAAAGAAGAATCGGGTTATGCAGAAGTTCCGTTTGCACAACAGAAAAATTCAGCTCAAACCGGAAAATGTTGATAAAGTAATATTGACTACATGCACTCTACACAACTTCATAAAATATAACCATACCCATCCATGTACAGCCGTTATTAATTTGAGTAAATTACCAAGGCAAGCTGAACAGAACATGGGAGAAATCTGGTACCAGGAATAATTTTAAACAATCAAATGGGGCAACCTGCAGGCTACCTTCCGTACACGACTGGGGAAGTCCTCAATAGACTGAGAACTGGTGTATCTCGATGCATAGAAAACCTGAAGAAACGGGGTTAGATCTAAGAAAACAAACTCTTTGAATGCGCTGGAGTATAGGACCCGCAACATCTACTGATTTGCAACAAACTCGATGAGCCTTGGAGTCTAGACAATTTGTTCACAGCGAATGACGAAACAATCCATACTAGATGTAAGAACGAAGACTTTCTCGGCGAATGACAGCGATGAAGTCTTCACGGGTGTACCGCCGGATTGTGTTGTGAAAACATGATATTTCGACGACTAGCTCGGCCGTCTTCTTCAGGTGTGTAAGACTTCGTTACCATCCATACTGTTCTTCTCTGGGCCCCTTGCGGAATATAAATTCTGGCCTATGCGATTTAGAACTATTCAATTGGTCTATTAAAAAAATTGTAACATCTCCGACTATAGTCGTATGGTATACCAAGTAATGATAGAATATTTTTATTATGTTGAGTTGATTTACGTTGTCTCAAAGTAATTAAATTTGCATATAGGTTTGAACTTTGATCAATAAATTATACGTTATAACATATATTAAAAGGATTAAACCTCAAGGGCTAAAGAGCTCAGCGTAGTCTATAAGAAGGGGTTTTGTACGTAATGCTATTATTACTTGTTCTCAAACGCGTTCAATATAAAATTATGAAGCGAAAGCACACTATAACTTCAAAAGGAGGGGTTCATTAATTACGTGAGGTGAAATGGGGGGGGGGGATTTGGCGAAATCTCACCAGGGAGGGAGCGGTTAACAGAATTTTCACATCTTTTTAATTCGTTTAAGAACATTAATGCTAAAAAACGTCTCCAAAACTTACGAGGTCGTGGGAGGAAAGGGGGGGGGGGCGGTTTCCTCTCAAAGTCATACCACGTCACCATTGGGGGGAGGGAATCCGCAAACAGGAACAGAACCTGGTTTGTGTGTGGTAAAGGTCGGGGGATGTGGTCATCCTAATTCTGGATTTCCATGTTTCCTGAAATCACTCTGAGCGAAGGTCGGGATCACTCCTTCAAAAGGCCAAGGGGAAATTCATTCTCGTTCCTTGCCCCCAGTCTTTTCTCGCTTCTAATGATATGGACGAGGCGTAAAGCCCTAAGAAAGGGGAGGGATCAGAGTTCTTCTAGCTATTTGTGTTGATATTAGCATGAAGGAAAACAATCCATTTACTGCCAATTTATTTTGTATTCACCTCGCTTAAAGTTTATTTAGTTACTCAATTGTTCTTTCCATACTTTCACAAAGACTCCAATGGTAACAATTTTCGAATTTACGTACATATACGTCCAAAATAGTGGTGAATGATGTCGTAGTAAATGTCCAGTGATGTTATGAAATGCTGTAAGAGAGGAGTTGCGATCGAGAACACAGTGGTGTGTTTACACCGAACATATTGTTCACAAAAGAAGAAATGCAAAGAGCACGAAAGTTTTTATTTTCTTTTTACTGGATATAGCTTTACATATAGGTCACCAATTATAGCAGAAGTAATGGGCAGCACGGTATGTTAGCCGCAATATTTTTGAAGCTATACCACGATTCATAATAGTAGTTCAACGTTGTTGGCCTTGGGTGCTGTGGAGTGAAGATTGACGAGCAGAGGTTCTGAGCCGCTCTTCCACATAAATACTACTTCCCACGACACACCGTGGAGAGCTGAGCTTTAACTCGAGGGAAGCCACGGTCAGAGGCGTCGGAGAGCTGACCTTTCATGCTCTGAACGTTATTGTGAATTACTACAATACACAGGTTCCGAACTTAAACTGTACTGAGATCAGCTCGAGAGGTTTGGTACAATCAGTGTACGTAGTACGTGCCTTATTGTCTTAACGTATATCTATGAATAATAGAAAATGTGACAAAACAGATATATCACAGCTCAACGTACGCGTGTGAGCATATACAAGTCTATGTCGTGTAAGAAACACTTCGCAACAGTATTTTTTTATGAATATTGAAATTGTCCCCGATAATCTGAAAATTCGAACGTTGTACCGTACTTGTGCAATAAACTGAATATTTAGACTCGTCCTAGCACAGAGGGAGGAAAATTTATTCCATAGATAAACTCACTATGTTCAAATGTTGAATTGTTATTAATATTCAGTATGAAGCTATTTCGTAACAGCCAGTTTGGCTTTGTTATTTAAACCTGGAGCGGGGAGGTTAGATACTGGAAGATCTGATATGGTTTTTAGGCGTTTTTCCGCCATCATATGTCGGAAGGATCCCCTATTTTTGCTTTTAAAACAATACAGCTGAAAATCAGAATAATACTTAACACACAGAACGCAATCTTACACCAACATTCCTCAGTTAAAAGTGCATTCTTTCGAAGTACACTTAATTGCAAAAAGTGCAAGGCAATGCGGATAAGTAACAAAAAGAATCAGTATGTTCACGAGTACTAAATAAGCAATTCAGCTGTTGACACGGTTGATTCCCTGAAGTATCTGGGGCTGATAGTACAAAGCAACATGGAATGGGACATGCACATAGCTTCCGTCGTAGGCAAGGCGAATTCTAAATTGCGATTCATAGGTCGTATTTTTAGGAATTGTAATACTCATACAAAGGAGATAGCGTATAAAACACTAGTGCTTCCGCATCTGGATTACTGTTTTGGAGTTTGGGATCCGTATCGCAAGGTTCTGATTGACTCAGTGGAGAGGGTGCAGAGGAGAGCCGCTAGATTCGTGACTGGTTACTACGGCCCGTATGAAAGCGTCACAGAATTGATACATAGATTGGGCTGGGATAGTTTGGAAGATAGACGACGTAGCTTGCGTTCGAATTTATTGGAGAATATGCGAAAAAATTTAAATTTCGAGTGCAATGAAATACTTCTTCCGCCAACCTATTTAGGTCGTAATGACCGGAGGGATAAGATTCGAGAAATAAGATGCCGTACTGATACTTTTATGTATTCCTTCTTTCCTCGCGCTATTCGGGATTGGAATGCGCGGGTTTAGGATTGGTGCTTAGCACCCTCTACACCCACACTGTTTGTGACTTGCAGAGTATGGATGTAGATTTAGAACTACAAACTGGAAGCAGCGGTGTAACAATAGGGTGACATGACTGGCAAAATGCCACGGGCAACCAGCCTAGGGGGCCACAGATGACAGGCCGGAAGGGAGCCCCAGGCCCAAGATCCACCTTCCACCCATTGTCGCCGCCCGGGGCAGTAGTCGAGTAAAAAAAAGGTCCGGAATAGTTACGCCACTAACTGGAAGTGAGGTTTTAAATCGTTAAGGACAGAAGACTTGTTCAACACGTGGACACTGCATGGGAATAAGATTGATACTGCTACAAATGATTTTAACCATTTAGTAATGCAAAATGACCAAATATTTATCACAACTCACCAGTATCTAGTTTATTTTTAACATCCAAACATATAATAAGTATTCTTAAATGGCTTCGGGAAACACCAGAACACCACACATTACGAAACTCTTCGGCTGCTCTATCCATCTTCTACATCTCTGTTCGATCAGTACTCTTTATTTTGTTGCCGCCGAAATATCAAATATTATAGTTTGCATATTAACTAAACATTTTCATTGCTTCTGACACGATAATAATAACTAATCAATTACTTCCTGCGCTTTCTTGTCTCTGTTGTGATTTGCACGTTTTTGTTTCTTTGCCCAATCTATTCTACAAGTTGTAATCAGTTTTAACCGATATTTGACGTTAAGATTGATACCTGAAAAAAATTACCTATTCTTCAATGAATAGGTTTCACGTAGCAAGTGAATTTGTTTATTGAAGAATACCTTGTTAAAATGTCAGAATATTCTTCGAATACGGTGTAAAATAGTCGTGAGTGTAAGAGCCTTTAAAGATGTATTATCTGGTTCGACAGTTGTAACTACCATATTTTTGCGTAATTTTAACATTTACAAATTATTTTCTGTGTTGAAAGTAATGTTCAGAATCTTGTCAACTATCCATTAGCCTTGGTCGGAAGTCTGATGTTAAGTTTTTCTTGCCCTTCAGAAAAAAGTGAATTGTAGTTGATATTTGTATTAATCATTTATGAAGCTTCCTTACCACTGGAAAAGTTTAAGGAATTATTGAAGTCTTTAGTGGAAGTACAAGACAGTTGGCTGTAAAAAACTGCGTGCTTGAAATCTTAATAATAATAAATTTCGTCACACTGGTACCAGGAAAAAAAGGAGAGAAAGATTACAAGCAACACAAACGAGCTTTATAAGACCTATTATTAACAAAAAAAAAAGGAGCGTGATGAAATGAGGTAGCAGCGAAGAATAAGGCTTAGTGTAAGGGGGAGAGGGAAATAATTGCCATGGGAAGTGGAAGTAGCATGTTAAGAATCGCGACGTAGACAAACAGTTCGTTGAAAACGTCCCAGAGTTGTGACTTTAATACATGGCTGGAAGATCGATAAGAGTTTATTAATGCGATAAGCTTGTTTTAAAAGACAAATCAAATTGTAAACTTGATATTGCATGGTCTGAATCAAGATTGGAGGGCAACAAGGCTTTCCCGGTAGTCTGCGTCTAGTCCCCCTACTCCCGGTGCATCCTTGACACAAATTCTTCACTGGTTTGCCGCCGGATGATATTTTCAAATGACAAGCTTTCGTACTAAAGTACAATGGACCTGATGATGGCGGCAGTGCAAGCCGCCGAAAGCTTGTCGTCATTTGAAAATATCATCCGGGGCAAACCTGTGAAGAATTTGTGTCAAGATTGGAGGGCGTTTAACTGTGTCTTCGGTCCCATCTTAAAAAAAAAAAAAATTACATTTTATGTTAAAACATTGTATGAATAGAATTGTGTTGGCGAGTCATTTGTTATGATTTCATTCAATCGATTGTGATAGGGTATTGATCACTTACTTGATGTCGTGCGGCATGGGAAGCGTGGCTCCCCTGTCGAGCAGGATCTTGATGATCTCGTAGTTGTTCCTGTGAGCAGCCAGGATCAGGGGAGTGATGTCGGGAGTGAACTGCGCAGTCGTCCAGTCCACCTTTTCCCAGCTCTGCAAACAAATTCATCATATATTATAAGTTCATAGCGTTGTTTCTAATGACAAAACTGAGGTATTAATCATCAATTTTCATTTGGAGTGACTAATTTGTGCTTGCAAATGGAGCTTGCATATTTTGCTGCTTGTAGTGAAACAGAGGTAGCTCGAAACGTTTGTGCCGTTTACGCTTACAATGCCATCGGGGCAAGCTCATCAAGAAAATGTTTTGATGGTCACTTGTATTGATTCACTATGGCCAGAAAATTATGGAGCTGCACATATGAAAAATGTTAAAGCGTAGCTAGTTTATCGCGTATGTTCGTATGCTCAGTCACAACTATTGTACTATAAATAAACCCTCTCGGCTATGGCTCTAAGTAGATGAAGTATTAAACAATGGCAAAAGAAGTAAGATTGCTTGGAACTCAACTAGATTCCCTTCTCTCTTTCAGTATTACATTATCTGGTTGTACTATTACACAATCCCTTCATTACTTGCTTCAACGACAAACAACGTATCTGCAGTTGTATAGGACCTAGTACCGTTAATCAAATGTATTTTTGAATGTATGCTTGTAGTCAGTACAAGTGCCATATTTCTCTAATCTAGTTTTAGGTATTAAAAGACGGTACCTAATTGGCAATGAAGCCCATTCCCATCTCGGAGGTCTCCACATAGGGATTAAAATATTGCTGCTTGGTCATCAGTCTTACAATTCTGTTAATACTACAGGTATAACTGATAATTTTACGTAGGAAACCATTTACTACAAATCCGGACCCTTACTCGTTACAGTAACCAAGTGAGTGCTAGATCTTTTAACTTAGAGGAATTGTGCAACAATCCCACCGAAATCGTTTCATACGTTTTTTCATATTTATTTATTCTGTGATGCACGTAGGAATTTTAAGTATTTCATTTGGGTTACCGTTCCATAATTTACAGTACTTCCACCGACATTCATTAAATTTCGTTTTCCCTGTTGAATTAACACTTCAAGACATAATATACATAATGTTCAATATTTTTTTCTTTGTGACTTTTCGTCTCGTCAACATCGAGAAAGGATTGTGAGCAAGGAACAGGAAGGAATTTTACTATGGCCTTTTGTTGAAGGAACCATTTTGGCAATGGCCTGGAATGATTGGAAGAAAGCTTGGAAAAACAGAAATCTGGATGATCTCCTGCACGCCAGGCTCAAGTTTCAATGTTTGCCTGTCGTGTAAAATGCAACGCTCGCGTTTTGTTACAAAAAAGTCATGAACATTTACTCTTATATGATAATATCTTAATTTAAAATGCGTAATCTTTGAAGTTGATAATCATGGAGACATTATGAGTATTTACGATATAATTAAATTGTCCTTATAGAGGGTCCGGCAATAAAACCTCCCTCATTTTATTATGTTGTCACATAAAAACTAAATATGATAGAGAATAATTACTTTTATTTCTTAGCCATTACTTTTATTTCTTAGCCATTTTTAATTATTTGGTTTTAAAAATTATATCTACTAAATGACGTCCTAAATTGTTGACACATTGACCAAGTCTATCCCGAAAGTTCTCCATAAATTTTCGTGTCATTTCTCTTGGAATGGCTGCCAATTCTTTGGTAATGGCCTCTTTAAGCGCTTGCAGTGTTGTGGGACGATGTTTGTACACTAGAGGCTTTAAGTGTCCCCAAAGATTGGTGAATGTTGCATAGACCCACTCACACGCGCCAAATTTTCCGGCGTTGTTGCAGTCCGAGGACGGCCTGTAGGTTTTCTTTTTAGTGCTGAACCTGTCTTTCTAAAGTTTGACACCCACAGTTGAATAGTTTTTCTATCCGGGACACGATCATGTAGGCCAAGTTCGGATCGACTCCGAAAATCTCAGAACAACTGTTACGAATAAATTCGTCCACAACAAACGCACGATGCTCACCAAGCCACGACATGGCACACACTGAAAATGGCAGGTACACCTCTTTAAAACAAAACACGCTCCACATCAGTATCCTCACTACAACCCGCACGCCGGCTACGGGAAATGCGGGAGGTTTTTTTTGCCGGACCCTGTATAAATCTGTATCATTTGGTGCCCATTGTTTCAAAAAGAAACTGATCAATAAGGATTCCTAAAAACAGAAAATTAAAGAGCTACTTCCATTAATAGACCACACTAAAAAATCAATTTATCGGTGTTAAACAAGAAACGAATTAATATTCTCTTAAACTAACATTTGACTGATCGCGAATTAGTTTGAAAAACTGTGGCGATTAAATAATTGAGCCGGATTAAGGAATCACCAGAATGGATTTATCAGATATGTGGGTGGAGGGATGTACCAGGTAATTCATTAGTAGTCGTCTATTGTTTCGGTCAGTGCGCCCATGGTCGGTGTTGGCGCGCAGTAGGCCTACTCACGTATGGCTCTCCATCCTTGTGGACGATCTCCTCGTGCTCAAGCAGCAGCTCGACAGCCTCTACAAACTCGACGTTGATTGCGTGCAGCAGGGCGTCCCTTGTTTCCACGCCCATCACCACCAATAGCTCGACCATCTCGAGGTTCTCGGCGTCTATAGCTAGGGTGAGCGCTCCGCGACCCAAGGGGTCCAAGCAGTTCATGTTGATATGCCGCCTACGGTGTGTCAGCTGCAGCATCCTGCAACCACATAACACTGGCAACTATTGCGACATCCCTGAATCATCTAAAAAGTTATTGGGACTTACGTTTACCACACAAATGAAATCTACAAATTTCAATAAAACGTAAAATACTCTCTACAGTTTTTATGATTAAGATAGAGCTAATTATTTGGTTTTTATTTCATTTTCTTCAAATAAGATAACAAGACTCCAGAAATACCAGAACGAAGGAAGATTGAAACACCTAAAATGTGCTACAGAAGATACTGCATGCACGTTAGTGAGCATACGTGGTATTAAATTAAGATTCTCTGGAAATGATTGACGAACAATGAATTTGCGGAAGAATGTTAACAGGAGTATCAATGTATAGCACATTGCGTTATAAAATATGGAAACGGTGAAAACGGTGAAAGAAAGAATTATAGAGGAAACAAAAGAGGAATAATTAAATACTTCGATTTTATGGTGTATGAAGAGAGTAGCTAACGCAGAGCTAGGCCTAAAACCGATTCAACTAAAACTGGCAACAAAATAAAATTTCATATTCTGTGATTATCTTTATTATTAAACTCTCAATAGCTTAGTGTCCTTAAAGAGTCTACATTTAATGAATTTCTGTTGTATTATCTACATTAATTTAATTACAATGGAGCGCACGCTCCGGTGGCAAATACCCTACTCACCCATTCCCCCCCCCTCCCCTTTGTTGTACCCACCTACTTTTACCTTCTACATATTTCAACTTTAAATTCTTTCAACGTTTTAGGTAAATTATTCATCAATTCTATTGGTAACTTATTCCAATCCCTATCCCCTTACCCACGAAAGAAAATCTTGCCACACCCTTATGGAAACTAGCAACTAGTAATTAAATGCGAAAGACGTGGATTTCTTAGTTACATAAACTATTAAATGTTTAATTAACTTATGTGAACGTAGGAAACTTTCTTTTTCCATGTAATTAATTTAACGTTGGTGTAGAAACAGAGATTGTAAGTCAGCTATTACTCTGCACTCTGGTACTATGATAAACCCCAGCTTCATCTTCTGCAGCACCTGCAAAACTCGAAGCGTTAGAGAAAATATTGAATATTTTCGGATGACACTCTTGCAACATTAATTTTTGTATTTTATGTTTGTGAGATATATTATTGTAGGGGATTACTGGAGATTACGATTCTGCAAGGAACTGACGTCATAATACTCCAGTAGTCAAACGCAAGACACAGTTAGAAATACTTTCCCAAGTAGTTTTAGCGGTTTCTTAGCTCGGAGTGGTAGGTGTATTACAACCTAATTACTGCTTGAAAATACGATTGACCTCATTAGCCACCGGCGAACAATTTTGCTGAAGCGGATTGCGATCTTCGGCAGACCCCACTGTAGATAATTCCATCGTTACAATTTCACGCTGTATGCAAACTAAGTAAATTTAACAAAGTATAACTGAGAACAATGGAGGTGTCTTGTTTAGAGTTAGTGCGTTCCATGTATGAGTGATTGTATAGAACATGGTAACAGGAGTAAGAAACATTCGTCCATAATAAAGTCAAAAGCAGTCATAAAAACGGTGATTTGTACCGACATGAGCACCGTTGATCAAAGTTAAGTAAGCAAGTTAAATAAGCAAATCCTTGCTTCGCTACTGTAAATTGCTGTGCTGAATAAATATATTTTTAGAAGTTTTTAGTTCTAGATCAATATTTGAAACTAAAAATTTCTCTTTTTCAAGAAGGATTTTTCGCTAGTGCTATTCTGTTTTTAATATCATTCTATCAGTTGCAATATTACTTTCTAAGTAACGAGTGTGCATGATAGTTGAATGAAAAAAAGTCTCGCCATAGTGTGTTACATTAACCAGTTTGATATGTTTTCTGTTGTTGTTGTTGTTGGAATATTCTGAACGAGTTTTGAATACTTTTTTTGGACTCAATATCCACTAAAGTAGACAGAAAGAAACAAGGCCCAATAATCTGACCTTAACATACAAAATACCAATAAGCACTTAAACAAGTAAGTACTTCCTCCTATTTATACAAGCATTCTCTTTGTAGAGAGAAACAGTAATATATAGGTCTACCTAAGTAATGGAAATATCCACTGCTATACTCTAAAATAAAAATTTGCTTACGTTCGGTTCATTAGTACCTGTAACGCATGAAAATGAGGATATCTTTTAACAATACCCTACCTAACAACTTAACGATAATTAAATTGAAAAAAACCGCCACATCAATTACAAGTATAAACGACTACCCCCAATGTTTCATCAATAATTTATACAAATTATAATATGTTTTACAGATATCTGCATCATAAACTTCGTTCTAAATTTTGGATAGGATAGACGATAAAAAATTATATACCTATCATTTAAGACAAACTTAGGGCAAATTTCTTAACATTAAGTTATTTTTTCTGCTGTCAACAGTCTCTCGACTGGTTCGATGTAATTCTCTTCCTCTTCCTACCTTGTGCTAACTTCTTCATCTCAGCATACCCATTAGCCTACGTCCTTAATCATCTGCATCATATATTTGTGTCTTCCTCTAGTTCTTACCTTCGACTGTTCCTTCCACTGCATGTCTTAAAATATGACCCAGTAATCTCTCTATTCCTTCTGTAAGACTCTTTCACAAACTTCTTACCCTACCCATTATTTCCATTCTTTTCGTACATTATCTATCCTCTTAATTTTAAGCAACCTTACATAGCACCACGTCACAAAAGCTTCAATTTTCCTTCTTTCTGGCATTCCTATAGTCCGTGCTTCGCTACCGTAAATTGCTGTGCTCCACAAATATACTTTTAGAAAGTTCTTTCTTAGTCCTAGATCATTATTTGAAACTAAAAGATTTCTCTTTTTAAAGAAGGATTTTTCGCTAGTGTTATTCTGTTTTTAACATCATTCCCACTTAAACCATCAGTTGCAATGTTACTTCCTAAATAACAAAGTTAACTTATCCTTTTGCATCCGATAGTATTTTTACACTAAATGTGCTATTATTTCTATCGTTTATGCAATCTTATATCATTATTTATAATTCATCATAATATTTATAAACTAACAGAAATGTATTTTTTTTTTACTGTGGATATAATCCTTTTATTGTTTCAAATAATGAATGTGAAATAACTACATGTAAATCACACTTTTGAGTTGGCATTGAATTAATTTTAATTCTTTGCAGTTCTGCAGAGCTGATACGAATTTTCAAAGCTAATCTATTTTTTATTAGAAGTAATTCGACCATATTTGTGTAATTAATGATCCATTGCAAGGTAATTCCAGCGGATGAGTTGTGTGTAGACTACCTACCTCCTGACGTTGGCGAGGTCTCCCCTCTCGACAGCCAGTAGGTACTTTTTCTCTTCCAGTGTGAGTGGACGAGGCAGGTTGGGCATCACGATGGGCTGCCGGGACACTCCCGGAGCCTCGATCTCGAGCCCCACCTGGAACCAAAGATACATCACATGAATCTCACGACGAGAAGATGCTCTGTCGTATACTTGAGTGGCTCAGCAGACTACCAGCTTGTGGAGTCGTCTTGAAGTTCAGCATTTGAATTATGCGATTTGTGGATGAACGATGGGTTAGAAACAGTCGCCAGAGTTTTGGAAGATTTAGATTTAGAAAGAGACAGAATTAAACTACAGTTGACTACCTTACAAGGAGACTCAAAGTCCCGGTGAATTAAGTCGTAGATTAACTAGTGAGACAAGATTACGAGGATGTTAAGACACCAAATTGGAAGTCTGTTTGCAACCAGCTGGTACTGATGCAAAATCGCTGTATTGTTCGGTCTCTTGCGAGAGGAGGTAACTACACTGGAAGAGGCAGGGCCCTCGTTAGGGAGGGG
Organism: Vandiemenella viatica; assembly: GCA_031002005.1. Classification (NCBI taxonomy): domain Eukaryota; kingdom Metazoa; phylum Arthropoda; class Insecta; order Orthoptera; family Morabidae; genus Vandiemenella; species Vandiemenella viatica. The sequence continues at coordinate 67,266,301 of JARYHS010012519.1, read as the reverse complement.
TAAGCGGGTCAAAAGTACCCGGGCCCCGCCGGCTGATGGGTGGCCCGATCACCCGACTATAGGGGCCCTCAGGCCATGAAACCAAGATTACGCCCATTGTCGACTGGCCATTTTGTAGAGCTAAAAAAAAGGCCGCCCATTTTACCCCCGGGTCCGAAATTCCTAGCGCCGGCCCTGGGAAGAGGTAATGCCAACCAGTCACACGAGACTTATTAATCAGCTGTAGTTGAGGAATGTTCATTAATCAGCACCGTTGGCTAAGTGCGTTGAGGCAGCGTGATCATGTCAGAGCTGATACGGGGGTAGCTAGTTAGGGACCTGGGGGTGTAAGAAAGTTTTACCATCAGGATCTGGCCGACAGGTTAGGACAGGTTTTAATCATCAGATTGTGCGCCAAAGTTCTGGGATAAATCGCAAACCTCTCCACAATGCGTATGGCGTGAGAGCGTATGGCTTTGTTGATGGTGATTTGTCCGTTGGATGGGGTCGTTAAGCCTGACCGTCTCGCGAGGACATTCGGTAGAGTTGGCATTAATGGACCGGTACCTCGTTCTCCCTTCTTCATCTTACACATACGAAAACACCGTCACACTGGGACAGCCAATGGGAAACCACCCAGTTAATCTTCCCAAGAGAGAGTTCCTTTGGAGGGATTCGTCCTCCACGAGATCCGTATACACTCGGAATCGGGCATGGCACCATAAGAGAAGAATAACTAATGAGCCAAGAGGATTAGAATGTTAGGAGATCAAACTGGAAACTGTTGCTATTCAGCTGCTAGGGGAACGTCCATAAACTACGTGACTCGATTTGTGCCTCCCTTCAACCCTTCCTCCTCCCCCCACGTATTCTGACGTGGCTCGAGCCTCGACTTACAGTTCCCCCCCCCCCCTTCCCTGTGAAACGTAGCTTTTTTCGCCATTAATTCCAGAAAACATTTTGTACTGTTTTCTGTCAACACACTACCGTTAAAATTATTGCGTATTTAAGGAACACAACCGATATTTGCCTTATGTAATTTTCTATAATTATAAATATTCTAAATGAAATGTTGATACAAGCAACTTCTAAAATGATCAGTTGTTTGGAAAAACCTCTTCTCCAGGGACTGTTTTTTTTTTCTTCTTCTCTTAAGGTTTCACTAAAAGCCTCCTCATCTCATTTACCATTGTTGACTAATTGATAATATAGAACAAACTATACTTGCTGTGCAAAAAACCTAAGAAGTGCAGCATTTTTTGTTTTCTTGTACTGCAGTTCTATCACCTTTTCTTTTTACGTTACCATGAAATGATACTTACATAAATATTTTATATAACTCATTTTATAGTGAAGACTCCCTGGAAAAAATTTTCAATAAGACCCGTAAAGTATATTGCACTTGAATTTGAAATAACATCAGCGAACACTGTACGTACGTTAATTAAATTTACACTGAAATTCACTTGCCGGACGCGTGCTGTCCAACGCGATGACTTCATGTCACACGACTGTTAGTAGGCCTGTTTAGGATGTATGAATTATATATGGAGATAATGAAATTACTGAAATAAATATCAACATGCTGTTGTGTATTCTGTACCATATTTTAACTGTGACAAATAATACGAATGAAAAGTTACGTGACTTACCTTGTACCCCCACTCCTCCGCGTGTAGCCCAGCGTAGCTTTCTTCCAACCCCCCCCCTCCCCCCTCCCCACCTAGATCCAGTACGAAGTTTATGGACGGTCCCTAGTTTGCATCTTGCGATCGGCAGTAAGCACATCGCAAGAGATAAGGCCAACCAGTCACACGGAATTATTAAGCGACTATAATGTCAAATGCCTTTCACTCAGTGTTTTTTGAGGTCCGCTATCAGTATTAATGCTGTTAGCACTAACCTCGCCGGAAAGGTAGTTTAGCTTCAGTTTAAACGCCTATGAATGAAATACTGTACCTCAGAGACGTGAAGCTAACCTGAGTTTATCGTACGTATTTTATGGATCTCCGGTGTTGGTAGGCAGCTCGTTCAAGAGCAGACCGTTAAATAAGCTTCATTCGTCTTGGTCGTCTTGGTGCGTGCCTTGGATAAACTATTGCTCGAAGTGGAAGTTCTCGGGTCACTGCATATTATAATGTCGCATGAACAGAATACACAAAATAATTAAAATTTGCATGTAAGTTAAATATCTTCAGTCATCAGTAGACATTTCACCACAATTCTTTTGAATCTATCACTCCGGTTCGCCACTCACCTAGAAATGTGGTGAATGTATTGTGGTAGTGCTGACCGATGTCAGGAAAGTCTTATGGATTGGTGGTAAAGATGCTGTGAAAGCAAAATGAGATTATTTAGAGGTTAATTGCTAAGACCGCAATAATACGAAGCCTAGTTTTGGCTTAAATTTAATAAGATTTTGCTTTACAAAATGGGTTAGTTTAATTGGTCAAATGTATTAAGAACCACATCAACGATATTTTGAATCAAGCTATGTCAACATAAAAGATTCTCTTATTTGTATGCTTTTGGTAAACAGTTTGCCAGAGGCTCTTTTAGTTCAGTAGGGACGGGCCGGTGTAACAGTTACCTATTATATGAATAATTTATATATATATTGCAAAAACTAGGGTAGCCACTGACGATGTAGTGCTATGAGAGGTGTTGGCAGGTTCATCCACCTTTAGAGCGTTGACCTTTGCTTACAAGAGCATGGAGAGCCAGTGTTTGGTATGAACAATGTTACACGGGATTTCTTGGCCCCAGTGAATTCCTGTCAGAGTCGAGATCTGTGTAATGCTGGCTGACCTTTGAACATGGCTGACGAATAGTTGCAAAGTTAATTCTAGAAGGAAGATAGCACTACATATATAAATCCTACGGCCTTCTTTGTTAAAGTATTACGGAAAAGATACCAAACCGATTTGGATGGCCTTTATATAGTTTGAAAGTGTAAGATCTAACTTAAAAATTGCTGCATGTCTTATGTATCTCTGCGATAAATGGGTGGGGAAAGAAATGAACATGTAGCTACCAAAGATTGCACTGCACCAAAGATAATAACTGATTTCATAAGGTAAACAGACATTCACCAAAGATCACACTGCATCAAATATAAACAGTATGTTCTTGGATCCTGTTAATGTTGTCATTGACTAAGTAACTTTGGTTAGTTATTTCTTCTGTTTTCTGAAATACTGTACGTTAAAATACTCCGAAAACGTAAGTCAAACCTTTCAGAGACCTAGAAATGTATATATTTTTTGCATGACATTTAGGTTTTCTGTTAGTCCTAGTTAACAACGCTGCAAAGCTGAGGGCGGTAGTTTAAATCTACTAAGTATCTAATGAGGATAATTGATTACATTACCTGCCCTACCAAGATACCCAAGCAACAGGAACATTACATTCGTGAAGGCAGCTTACGTTATTAAAAATAAATTAATCGTGTGTTATGCTATAAAACAGAATGTTATATCACATTCTGGAATAAGCTGTATTTCACCAGAAGCGCATCCTCTACTAACATCGGTCCTCTACAGTACAAACATCTACTGTACATGCATTCGTTTGCGAAGTTATAGGCAAATAATGTAGGAATAATACAGCTCCACAAAGAGTGTGTATAAATAAATTACCACGGTCGCCAGGAGTTGAAAATGATAAACAGAGCTAATCAGATAAGGTAGCACTTGAAATAAACTTCCAGACAACTTTAAATTATATTCTGAACACAGGATCGATCTGATTTATTTGGTATCTTGAATCTATTACGAATGCAAAGAAATATCGCAAGAGCACACCGTTTAGTCCCAATATATACGTATTGTAATTGGAATTAGCTTACCGTTCATTTTCAAATTACGCCATCGCAATTATTCGCGATGAACTTCTTGCCTTCCTTAAACGACAATAATTTTTATTAATAACTAGTTTTTTCCAGCAACTTACCCCACATAGATCTGTCATTTTGCAGTTATAAATATAAAAAAAATACGTGGAGTCCGCATAAGTCACGATGAATTTAGTTCTTAATAATTTAAGTTGCTTTCACTAGTTCCATGTTGCTAAATGACGAAAACTAAGTAGTCAGCAACAAGAGTGGTAGGTTTATGCACTGTGATCTTTGGCACCTATCTGTTCAGGTTAATGAATTTGTGTTTATCTCTGACATAATGTGATCTTTGGTGTCTATCTATTCAGTATACGAACAGATTTCATTTATTGCTTGCCCACCATTGTTTTTAAGTTAGACCGTAAGGTTTCAAACTGTTGAAACCCCATTCAAATACGTTCGGTAATTTTGCGTGATCCACCGACAAAAAAATCCCATGGAAACGCCCGCTTACAGTTTTGTACATGTAGGGAAATAGTTAAATATGATGATCCCGACGCAGTTTCGTATTTTTGGAATTCTATGGCCGAAATTCATCTGCTAGCCACACTTATTACACGTTTATATTCAAACAGTATCCTGGCAACAAGTGAACTTCACTGTACGATTCGAGAGGCGCGATTATGGATAGGTGAGAGAAATATACGCCACGGCTAGATTGTTCACGAGATTATGAAATTTGTTTACATCTAAAAGTCATATTAAATTAATATTAGTTAATGGCAATAAAGGTCGACATGGAGAAAATATCATAGCTAGTTGACTTTTGTTAGGGTAGCATGAATCAGCTGTTCATATCTCAGTTAGTAGAATAATTTTTTCATATACACCAGGCAACAAATGATGTTTTCATGGTTTGCAAAAGAGCCACAGTTCGATGAAATACCGACAGGTGCTCGAAATACAATAACAGATTATGATACAACTGTATCTCAAATTGTGAGTTGGTGATTTGGTACTATGTATAAATTTAAACATGGGATTGATTAAATTAGTAGCCTATCCTAATTGTTTTGCTTGTTAAAGATATAAAAAATCTAAACTAATATTATAAATGCGAAAGTAACTCCATCTGTTTGTCTGGTTTCTTGGGCTAAACAGCTAATCCGATCGTGATGAAATTTGACAAGGAGATGCTATTTGACATTAGGATGGACATAGGATACTATTTTCTGAATAGATAATACATATTGTCATTGAATTATGAAAACTATCTGAATTGTGAAAGACAGACACATAATATGTGTACTTCTCTGCAATGCGTAACGACAGAGGGATAGTAGCGCAGTGGGTAAGTTGCTTGCTTCTTAAGAAATTTCCCGTGTGGTTGGGAGCAAAAGTTTCTAAGAATTGTTTTTAATAGTTTGAGCGAAGCCTGGGATTTTGTAGTAAGGATACCATTCAGGGCTGGAATGTGTGGCAAATCGTAGGTGGTAGAACACTGCCTTAAGCGTTTACTTTATTCACGGTATACTGGTTCCACAGGCAGTTTGTGTGTGATCCAAACTAATAATGTTATATATGCGAAAGTAAGTCTCCGTCTTTTTGTTACGTTTTGACGACTATATGTGTATACCGATGACAAGGAAATACTTTGTATCTTTAGGAAGGAAATAGGACACTTTTTTCCGGTATGAATAACAGTTATAATCATGAGACAAGTTCGACGGTAGAATGGTATTTAGATGGCGTTCCCGTCATATTATTCCGACTCAGTGTTGTTTGGGACATATCTTCGGTAATTTTCAGCTTTGTATATCCAATTCTAGTAATCAAATTCTAAGCCCACGCGAACGAAGTCGCGGGTAACAGCTAGTATTAAAATAATGGAAAGACAAATTAACATCAAACACAACAAAGATTACTTATTTCTCTGACAGATGGGGATGCTCACGCTTCTCCATTAGCACAGAAATCATTGACAACTTCGTGAGAACCACTCTGTAACTCAAAAAAGAAAAAAGGGAAAAATTGGGATAGATGTTGGCTGGTATGACTGTGAAATATTTAATTTCAGCGCCAAATTCTTGCTTGATTCTGTACTAGTTATAATCAAATTCTTTGACAATTCATGTTCTCTTGCATTGCCATCGTGTCTCGATAACAATGCACCCAACCAAGCTTTGACAAGTTTCATCTACGATTTTAACCAAGCGTTGTCGCACGGGATGCAAATGCCTTAGGGAAAATGAATTATAATTTCTTGAATAACCGCAAATACGGCTCCATACATGCTTATTCCGTGTTCGCTCCGACAAACAAGAAAATTCTGAACTGGAGAAAATCGAATGCAAATGCGTCCCTCTCTTGCGCTTGCGCATTTTTGAAACGCAGTTACGCCCTCCTCACCTCCGACGGCTTTCACTCACAATTTTTCGATATTTTGCTGTTGTGATCAGTTGAACAGATTTTCTTCTTCACAATTGTCTTTCCAATATGTTAATTGGCTCCATCGCTGAAACAATGTGCCATGGACTGTGTCAAATGTCTTCGCTATGCTGTTAAAAGGAGGGAAAAAATCTCAGAACCGTTTCATATCGTCTGGCGATTTAAGCACATCTAATTCCCCCCACTTTACTGTAACATTTTTTTTATAACTTTGTCCTCTATTAGCAGTATCTGTTAAAAAATCTGTTTCTTGCAACACTAATTCAACATAGAATAATGCACAACACTATCAAAAGATTCGTAATCTATAAATATTGATCGCACCTGCCCCTAAACGTGGAGAGCATATGTCTGTTCTGAAAAAAAAATTGCCCAGTGAAGCAATCGTATTCCATATTTAATCAGTGTATCCACCTAACTTCCCATAAAGGTATTCATTTTGGCAGTTATGAAATTTAATAATACATGTGACACAAATACCAACAAGATTTTCTAATTTGAGGGTCACTTAAACAAAACGTAAACTAAAGCAAATTCCAATGATTCCAAGTAGCTGAACTGAGGATTAATTTAGGTTCTCTCACTGAGACGATACATCGTATGGATCAAAGAACGGTAACATAAATTGTTATCGCACGGTACTGATTGAAGCTCTCTTAGATGGAGCAACTACAAAAATTTAAAAACTTCAAAATGGACTAGTATAAAGCAATAGTTCTTTATGTGTTTCAATAGGGTTGAGACAACAGTAACATTTTTTAATTTAGCATGTTATTAGCATTTTAATTGTGCTGAAATGTGGTTTAGGAGTTGGAAATTTTGATTTGTAACTAATGTAACTGTTGTGAAGGTGTTACGTTTCAGCTTGAATCAATTTTCGTCTTAATCAGACAGTACTCGAACGGGACGAATGGGTTATCTGATGAGTGATACTGCAAACAGGAAAACTTAGTTATCTGAGACGTCATCCTTGAAATATCCTATTTCTTCTATAGAGACTCAGGATTATGGGATTTACAGTTCTCTTTCAGTCGATGAACAGAATGAAACGCAATTTGCGAAATACTCATGTGTTTTACAAATGGAGTGGACATATTACGCACCAACAAAAAATTCTCCTTTTACGTTGAGAGATAATGTACTAACATCTCTGGTGGAAATTAACGCCAATTTTTTCCACGACAATTGAAATAAGGCAGATAATTTATAAGTGCGTGAACTCATGGGTCCGAGCTACTTACCCCGTCGATGTCCTTCTTCTCGTCAGCCATGCTCGTTGCAGGTCCTCAGCGGATGCAGTGGTCGGCAGCGACGCCTCAAGGCTGCCTGAGGCTTTTGGGTTATCGGGGCTTCTGCAATATCACAAAATACGATATCAGTAACCAGCACAACACAGACATTTGGTCGATCCATTAATAGAATTCAGGTTTAAAATATATCGAGCTTATAAAGACCCCACATCTGATCTTTAAGATAAGAAAGGGAGTGAAAATTATATAAAGTTTCAGACTGGTGATGGTTGAGCTTCTATATATCACAGAACACTGGCAGATGATCAGACAGAAACAGTAGTCCAAGCTCCTCATTATTTACAGTCGAACTTGAGAAAAGAAATTAGCAAAGACGAGAATCAGTTGCAAGGTTTTTATCTGTTTTTCATTCTGTAACGTGATCTAGAGAAACCTTGTATAAAATAACCATTGTCTTAGACTCTTAGTGAACTCCACAAACTGTTGGATTTTTTTTCTAACAGTATCTAGTAATTCTCAGCAAATTATTGATTCTGGTTTTGAAAACTGACAATGGCTTTCGGGAAAACTGTTATAAGAGCGGTATTTTTTTTTTTAAAAAAAAGTTAAGAATTTTTTGGTATCAATACTAGCGGAATTTTAAAGAGTTAAATCTTTTTTCCAATTGTTATGCTAATTCGGAAATTGTTTTAGACTGCTGCTAGCAAATACTGAGTATGCGGGTTTTAAGTTTTTGATTTTTATTGACTGTGTTATTGTCATTCAGACTGTGCATTACGAACAAATATGAAATAATAGCCATTGCTATCGGTCAATTACAATACACAAGAAACTGTACATATTATTAACTACAGGCATCTAAAGTCAAAACTACAGGAAATAATAAATGCCCCAGTTACCAGATTGTAGAAGTTATAATGCGGTTTGAGCTGTGGTAGTATACTCGGTTATGTGTTGCATAAATATTTTATCATCATTTTTGCTGCTGTTGTCTTTCTTAAACTTATTAAAAAACAAGTTTTCTTCTTTAAAAAAAATTGCAGGAGATCCCCATTAATGTGTAATACGTAAGACTGCCTAGGATGTCAAAATTTCTACCAGGTATGCAGCTAATAATTGACAAATTTTAACTGTTAAAACTCAGCTTAGCACTAAACTGCTATTTGATATAAGAATGGAGAATTTACCGACGGACGGTCGCAATGAAATCTTAACGGATGTACCCCAGATTGTGTTGTAAAAACAGGATACTTGGACGGCTAGCTCCGCCGTCTTTTTTCAGGTATGAATCCATCTGTACTGTAACTGTCGGTCCGTTGACAAGTACACATGAATTCCATTGCGATCTGTTTATTTACTTTAATCTGTTTCATGTTTCTGTAAAAGAGAAACAGCTAATCTACTCAAAAAACTAATCCAAGTGTGTTATTTATTTTCAGGTCTTCGGTTCAAATCTCATTTGGGCCAGGGACTTCTAGTTGCTTTGACCACATGAGTTTGCCAGGACGGTACGTATTTCGGAATTCTCGTTAAACTCTTGGACCATCCACGACAGAAATAGAGCAGGCGACTAATCGAAACTATATCTGCTGGAGGCTGAATTACACTTCAGGGTCTCCCGACCAACAATTTATTTAGTTGTTGCAGCAATGAATCTTTTTTAGATTTCAAGATACAGCATTAAACACTCACTGTAGTGAAAACATTATATCTTTCTAAGCAATCGTAGCTCTTGTTGTCTACACTAGAATACAGTGATATGGATAATGTGCTTAGAACAAATTGCGTACTCATAGCCTACTAAGGAGAAAAAGTGTGTTCCCCAGAATACTATTTGAGGGTCAATGAAAGTGGATGGTACGTATCTACAAACTTTCTTCTGATAGTCTGTAAAGTTATCTGATACCGACTATTTTTGCATGGAATATGCTGCATGAATATTTCTTGTAAGCTTTTTTTTATTTTTTTTTTACTTATGGCTTTACGCTTTACGTTTCGCCGACATTAGGTCATTTGAGGCGGGATGGGAGTGGGGACAAGGAACGGAATGAATTAGGCCATGGCCTTTTGAAGGAAGCATTCCGGCATTCGCCGGAGTGATTTGGGAAAACCATGGAAAACTCTGAATGCCTGAACGGGGATTCGAGCCACCGTCCTCCCGAATGCGAGGCCAGAATGTTAACCACTCACCCACCACACTCGGTTTTCTTCTAAGGATTTGTCTACTAAAAATTTAACAAATACTTCTCATTATATTAAATGAATAAGCTAGCGGCCTGGTGGGACAGTGGCAAAGTTTTTACATTTTATTTTTGGAATGCAACGCTGGTAATGCTCACGCAGAAAGATTTCTATGAGAATTCGTTGAAAATAGGTCATGAAGTCTGAAACATTTTATTATGTTGGTTCCTTTTTTTCGTTCCCAAGTATAAATCAGGTTATGAATTAAAAAAAAGGCTAAGGCATCCGACTGGAGATCAAAACGTCACCGGTTCGAATCCCTGTCTCGGCGCGGATTTTCATAAGCCCTTAACCCAACCTTCACCTCTATCACAGCATACTGTGTAACGTGAAGTGTCACAGTGGTTTGGACTCCATGTTAAACTGTAGCTTCCCCCTTGGGGTAACAACCCTAGTTATAACACTGATGTGTACTCATCCACTGCAAAATTCAAGTCAAACAAAGGCTCAACGTGGTCTTAGTTGGGCTAAACGAACATACTTGTACATACAAATGAATAAGTTTCTAGCAGTTGGTGAGTAACGATAAGCTTCTGAGATGACAATTTATACTAATTTTCTAAGCACTCTAGATGCATAGGTAACATAGATATATAAATATTGATGCTCACCTGTTTTCTTAGTTAGACACCTCAGGTACTCCCGTTGGCAGTATAGGTAACTCTACTGTGAAGGATAGACTTTATGGGGCTTGAAGAAACATGGCGCCCAGCCTTTTATACGAGCGCTAACGGAATTAGTGAGGTTTGCTTCCTGTCCAGCCGTCACCAACATAATTGCCTTAACGGCCGCCAATCCCTTTTGGACGCTACCACTGCGCAACTAGATGGCCTAATGTTTTGACCTCCTATCTAGATGGTTAAACATCGGTTATCGCTGTTGCTACATCGAACACAGGGGATTTGTCTGCATTAATGGATTATCAAGAACGCTAAAAGGCTAAGCATTCGCGTTATCCGTTTCCGAACGTTTACGTAATGATGTTCTCTATGTGGGCCGTTAAACTTTTAAAAATTATTACGTATGCTATCTTCTGTCTCACAATAGCGAATCTATTATATCAGAAGCTAACCAATTCTAGTTCAGGAATATGTATTTGCTAACAACTTATAGTTTTAGAACGTGGAATGGGGGTATTTCAATTACAGAAAGCATTTGAATCATATATTTCGATTAACAGTCAGAGAAACTCGTTTTCGAATTCAAAACTCGTTCTGGATATTTTGATCTTCAAAAATATTCAGGGAATCTGTAATTATGTCCGTTTGGTTACTGCAGCTTAAATTACGTCCGTTGGCTACTTCAGCTGTCGTACCTTCTTCTCGATGAATAAGTTTTGTAAATACCGAAATGATAGCAATAAAAAAAAAGGGAAAAAGCTTTGTTGGTTTCAATACAGTTTGGAAGGTCAAATTAAAATTTCCTACTTGCTGTTGAACGCTTATAACTACAATCCTATAAAACTCAGAGGTACGTTACAAAGAAGTCTTCGAAGGTGATGTGTCGATTGATGTTATTTGCAGTAGCAGTGGTGAAAATTGTGTTTGAAAAAGCCTCCATATTAGTTTCATAGAATAATGGTTTCGATGATTAACTGTTATAAAATTCGTGTTATGATATTTAAATTGAAGTTATCTATTCTTTCTTCTTCTTCCATCGTTGTGCCCAACTCAGGAGCGCGAGTGAACTTATTTAGCAGATGTGTTTGTCTTCTGTTCCCAAACCTCTTCATCCTTTCGCTGTGTTCTTTCCTTCGTTCTTCCGTCCACGTGTTCCTTCTTCTGATATACTGGCTGTTGGCAAACTGGTGATTGTTGACCATGCTACTAAATTGGCATCTGTCCTGTACGATGTCGTCTGTTATTCCTATTTCCCGGAGATCCTTTTCAATTTCAATTAGCCAGTTGTTTTTAATTTTCATTGAAAGGGCTAGATTTAGAATTCTTTTTGTTAGTCTGTTAATACTCATTCTGATAATATGGCCGTAGAATTTAATTCGTCTTTTCCTGAATGTGTCTGAAATTTTTTCCGAATGCTGATACAGTTCGTTTGATTTCCTTTTCATCCAAATTCCTCCGGTACAAACAGGGCCAAAGATTTTTCTTAAAATTTTCTTTTCTTGCTTTTCAATATCTATAATCAATGATCTTCCTCCAATAATCAAGGTTTCTGATGCGTATAATGCCTCCGGTTTGATTAAAGTGTTATAGTGTCTTAACTTGGCATTTCGGGATATTGACTTTTTGTTGTATCTGTTCCAGGTGATTCTGTAGGCTTTTTGTAATTTAGTTATTCTCTCCTTGTTTGCTTCACGATTTAATCCTGCAGGTTTAATAATTTCTCCTAGATATTAAATATGTTAATGTACATTATAATATAGAAATTATAATAATATTATTTAAATATAATAGTACATTAAACCGAAACAAGTCACCCTGACCTACCATAGTATATGATTTATGAAGATTGTAACTATATATATTTTTTCTCGTTCCAGGCATTGTGGATCTCGTTTATACAGGTAGGTGGTGTGGATAAAGAAGATGGAGAATAGATGCCCCACGATAGTTTGTAATAAATTTGTTAGATATGAAGCATATATCCTAAGTGTAGAATGTTTGTGTTGCCATCTATCTGAGAAAGTGTAATTTTTGTTCTGAATGAAAACCGTATTATTGTTTACGAAATGTCTAGTTTATGAGACCGTGATACGCGGTAAACTGCCTAAAAATCGCAATCAAGACTCCTAGTACGCAGGACCCAGAACTCGAATCTAGTACAGTTGTACCTCCCAGATCAATGTGATGGCGTCTCGACGCCAATAATCACACCCGAAGGTACGATTATATAACACATAAAAATAACGAGTATAATATAAAATTATTAATAAAACATTCAGTAACAGTTAAATGTTTATGAAAGCCATTAAAGTTCAATTTTTACTATGTTAAAATTAATAGAACTTCGAGAACAACAAAACTGAAAAAATATTGTTAACCATTGTTTTCCAAAGCATACCAAAAGTCTCCGAATTACACACACAAAAAAAAACCTGTTTTTTAAATGCCGTAAAAGATGAAAAAGGAAACAACAATCGTTTATTTAATAGTGTACCTTCTTTGTTCTGCAGTCCACTTGTATGAACCGGTCATCATTGGAATAGGTGGAAATATACATAGATATACATATATTTTTTAGTTTTTCGCTGCTTCAAAGATATTTTGTCATTTGAACGGAAGAACCTAAAACTAATTTTTGAGTAGTGTATACAGTGTAAAGTGTACAAAACATTAAAACCAACAAAATAAAAAGCAAGAAAGCAATCTAGAAAGACGTGCGAAAAGATTTATTTACGAAAACTACCAACATTGCCTGTTAACCGTTGAAAACTGTGGTCCTACAGCCTGCACTGAATGGTTCAAATATTTAACTTAATTTTTACCCCTCGCTGACGTCGAGATCATTGTGGACATGAAAGGACTGAGGATGAGAAACTGGAAAGATTCGGCTATGGATTTAAGAAGGGAACAATCCTGGCATTGCCCTGCAGAAACGAAAATCTAGATGGCCGACTCGGGATTCGAACCTGCGCTCTCCCGAATGCGAGTTCAGAACGTCACCACTCAGCAACCATGCTCGGTTAACATTTAACTAAAATAAAAACTCAAAATTGGTCAAAATTTTAAATTTTCTAGGAAAATCATGGTTTTTAGAGGTAATGTTTCAGTCTCTCTAGCAAGGTGATAAACTTTGAAAATGAGTGCATAATAAGATCGAAAAGTCTGAGCAAATTATGTAACAGACGGCATAACATACCGCTAAATACCAGACAGTAATAATAAAGATCTTAGGCCCATAAAAATTTGCTGTTCCCTTTAAGAAGTTCTTTAGTAGAAGTTTTAAATCGCTACTACACTGAATACGGGAAATTACCATCGGCCATCATAATTACTGTTTGTAGATGGTTTTCCATAATCCTAAACGTTTCACAAACAGAATAAACCATAACACCGTTAGCAGGATGTTTGGCTAGTAGCAGATACACTCTTTCCACGTCCGTTCATGAAGACCACAGGGGAGAGTAAATTTTGTTTTACTCAATTTTTGTTTATTTATTTATTTTTTTGCTTGTGAAAGGGAAGGCCTTATACAGATGTCATCTGGTGATTTACAGAACACTATAGTTTCTATCACCGTATCGCTGATATTAATACTTATAAAATGCTCTAATAAAGTAAATTAGTGCTAAGAATGAAAATATTAATCTAAAGTTCTGAATGAACAGACAACATACGATGAGAGTTTCTTTGATTCATCGTTTTTGTCTCCTTTGATTATAAAAATAAACAAAGTAATTGCCGGAACATCACTGAACATCCTATTGTTTATAGTTGTGTGCATTCGAGACAGAATACAGTATTAAATAATTGTAAAATTTCAATTCAATCGGAAACGATTTCCTTTCGTCGGATTCAGTATTTAATTTCCATTCGCACTGATTATAGGATCGAATTTCATGTATGCAGTGAAACGACGTTTATAAAAAACGTTTTAAGTGCAGTTACTTCCACAATAACATTTTAAAAAAATTGTTGACTTTTTCTAAATGTGTAGATGTAACGAAATTTTAAAATATATTATGTTTGTTTAAGATTCGTTGGCCCTGGCTGGTCCTGAAGACACATCTACTCATGTTAAGCAATAAATCTGCATTTAATTTATGGCGAATTCTATTTTTACTGATTTTTTCCTTGATGATTATTTATGACCAAGTGCAGAAAGCATAAATAATGCTGATTTTGACTTTCAACGTATTTAATTAATTCTGTTTTAGTAATATTGTTTATCTATAGTAGTTTATCTCAATTCCGGATGATACATGCAAATTGCTCTCCTTCCATTAAATGTAATATAACTATAACTAAAATAGTAGGACAAAATAATTTAGAAAAGTTTTTGGCATTTGAAACGCGCTTAAAGGTGCCGAACAGTACTATTTGAAGCAAATGTTCACAAATATGACAGAATAATACGTAGGACGATCTGCAGAAGTTCAGCAACGCCCTCTTCTGCAAAACGGATACCATTATGCTGGGCCGGTGACGGTTGTATACACGATATCGATAGCTGGCTGACGGAGGGGCCTCTTAACGCCGATAAACATTGTGGGGGTGGGAGGGAGGTGTCCTTATCAGCAAGCACACTCCTCACTGACATACTGGCGGGCCCCGCCGTCTACTGAATCATCATCATAATCGTTCTCAAAGAAGCTCAGACATTTTCTATAGCAGGAACTTCGTACTAAACAGAATATATTTGCTTCTATTTATTATATCTCCCTACCGAATTGGGGCTACTTGTGAGGTCTAACTCACAAATCATTGCTGAGATTGTAAATAGATTAACAAATAATAGCCTTTCACAGCATAAGTAGTATGTATAGATGTTTGGGTAATTTTACGTCTTTTGTAGTAATGTAATTTTTTGTAGTTGGCACTACTCTACGCTTTGTGGAGAAAGAAAGAAGATGTGTTAAGATGGCACAGAGAGACTACGAGGGAATGTATCAATTGGACAGTGACGACTATGTATTGTGTTGTATGAGTATTTAAAGTGTTCAATAAATTGTGCAGATAAATGAAAATATTGGTGAATTTAATATTAACATCCGTTGCGCAGAAGTGCGTAATTTGAGAGCAGTTTATCAAACAGTAATAATATGCTAGGTGGTAGCACTACCGCGAGAAACAATGCTTAGGCAATGTGTTGAAGTTGGTGGGCTATCTACCTTCGACTAATTGATAGTAATTAGTAAGGAGGACCTAGCACACTTCACCGAACTATATATTAATTTAATCACATGCAGCGCTGTTATAATCAAGAAAAATCGCTACTTGTAGATCTGGCCGAGTATTCTTGTTTTGAAACCCTCGGTGATCTAATAAAATGTTGTGAAAAATAGAGGAAAATGACTGGAATATTGTTATAAACACACGAATTATCATTTTTACGAGCACGTGGTTGGACTTAACAACTTACAGAATTTTGGAGATTAAGTTTTTTTAAGTGAACTTTTATGAAGAAGTTTGTGCTTAATAACTTTCTTTCTTAATTCTGTTCATAGTATTCCATTAAAAACTGTTAAGTATACAATAATAATAATGATGCTGTAAGTAGACATACAATAACTCCGTATAATTTTTGTTACTACCCGGAAGGGGGATTCTAGCTCACTTTATGGAATGTCGTTGACAGTCAGCCTACAGCAAGAACACTACCCCTTTTCGTGCAGCATACCCTCCATCTGTCCAGTCAGGAGTAGGATGATGATATTTCACGACGCCTATGATATGTCAAACTGATGCAACTAATGCAACATACATCGATACATATCAAAAAAGGTTAACAAGAAAAGAAGTAGTGGTAATTAACGGTAAACAATTCGGTAAATCAAATAATAATCTTTAGATTTTCACGAAAGGATTTGTATGCTCGAAGATACATTAGCGTAAAGTCATTTACTTCCATAACCATGATACATAAGTCATTGCACATCTCTGTTAGGTTGTATACGTCTTGGAAACAGAAATACGTATGCGTCTGCCGGGTGTCTTAATTAAGAACGTAGAAAGAATTTTGTATATAGAAGAGAATCACTCAGAGTTCACTATTTACTATTGAGTTATATTTTAACAAAAATCAAATACACATCTCAGAAGTGTCGATGTAAACGAAGCAAACGTTGTTGTATCAAAATCTACTTCCCGACTTGAACCAGAGACCCAAATTTACCGTTCCGGCCTCAATACAACTAAACACATTTTCTGTTCTTTAATGGCCTTGGTGACGGGTTGATTGTTTGATCACCATAAACTTCTATTCATTAGTATCGTAGACAATAATTGACGATTAACCAGAAAAATGTGTTCTTGCATGATCACCCACCCCATTTTTTTCAGATTCGTACCCATTAGCAAATAATGTAACCATCTTATTTCCATGTAATTCCAGGAAACTATGGAATATCGAAATTGGATGATACGAACGGGGATTTGAACACGCATTCCAGCGAATGTGAAGGAGGCTTAATATTGTATCACTTTTCAAGATGTAGCACAGTAGTCAGTAAATTGCAAAAATACCTAGCGTTCCGATGTTCGCTTACGGCTTAATCCTCATTCAGGTAGCAAGGGATCTATCTACTGACGCCCCCTTGGGAGCCACCTGACTAGGGATATTCACTAAACATCGATGCATCGCATCCATTCGATGTTTACCATATGATAGATCGGTTTGATTCGATGTTTTGACAAAGAATTTTTCTATTCGATGCATCGATTTTTTAAATAAAAACATCGAATCATAAAAAAGCTAACTCTAGCTAATAATGGCAAAAATAATAGAAATAAATGTTATGGTTACTAAATTTGTTGAAGATTAAATTAAATTATTTCAATTTAAAGTAACTGTTATTAACAGATGATGACACCGGTGAGCAATTAGCGGGACATAACGGTGAAAATGAATTTCTCTTGCGGTTGTATATTCTGTCCGTATCAATGAACGAATAAAATCAATTTCTTAGGTTCACTCCTACTGTTTGCTGTGAATCGAAATAAGATATTTTTACTCTAAAACAACTAAGTATTACCTGATACTACTCACTATTTATTGGGGTTGGGGCAACATCTGATTGACTATTATCGGGGCTTGCATCCGAACGCTATTTTCGAAGGCTGCTCAAATAGTCAGTCAGCAAAGGAACAGAATGAAAGGAAAACGATTGAGTAAACTTTTCTTTGCGCAAAGTTTGCGTAACACCTTTGGTGTTTAGTGGTTAGTGACTTAAAATTAATATTTTTATCCAGATTTAGACTTTAGTATTTAATGTCTGGTTTTTAGTTGTAAAGGTCTGGTATCGTAATAAAATATTTCAGTTTATCTGTACTCTCTGTTTCATCCACACCTCACTCATACAACACTACTTAACCAACACACAAGATCATAAAATTAATTTTCTAATGTTGGGTGAAAGGTAACGCTGTAGCCTCGTATTTGGGAGGACGCGGGTTCGAATCCCCGTCCGGGCATCCATATTTGGGTTTTCCACTGCTTCCCCAAACCACTCCAGGTGAATGCTTCAAAAGGCATTGGCCGAATTCCTTCCCGTTCCTTGCCCCCAGTCCTTCACCGCTTCTTATGTCCTCGACGTCGACGAGGCGTAAAGCCATAAACAAACAAAAGCATAAAATTAAACACATCATTACAGCTACAGCATTACAATGCTGTTATAGTGTTACTCTGTGTTCACACGGACCAAGCGAAAGACAATGAACTATCTGCGTTCAACTGGAAATGGTGAATATAGAACTATTGTCATATTTTCTCTTGGTGATTTTAAAGGCACAGGTAAGAGATAAATAAAACGACATTTGCCAACGAATATAGTTGGTTTGTATTTGTTGAGCTAAGAAAAATATAACATGTTTTTAAGCGATGCATCTAAAAACATCGATGCAGGGTTCCGATGTTTTGCATCGAATAAAAACATTGTGGTACTTTCTAAGTGGACACCCCTACACCTGACCACATCACAACAATTATAATTTTAACTGAAAGTCTCAGTCTGCTTGTGTGGATGTTCTAATATGCGTCTTGCTAACTCCCCACCTATCGCAGGTGAGGAGTATTGTTCTCAGGGTGGACACTATTCAGCAAGCGATAGATTCCATGACACTTAAAACAGAGGCTGTTATTCGCGGCTCAGGGTGGCCATCCCACACAGTAGAGGAATATCCCTTCTATGCCATTCTTACTTAGAGAAGTCTAATTAAGATGCTAACGAGGGATCGAGAAGTAGGGATTAGGCAGAAATTTTCTCGCGTCCTTAACTTGACTTTGTAACTACAGTCGTACTTATGTTGTAATAAAACAGGAATTTAAAGCAGAATTACTATTTCATTTTAGTAGAACAGAGATAAACCTGTATGACTATTCCTAATCCACTCCATCTCACATGTAAATGTCAAGTAATAATTTATAGCAGAAGTTAGGTCAGGAAATAAAGACGTCAAGAGAAGAAGAAAATACGGTGCAAGTCTTAAGAATATTCGTAGTCAAACACAGTTTATCAGTCAGGAAGCGATCAAGAAAGCCTAACCATTCACACACACTCACCAATTACTTAACGCATTGGACTATAAGAGCGTTACGGGGCAGACTTGTTGCATGTCTTTTTTCGTCCTTTCGTGCGCTGCTGGTTGCCACGTGAGCAGGCGTCACGTTGCAAGGAGCTAACATCGCATTTATATCGGTATTTTAATCCACAGCGACCAATCTAAGCCTGAACTCTGCAATAAAGAGCGAAATAAAGCTATTTATACCAGTTATTCTCTTCCACTGCATTTCATTTCCTGACTGGACTAGTGAAAGACTGACATGCGCGATATTTTAAGACCGAGCGTGATGGGTGAACGGTTAACGTTCTGGCCTCGCATTCGGGAGGACGAGGGTGCATTCGGGAGGACGAGGGTGCATTCGGGAGGACGTGGGTGCATTCGGGAGGACGTGGGTGCATTCGGGAGGACGTGGGTTCGAATCCACGTCCGGGCATCCAGATTTGGGTTTTCCATGGTTTCTCAAAAACACTCCAGGTAAATACCGAAATACTTCCTTAAAAAAAAAGGTTATGACCGAATTCCTTCCAGTTCCTTGCCCCAATCCCATCCCGCCTCTAATGACCTTGCTGTCGAAGAGGCGTTTAGCCCAAGCAACAAAAAAAAAGATATTTTAAGATTTCTCTCTCTTTCGGTTTTGTTAAAAAAATCAATGCAAAGGAGCACGTTTCATCGTATTTCACCATCAATAGTTTTTATCGTATTCTTTACAATTAACGTTGTCGCAATTATTTCCAGTTTTTGCTGATTAAGGAGTTAGTGAAACCACTATTAATAGTTACGGTACCTTTTGTTCCCTCATTAATGCGGTTTCTAATCACTAGTCACTACTACAATAACGTTCAACAGGTACGTGTGATTTTGGAGGCTACCTCCTTATATTTTCATAGCAGTTATATCACATACGTTACAAAAATCACTTGATTCATTATTAAACTGATATTTATACTATTATAACTGCAAATAATATTGTGAGAGCCTTAGGTTTCACGTCCGTTTTGTTGTTGACACAGCAGATACGTAACAAGGACCAATCACGAATTTTATGTATCTCTGGTCAGAAGACCAGTTGATTCAACAATATTCAACAATGATATTAGAACACGAATAACAAAGTTTCTTGATCGTAACTGTATTAAAATAACTTCAGTATGAATACATTAGTTATTGGCAATATGACATCTGAGGAAGCCAGGTTACAAGGTTACAACTATGGGAAGCTAAGGCTCCCCTTCGCATGGTTGGGGAAGAATGTCCGAATCTCTGTCACCTGACTATGACAAGGTATGGCTGATGTGGAAACCTTTGAATAGTCCAAAATCATGAGTTGACAGATGCAATGTGAACTTAGCAAGATGGGGCTATGCTGAGATCAATGACATCAAGTGCGACTGCGGTGAAGACCAGACTGTTCAGCACATGCTCCTGTTCGGCAGCTGATCTGTATGAGGCCTCAGAAAATGGACTGGAAGTGGCCAAGTTTTGGTCCAGTACAATTTTATGGATGTGATTGTGTGACTGTAAGTTTCTGATACTAAATAATACTTGGCAATATGTAGGATTCTGTCATGAAATACGTTGTTTGTTAACCCGAAAATATAAAACGTGATATTTAAAAAAAATCTGTGACGAGGTGTATAAACTTAGCTGAGAATGGGTTAAGCCATGTTATGCAATATATGATCATTACAATAAATTTTGAACAAGTCAGTGAAGCAGTTTCTAATTACCTTGGCGTTAGAGTAGAAAAGCTTCTTAAAACGTGTAACCACTCCTGGAAATTTCAGCATATTTTCGATGGCTATGTGATTATATACGTCTGTCTGAATACATCCACAAAATACTACCCCACAATCAGGTAAGAAGCTAATTGAAGATCCAGTTTACTTTTGAGAATACAAATCAGCTTTATAATAGCATTTAGATATTGTTAAAACATTGTGAAGTTTTTGCAGTGAGCAGCACTGGCGTGGGTACAACATATCACAATTTTACATCGTCCTACGTAAATAACAGCAGACTTAAAGCCACACAAAATATTAATACAATTTATTTCATTCATTAGTATCCCAGTACCTCAAAACTGTCTGTCAATATTATTAGATTCATCCGAAATATGTGTAACAGTTCGATCACCTGGTTATGAGCTTACGTTATTCGTGTTTAATTGTGCTGAACTAATGCTGGAGACAGTATTCCTTTGTTGTGGCAAGAGCTTCGGAGGAGAACAGGCCGTGAATATTTCAGAGGCGACTCGTCTCAGGTATACAACAGAGCCCTTGCGTACAATGTAGGTGGCAGCACTACTTTCATTAAGAGCCCGTGCTACTGTGCATAAAATACGATTAGATTTAAGGTCAAGAAATGAGAAATTTGAATGTGAGTGATGCAAAAACTACTGGTCGGATTTGATGGAGTTAATTGCAATATGTGTTTAACAAGTCAATGAAGCAGTTTCTATAGCCTGTGATCGCGTGGATAAAATACTGTATGTTTAATCTCGTGAAGCTGGTAAGATAATTTTTCCGTGAATTACCAGTTTAATTTTGATTGGGTTTTGATTAATGTACAGTTCATGTTTCCGTGGGTAAAACAGAGCATGTTTATTTTTTTTTATCTGCTTAACGTCTCTCTAACAGCGAGGTCTTTAGAGACGGGAAAGGATGGGGGGCAAGGAATGGGAAGGAATTCGGCCATGGCCTTTTGAAGGAAGCATCCCGGCATTTGCCTGGAGTGATTTGGGAAAATATGGCTGAGAAATTAAAACAAAAGTGTTCACAAATTATTATCGATTTAAAGGTGATTTACGTCCTGCAGTAAAAATATTTATCGTGATTTCAGCATACGAGCGGCATCACATTATTCAAAGGAATGAAGTTACAGTTTGTTGTGGAGATCATTCTTTGAGCCACAGGGGTCGCGGGTCATGTAGGTCTTGTCCATGTTGGTTTAAGAGAGTAGTGTCTACGTGAAAGAACTTACTAAAAACTGCTAGTTTTTGATTAAAACTTATAAAAAATATTTGAAGTTGAGTTTTTTTTTGGGGGGGGGAGATGGGGGGAATAGCAGCAAATAAGGAAAGGAGGAAACTAGGAAAGGGGAAAAGGAGGAAAGGAGAAAAGGAGGAAAGGATGAAAGGAGAATAGAAGAAAGAGAAAAGGAGGAAAGGAGAAAAGGAGAAAAGTGGATCATGAAAGAATTTATCCATTAAATGGGTATTACCACAGAGGCAATGACTGTAGTCCAGGAAAAGTTTCCTAAGAACAAGAAAGGAACTTATAATTACTTTTAAGAAAGCCAGGTTACAAAAGACTCCACTTCCCCACGACTGGGGAAGATTGTCTAAAACTCTACTGTCTGGCCATTACAAGGGATGGTTGATACGGAAGTATCTGAATAAGCTGAGATCAGGAGTGGGCAGATTCAAAGTAAAGCTAGCGAGATGAGGCTATGCTGAAATCGACGACATCAAGTGTGACTGCGTAGAAGATCAGATTGTTCTGCACATGCTCCAGCGTCGACTGTATCCAGCCTCCTGCTCGGAAGATTATCGGTATGAGGCCTCAGAAAATGCACTGAAGTGTCCAAGCTTTGGTCTAGTACAATTGATGTTTGTAATTATGTAGCAGTGTATGTTTCTGAAACGAAATAAATAAGTTGATTTTTATTGCCCTAAATGACAAAGTTTTTTTTTTTTTTATTTTGGGGTAATATTGTTGAATGGGGAGCCGCAATTTCAAACAATTGTGTTCCCTAAATTTCCTGAAGTGTTTATAATCCCAGGTTTAGAAGAAAGCATCGGTATGGTGATAACATTACCTCAGCCCACTGTTTGAAGGCTGTTTACGTGGACAGCAGGTTTTCACTACAAAAAGCCTCGTCGGTGGGGCCGACCCAGTTGTCGCCCGCCATATGATGTGAGAAGCCCCTGGGAGGCAGCTGGTTACGTCGGCGAGGTGTCTCTACAAGTGCGTCCGCCCACGCTCAGAAAGGACTGCAGGAGCTGACAGAAAACACATGTGTGAACCAGGTCTTGGAGATATTTATTTCAGAGGTTTCTTTTTTTAAATGACTGTTGCTGGATGTTCCATTGAATTGACAACATATACATCTAAGCCAAAAGAGTGCTAGTTTAAATCCCACCATCGGCATTAAACTGAATAATAGTCATTTTAGCAATTGGCTTGGTAAATGCTATGATGGTTACCAGTTTCCACATAAATAATTCTTGTTTCACAAATATAACTCAAACATAAATTAGATGGATTGCAGACAGATGCAACACTTTCTTTCTTTCCTTTATAATCGTTCATCCTTAAAGATCTAGTAACAGTCTACAGGACGCTATGCACTGCCAAAAGAAACGACTAATTACCTGGAAATAGGATATCTACTCGCGTTACAGCAAAACAAACATGCAAAAATGCAAACAATCGTACTAAACTGTGCTCTGGCACAAATTATGATCTTCCATGAGAACTTAAAAATGGAATTCCTACTATTCAGTTGATTGCTGTCTAGGGGTAGGATTGAGCGAATTTATGCATGTAGTAAGTAGAATATCGCATTAACCCATCAATTCTTTTTTTTTAATACTGGATACATATTTTTCCAACAGGAGAAATACCATTACGTGTTTCCAAAATTTACAGTGATTTTATATACAACATAGGCCTACCTCCATTAAAAAAAATGACCTGCATAAATCAAAAGAATGAAGATTTTCGTTACTGTTGAAGTGACATGTTCACATAGCTCTAACCACTGTGGGGCATACTGCGATATTGTTGTAACTTAGTTTCCCTCTCGTTATCCACCAGTCATGTAATTAAGTATAAAGCAAACGAAATGTTCTTTTATGGTAATAAGTGGGTATCGGTTAGTGTATGTATGGCATTTTATCGTATTAGTTATGTCAAACTGTTTTGGGTGTGTCAAATTTATAGGTGTCTTAAATTTATTTCGATAGATGACATTTTAACTTTAACGATATTACTCTCTGATTTTTTTCTCAATGATCTAGATCTAGTTTACTCATATTCAGCAATGCATTATTTCTGCACTTTTCTTCTAATTCTGCTGCTTTTTTTTTTTTTTTTTTTTTTTTTTTTTAACATCGTTATCTTTAGTTTAACAAGTAAATTAAATAATTAAATATTTGATACTACAGCCTTTAATTCACTACATCTCTTAGCAGATGTAACAATCAAGTACCTAAGAAAACAGTTGATTAGTTCATTTAATTGCGATGAATCGCGATCAAGGAAAAGTTATCTTAAGCTTATCACTTTACGCTGTGAATTGTAATATAGCAATACATTAATCGAAAAGTCATCAACATACGCTGATCAGCCAGAACATTATGACCACCTGCCTACTACCGATATAAACCCATACAGGCGATAGCAGCGTCACCTGACGAGGAATGACTGCTGGTCAGCACAAGCACGGTGTATGTAGTATCAGTGATCTTGGTATCCGTGTTTAGAATGGAGAAGGCGCGTGATCTATCTGAGTTTGAACGAGGGTAGATTGTAGTGGGCTGGAAGCTCGGCACGAGTATTTCGGAAACTGCACGACTTGTCCGGTGTTTGAGGAGGAGTGCTGTGGTGAGTATATTCAGTAAGTCGCGAAACCAAGGTGAAACCACGTCCAAACGTCGAGGGGTTGGGCGGCAACCCCTCATTACAGATGTCGGACATCGTAGGCTAGGCAGACTGGTAAAACAGGACAGGCGGCGAACTGTGACGGAACTAACATCGGAAGTTAATTCTAGGCAGACTACAAGTCTCTCTGAACACACAGTGCACCGAACACTCCTAACAATGGGTCTCCGCAGCCGATGACCTAAGCATGTGCCAATGTTAACACCACGACATCGGCAACTACGACTGAAATGGTCACGTGACCACCATCACTTGACGTTGGCGCAGTGGCAGAGGGTTGCATGGTTTCATGAATCCCGATACCTTCTTCATCATGCCGCTAGGAGAGTTCGTATGTGTCGTTTTCCAGGGGATCAGTCTTTTGACACTTGTACTGCGGGACGGAGACAAGCTGGTGGCGGCTCAATTATGCTCTGGGGATTATTAACGTGGGCATCCATGGGTCCAGTTGAGATCGTGCAAGGCACCATTACGGGTAATAAATATGGCACACTAGTTGCAGACCACATACACGAAGACCATGTTTTCCAACGGCAGTGGCATTTTTCAACAAGATAAAGCGCCATGTCACAAGGCCAGGAGCGTGATGGAATGGCTCGAGGAACACAGTGGCGAGTTGCAGTTCGTTAGTTTAAGTGATATTTTTATTTTCGATTTAATCGCATTAAACACTTTATCACGTCCTGTCATGATCGCTCTCTTTACATCCTTTCAATCCTTGTTTGAAAGCATATCACATTCATTAGCACTTTATAACCTATCCAGTTCCGAAATTGGAAACTACTTATTATTAATAATAATAATTTAAATGCAATGGAGCTAACGCTCCCATGCTAATTCCCCTAGTCATCCATTTACCTCATTTTATTTTTTTAAATTTATTTTATAGTTGCAGTGTTATATTCCTCTCTCAATCACTTTTTCGATTTGCAAATTTTAATTTTAAATTCGTTAAGCACTTGGCAATTTTTTCCAATCCCTCACACCCTTACCAACAAAAGAAAAATTTCCCACTCCCTTATACATGAAGTCGAGCGCCAGCTTGTGGTCATGGTCGCCTTTCCCCTTTCATGCACCATTTATAATTCTTTGACCAATATCCCTCCAAGCCCCATCGCCCTGTACATTCCTAGCACCCTCTTCACTCTCCTTCTATCCTCTAATGATTCCCAATGCAGCTCCTTTATCATATCTATTACTGACTGGGTCCTACGATAATTTGCACAAAAAAATCTAGCTGCTCTTCTTTGCATACCCTTCAACTCCTGTATTTGATATCCTTGCCTAAAGCCATGTTGTCGATCTGAAAAACAGTTTCTTTCCTCACAGATATTTATGATATAGTTGCTTATCAATTTTTTCCATCATTTTGCCTATCACTGATGTGAAACTAATTGTCCTATAATTTTCAACAATATCGTATCCCACAATCTTTAATAAATCTGTAGTAATATTATCTACACCAGCCCCTTTACGTTTTTTTTATAGCTTTCTGAGTTCCTTCATAATTACCTGAGAATCTATTTTATAACCTTTAGCTCATTGGTTACTATTCATCCCTTAGCTATAGTTTCTTAACCAATGTCTATTAACAAATTTTCTTCTTAAGTTGTTGCTTAAATTTTAACTATTCTATTTTACCTTAATACCACTCCTTTATTGTTTCTAACATGAAGATTCTTGTTCAGTGGTGTAACTAGGTTAACCAGGGCCCTGGCGCAAAAAAATATTTTGGGCCCTCAGACCAGATTGGTCTGAGCTTTAGGGGCCCCCTGAGCTGCGCTTGTGAGCCCCCGAGCTTGGGAGCCCCAAGCTCGGGGGCCCCGATGCACGGCACCGCCTAGCCCTCCGATAGTTACGCCCCAGTTCTTGTGTTTTTTTTTTTTGTTTTTTTTTTACACTTAATATAGATTTTAACGATAGCAATCCGATTATAAATTTATCTTCTTCTTTTTTCTTATCTGTAATTACATCTCTTTATATTCCTTTAGAAGAATTAACGCCATTCAACTCAACATGTCCTTTGCCCGCAGCAGCAAATATTTTACGCAAATCAATTTGCCCATAGGTCAAACTATCCTTCTTGATGTGTATAACAAGCCATTAATCTCATTAAAATATTACTTCATCTTCCAGCATCTTCAATTCGCTTATTCTTCAATCATCCATGAAGCAACATAGAAGCATAATTCAATATACAGTGTCGTCTCCCATCATCTATTACCCTCGTCATGGACAGAAGGATGCACTATAAGAACATGCACTAACGGTACTAAATCGACCATACTAGTAATATATCGCCCTACAAATGTGACTGTAAGGAAGCAGGTCATCATTTCCTACGTGATATAAGTTCCCCGTCCTGCTGGTACGATCTCAAGGGCCTCTCAGCTCATCCTAGATGGGGTGGGACAGTAAAAACTTCAGAAATGCCTCTGCGCTATATTTTAAAAGCGCTGTCGGCAAACGCCTCTCCCACGTCCACGAAAACCGCGTGGAACCTGGGCAATGCACTGCTTCGAGAGCAGCTATCGGGAGAGAATGGAAGGCGAATCCCTGGTGCCTTAAATCTGGGACACTCTGGCTATGATAAGGAAACATCTGAAATAAAACCCTGGTTCTCCAGGTTGGGGGTTGTACAAAAGGCTGGTAACCCATTTACGTCAAAACACCACCTACTTATAAGTTTCAGCAGATAAAGTTGGATGGATCTACAGCTAACAACCACGCTATGAAATATGGAAAGGTAAAAGGTTTTGGTAAAGCGGGTACTTTGAAGATTGCCACCTGATTCTCAGCAGGAAAGCGTTAGAATTACAAAAACGACTCAGAACCAAAAATATCAACCTGGAAGTAACCAAAGATAGAAAGAAGAAATTGACAGGCACCAAAGACTGGAATGAATACATGTTAATTTACAGTGGAGTTGAACAAGAAAAAAGGGCATATGCCGGGGAGGGACTATGAAAGACATCCCTTGTATCATACAAGTATGTAAATGAAAGGATGCGCGATTTAAAACCCTGAGGGTATATGTTAGATAAATAGGCCTATATGCATCACAAGAAGGAAGAGAGAGTGACGCAGAAGAATTCTATCATAGACTACAGATGGAGATCGATCGGATCAATAAGTCGGACTCTAATTTTTATAGATCTTCATGCCAGAGTAGGCAATCGGGAAATTGAAAATGTGGTCGAATGTTGCCCCTGGTTGGAATGTGGCTCTTCTTCGTAATTTAGTCAATAGTTGAACCCTTCTACTAGCTCTGTTGAACTTGTGAGCATGTATTAAGCCAACGGCTTTACTATCGAAATTTCATTCTATATCCAAAATAAAGTACGACCTGCTGTGGGTGGTTGGCCCTATGACCAACTCTAATACTGCAAGTAGACAGTTCTTGTTTAATTAAAGATAATTATCACTGGGTCAGCAATTATACCCACGTGATAATCAGAAAGGATCTCTTAATGAATCTTTTTAAAGAAAAACACACAACTCGAATCACAGTTACATAAATTTGATACTTTTCAAAGCAACCACGGGTTAACACAATTTCAATCTATATTATTCGCCGCAACATTAACAATCACTCGCGGTGTCCACTCGAGAGTCAAACCGCCCGAACGCTCGAGCACGACTCTTCTCAACTAAAGATACTTTTCAGCGCTTCCTACAAATTAAGATACTGTTTTACCCCATTCGCTATACATACTACTATCTGTGGAAACCCTGTTACATTTAATTACAAATATTTACATTAATTATATTCAAAACAATAATAAACATATAGCATTAGCAATATAGCATAAGCAATAAAATAATTATTCAATAGTAAAAAAAAAAAAAAAAAAAAAAAATATTCTACAGCGGTATGGCATAAATCACATACCTGCCCCCACATCAAGGCATAATTAATTGGGCGTGGAAAACATCTGATTTATTTGTCGAGATGTACCAGCACTTCCTGCGGCATACTATTTACATCTTAATTTATTACCAATGGTGATTTTAAAGTTTAAACAAGTTTCTTATGAGCGCACTATATTAGCGTCCAACTCACGGTTCAATGCATAACAACTACAGTTACGTCGCTATTCAATTACTGTCTTTCTCAGTTATCACATGAACACATAGAGTAATCGCACTTTAACAGTGTCCAACTTCCTACCCTTCTATTTACACCATATGTTAGGAGTAGCGAAAATCAATCTCGACCATTAAAAGTACTCGTTATAAACTGTAGAAGTGTTTGTAATAAGCTGCCTGAGCTTGAAAGCGTTATTAGTAGCACAGAAGCTGATATTGTATTAGGTACTGAAAGCTGGTTAAAACCGATTATAAGTTCAGCAGAAATTTTTAACCATAGCATGAATGTTTTCCGTAATGATAGGTTACATTCAAATGGAGGTGGTGTATTTATAGCTGTTCGTAAACACCTGTCGTGTAACGAAATAAATATTGATACGGTCTGTGAAATCCTATGGATTGGACTAAAAGTAGCTAGGACAAAACTTGTAATAGGGTCTTTCTATCGTCTACCAGATGCAGATGTAGGTGTTGCTGAGACCTTAAGAAATAACGTAAGTAATATAGCTCGTCAATTTCCGGATCATGGAATAATACTAGGAGGCGACTTCAACTTGCCGTATATTGACTGGAGTAATTACGCCCACGTTACTGGTGGCAGGGATAAAATATCCTGTGAAATTATTCTTGACCTTTTCTCAGATCTTAATCTTGAGCAGCTCGTCACTGAACCAACGCGGTGTGACAACGATAACGAAAACATTTTAGATATTCTCGTTACAAATAGGCCTGTATTATTTACGGACATTTCTACCACCACGGGAATAAGTGATCATAAAGCTGTAATTGCTACAGTAAAATTAACAGTCGCGTGCAAAAAGAAAAAAGAAAGGGTCGTTTACAGGTTCGAAAAGGCCCCAAAGGAGAGTTTAAGAACGTTTTTGAGGGATAAATACATTACATTTATAGAAGGAAGAGGCTCGGTTGAAGAAATGTGGCTTCGATTCATAAATATAGTCAGGGAAGGTATGGACTTACATATACCGAAAAGGACAATCACGGACGATCCCCCGTGGTATACGCGTGAAGTTAAAAGGTTACTTAAAAAGCAAAGGAAGATTCATGCACGCTCAAGAAGGACGATGTATAGGAATGATTTAGAAAAGCTAGCTGAGACAAGAGGACAGGTCAAGAATGCGATGCGCGAGGCCTTTAATGACTTTCGATGCAACTCACTTTCCAAGAGCCTCATTGAAAATCCAAAGAAATTTTGGTCGTATGTAAAAAAAATAAGTGGTTGTGACAACAATATGCCAGTTCTACTACAAGACGGTCGGGAAGTTGATGACAGCCGCGACAAGGCTACGGTATTTAACTGCTCTTCCACCGACGAAAACATGGAAAACATTCCCGTTTTTCCACGGCGTGTAGACTTTGGGATGCATCCAGTACAAATGGATAGTGTAGGTATCATAAAGCAATTAAAGCTCCTGAAGTGGGGGAAAGCGCCGGGTCCGGATGGTATACCAGTAAGCGTATTTTCGGAATACGCGTAAGAAATAGAACCATTTCTGTCAGATATATTTCGTAAATCTTTAGAAAAAAGAAAAGTACCTTCTGGCTGGAAAATAGTGCAGGTGATTCACGTTTTCAAGAAAGGAGATCGGAGAATTATCGACCCATATCTCTAACATCTGTTTGCAGTAGAATTCTGGAGCATGTCATATGCTCTAACGTTATGAAGTTTCTAGATGAAAAGTAGATTCTTATAGCAAACCAACACGGATTTCGGAAGAACCGATCGTGTGAAACGCAACAGGCCCTATTTTCGCGTGACGTAATGAAAGTTATTGATGCAGGATCACAAGTTGATTTTTTTTTAACTGCTTAACGTCTCCTATAACAACTAGGTCTTTAGAGACGGGAAAGGATGGGGGGCAAGGAATGGGAAGGAATCCGGCAATGGTATTTTGAAGGAAGCATCCCAGCATTCACCTGAAGTGATTTGGGGAAACCATGGAAAACCCAAATCTGGATGCCCGGACGGGGATTCGAACCGCCGTCCTCCCGAATCCGAGGCCAGAACGCTAGCCGTTACACCACCACGCTCGGTCACACAAGTTGATGCTATTTTCTTGGATTTTCAGAAAGCTTTTGAATCTGTACCACACAACCGACTTTTAGCGAAGATTCGAGCTTACGGTATATCTGATCAGATTTGCGAATGGATACGCGATTTTCTAACTGGTCGGTCACAGTATGTCGTTGTTGACGGGGAACCCTCTTCCAAGCTGGATGTTCCTTTGGGTGTTCCTCAAGGAAGTGTAAAAGGACCACTTCTTTTCTTAATTTTTATAAATGATCTTGGTGACAACGTTCATTGAAGGAAGCGATTTTTTGCTGATGATGCACTTATTTATAGCGAAGTGAGGTGCTCTGACGATTGCTTAGAAATTCAGCGCGATCTGGATGTTATTTCGGAATGGTACCGTAAATGGAAGCTTACACTTAACTGCAAAAAGTGAAAGGCAATGCAAATAAGTAATAAAAAGACCCCGTTTGCTCACGAGTACAAAGTTAACAATTTAGTTGTTGACACTGTGGATTCCCTGAAGTATCTAGGCGTAACAGTACAAAGCAACATGAAATGGGACTTGCACATAACTTCCATCGTAGGCAAAGCTAATTCTAAACTACGATTATAGGTCTTATTTTGAGAAGTTGTAATGCTCCTACAAAGGAAATAGCGTACAAAACACTAGTGCGTCCGCATTTGGAATACTGTTGTGGAATTTGGGATCCGTATAGCATGGGATTGATTGACACATTAGAGAAAGTACAGAGGAGAGCCGCTCGATTCGTGACTGCTAGTTACAGTCCTTACGTAAGTGTCACAGAGCTGTTACGCGGGTTGGGCTGGGATTGTTTGGCGGACAGACGACGTCGTTTTTGTTTGAATTTGTTGGAGGATATGCGAAAATCTTTAAATTACGAGTGCAACGAAATACTTCTTCCGCCAACCTATTTAGGTCGCAATGACAGGAGGGATAAGATTCGAGAAATAAGATGCCGTACTTATACATTTATGTATTCCTTCTTTCCTCGTTCTGTTCAGGATTGGAATACACTGAATTAGGATTGGTGCTTAGCACCCTCTGCCACCCACAGTATTTGTGAATTGCAGAGTATAGATGTAGATGTAGATGTAAACACAACCCATATCGGGTTGTCTTTCTGACAACCTGGGTCCATAGCCTCGTGGGGTAGAACTCCTACTGTCAAAACTTCTAAAATCGTGAATCACCTGACAACACAAAGTTTTTACAATCAGCTAGGGTCCAAGCTAAACCAGGAAATGTCCTGCAGTCAATGGTGCTTTGTTAGCAGAGGCACTCGCTTCGATCTTCTGCTGCCATATACCATCAACGCCAAATCTCGTTGCAATGTCCACGTGGAACGTCTGTCGTACGTCCCACAATTTGGATCAACACTGAGCCCTTGATGCAGACGGCATTGGTTTTGGTTATTAAGTAGACGAGGTGGACCACTGCGTTCTCCGTGACGGAGGTAATGCCGGAAATGACATATTCACGCTGTTCATGGAGGAATGCTGAATTCATGAACAATTTCCGATATTCAATGCCCCATGCGTCAAGCGCCAACCATCTTGACGCGTTCAAATCTGTTTGCTGTATGTCGCGCGGCCTTAAGGAAGTAAGAAAACCTTTCATGCGGACTACGAAAGTACAAATGAAAGCTCCGACTATACACCGCGTATTACTGCGGTGCTACAGCTATTTGGATATTTGAATCTTCCAACCGAGCATGGTGGATGAGCGGTTAACGTTCTGGCTTCGCATTCGGGAGGACGCCGGCTCGAATCCCCGTCCGGGCATGCAGTTCTGGGTTTTCCATGGTTTCCTAAAATCATTTCAGCTGAATGCCGGGATGCTTCTTTCAAAAAGCTGTGGCTGAATTGCTTCCCGTTCCTTGTCCTCACTCCCATTCCGCCTCTAAAACCTCGACGTCTATAACGCGTAAAGCGGTAAGGAAAAAAAAAAAAAATAAATAAATAAAAAAAAAAAAAAACCTGCATCATACCATTCCTTTCGACGTTTCCGTATATATAAAATTACTTTTTTTTACGGCTTTACGCTTTGTCGACAGCTAAGGTCTTTAGATGCCCGATGGGACTGGGGACATGGAACGGGAAGGAATTCGGCCATGGCCTTTTTGAAGGAAGCATCCCGGCATTCACCTAGAGTGATTTGGGGAAACCATGGAAAACCCAGATCTGGATGCCCGGGTGGGGATTCGAACCCGCGTCCTTCCGAATGCGAGGCCAGAACTTTAACCGTCCACCCACCACGC
Source organism: Vandiemenella viatica (assembly GCA_031002005.1). NCBI lineage: Eukaryota > Metazoa > Arthropoda > Insecta > Orthoptera > Morabidae > Vandiemenella > Vandiemenella viatica. The sequence continues at coordinate 67,233,306 of JARYHS010012519.1, read as the reverse complement.
TCGGTATAAAGTCTAGATATTAATTATGCAAAATGTGATTGATCTGCGGTGTCAATACAAGACCACAACGGAAAAACGGATGATTTAGCCAGCAATAGAAATTGATCCCTGCCGATTTCAGTATCACAAGCACCACAGTCGTTGGTTTGTTGTAAATGCTGCTTTTATCGTTATATTGTAGCGGTCTGATGGTTAAGGCGTCTTACTAAAGATCGAAAGGTCCACGGTTCGAATCCCTGACTCCGCGGGGATTTTCATAGGCTCTTAACCCGGCCTTCACCTCTGGCACAGCTTGTTGTGTAATGTGAAGTACGCCAGAACACTTCTGTGTTTCGGATTCCAAGTTAAACTGCAGGTCCCCTGTGTCCGACAGGATTGAAACCCTGTCACCAGGACATTACGACCACACGGAATTATTATTATATTATCTTTATATTTCCTTTGAAGTTACGTTGTAGCAGTGCTCGAGCGTTATAACTGTTTCCAGTAAGGGAGTGTGGTGAAATATGCACCAAACTGTGACGTTCAGTACCGCCATGGTGGCTGCTAATATAATAACTAGTCCACAACAACATTAGTGCTGGACTCCCAGCGTGGTATCCATTACGGCTTCAGTACTGAACATACCACGCTATTCCTTACAAGCATTTGCATGCTAGAAGCAAACATTTTAACAAGTATATAAGATTCGAAGTTATCTGCTCACACCGAGTTTACCTTCCGTTGGCAAGTACCGACCTCGTTATGACAAGTTAATCATAAACCAGCGAAAAGAAAGCGCCGATTTAAAACACATTCGGGAGACGGAGTAACGATGAGTGTGCCATATGATTTTTAATCCTAATCTATGTTTTTATTCAAATGTATGAAAGCTGATTGTTAATGTTAATTATTTCGCGTCCAGGGTTTTATTTGGAGGAAATAGAATTAAGTTAATGTTATTGTGGTGGAGTATATGGTCTGGTGAAAATTTCCCTACACACCTATTTTACCATTTATTTTAATTTATTTCTAGATCTTTTCTCTTCCTTGCACTACTTCTAATTGTAGTGAATGTTTGTTATACTGAGCGGTGGTGTTTTACTGCTGGGTTATAATTCTTTAGCCAGTACGCTGATTATAATTTGTGGAAGGTTGTTTAAGATTTTTAGCATTGTTGTGTGGTGTAACGGTTAGCGTTCTGGCCTCGCATTCGGACGGCGCGGCGGTTCGAATCCCCCTCCGTGCATCTAGATTTGGTTTTGCCATGGTTTACCAAATCACTCCAGGCAAATGCCGGGATGCTTCCTTCAAAAGGCCATGGCCGAATTCCTTCCCATTACTTGCCCCCCATCCTTTACCGTCTCTAAAGACCTCGCTGTTAAGAGATGTTAAGCAGTTAAAAAAAAAAAACATTGTTGTGGTGAATAGTGCCCTTCACTTCAAATGTATCTCAATTAATCCTAAGCCTCCTTTTGACTTTGGATGAGTCCCTGTAGCATATTTTATCTTAAATATTCCATCTAGTATGTAGTTATAAACGCACGACGTTATTCTCGTGGCGAATGGGGCCGGTATTAGAAATATGCTTCCTGAATACAGTAGTTCAGAAATTGTGTGTTCATTTACCAGATTCACTTTCTGGCACAAGCTTAGATTTCTCGTAAAATATCTTACTGCTTCTATTATCGCAATTAGCTTTGTTCTCCTATTATTGGCTATTGTTTTTGTGGGGTTGTGTGTAGTTCCGCACATAAAAGATGACCATGACCACAAGCTGGCACTCGATTTCAGGCACAAGGGTGTGGGAAGATTCTCTTTTGTAGGTAAGGGTGTCAGGGATTGGAATGAGTTACCAAGAGAAATGATGAATAATTTACCTAAAACTTTGAAAGAATTTAAAGATAAAATTTGTAGAGGGCAAATGTAGGTAGGTTCAGGATAGGGGGAAGATGGGTGTGTGGGGAAATTGCCACCGGAGCCTGTGCTCCATTGCAATTAAATTAAATTAAATTAAATAATGCCGCGTTTACACTCAGTTTGCAGCAGCCTTGGTGACGTATGTGTAGGTTTCTTCAGTTCCATTTTTTTTGTTTCCTATGTGTCTTTTTTATTTAAGTCTTTGGACTGTTAAAGTTAGATCGTTGAAAGTGTTAAAATTTGCGAATTTATCTTTTGGCTGTAGCAAGTAATTGAAGTCGCTTCATATTATCAGACTATTGTTATGGGTGTGTTATTGTTGCTTGAACCATTGCTTACCTGTTTCTATAACTTCGACCGATGACTTGACTGGTGTCTGTAATTCTTCAGCTTTTTTACGATGACCCTTCACTCTTTTAAATAACACTCTTTTAAATAATACTAGAAACACAGTAAACTCGAAGCTTCGAGGAAGTTGTTCGTTTGCATTTGCCGAACTGGCTAGTCAAAGCAGAACGTAGACTGCGTGTTAGTAACAGCACACAGCAGCACCAAGGGATAGTCAGGTAGAACAGTATAGTACGGCACAGTAGTTGTCTGTTCGTTGGGGCAGTTGATTAACCTCGGTTTTGCATAGGCTTATAACTTTAGCACATACATCCACCTGAGTTGAAAAGAACTGGCGAGACTGATAGTTTCGTTAGCTGAAGAGCTCGGTATTATAGATGGAAAATAAAACGAAACGTATACTGCAATTATAAAATTGATTTATAGCTAGTTATTTCACTCAGTAAAGATAACATCTTCACAAGCTACGATTGCTAAACAAATCATCAGAAGAAACTACATAAAATTGTGTTCAATGCTAGAATAGGCCAATCGTAAGATGGCTCTTTGGGATCTAGGCACAAAAATGTAAGGGCAATGACGAAATAATTGCTGTAATGTTAAAATAAAAGCATGTAACAGTTATATGTTGACAGATTATTAAGAAAGTTGGAAACATAACAATATGTCGAAAAGTGAAGAAAGCTTTAATTCAGTAAAAACAAAACAATGGAAAACTAAGAAGAGATAAAGCATTAAATGGCAGGAACAAGACCAAAAAGTTGTTTGCGATACAATAACAAGCACAAGAGGAGAAATTAGTAACAGTATAGTTACGCAAATGACATATATAGAATAATGGTTAATACTGCGTTACTCTAATTTGCTGCAGAAGAACCAAAACAAAAATGGCATGCAGACGAAAGCTTAGAAGTGATGACACATTTGATTGAACAGAATTAAAGATATCTCTTAAGAAAAAGAAATGTGGGAAATTTCAAAGCCGTGTAAGTATTCAGGCAGAGTTGGTAAAGAACCCCCCCCCCCCTAATCTGTTCATCATCATTATCTGTGGGGACCATCTCCAGTTTCCCGGGTGATGGTTTACGAGCCTTGGTTGTTATAGACGATTGTTTTCCACCTTTTCCTGTCCAGAAAGGTTTCTCTGTCTGTGATGTACTCCCAATTCCAGCCTCTTCTCTCTACGTCCTCCTTCAGTTGGTCTGTCCATCTTCTTCTTGGTCTTCCCACTGGTCTTTTGCCCAGTATCCTTTTTTCCAAATAAGTTTTTGGCAGTCTTTTACTATTCATTCTCTTCACATACCCAACCACCGAAGTCTTGATGACCTAAGTCTCTCTTCCATGGATTCCCTTAGCTCTAGGTTTGATCTAATTTCCTCATTCTTTATGCGGTCAAGTCTAGTTTTCTGGAGGGCCGTTCTAAGAAACTTCATTTCACATGCTTGAATCTTGCTAAGGTCCCTTGATGTTAGTGTGCATGTTTCCAAAGCATATGTGAGAATAGGAATGAGATATGATTTGTATAAGACAATTTTTGTTCTTTTGGGAACCTTCATGTCCCATAGTAAGCCGCGCACGGTACTGTTGATGGACATATTTAATAAAACCTTACTAGGAGAAGAGGATGTACCAAAAGCAACGGAAATTAATGCAATAGATACCAGCAAATGATATTTAAAACTACTGCTGTATCAGCGAGGAAGCCTTTATAGTCATGTAGTGAATGGGAGTAAAACGGTTTACAGCTGGAAAATAGTGTATATATAGTATCTGATAATAAAACAGGAGGGAACGAAATAGGTATACTGACCTCATATTCATAGAACTGGATAAAGCTTATGGTACTATCTCTACAGTCAATTTCTATCAGGCGCTAGATATGAGTAGCCTAGATAAAAAATACAAAGCTCTATAAGAAACGACTGTCAAGACGCAGCAGCAAAAGAGTTAATAGTGAATCAAACATAAAAAATAAAAAGGATACTACGTCAATGGCCCTACCTGAAAATATACAGTGCATTAATGAAGATATAAAAGAGTGACAAAGAAAATTTGGGGGAAAGGGGATGAATATATTTGATGGTCGTGATTTTATAGCATATGGCAAATTTTAAATAGGGTACATGATGGGAGAAGTACATTAAATATCCGAATAGATGTACTCAAGTTAAACATTAGAAAAACAATTAATATGTCGGAAGGTGAGCTAAAGAATGGTGGAGATATTAAATGGAAAAAATCACTATTATTTGTAACAATTACGAGCACTCTAATACTAATACCACCAGTAAGGAAAGACGAAAAACAAAAGACAAAACAAACAAAATCTCCAAGACTCAAATGAGGCAATGACATGAATTCCCTTTTACAACCAGAAAAGATAAAAAACCAAATTTCACGTAAAACTATATTGCACAATTATCAAAGCCTTATCGTTAGATGAAGTATGGAATATAATCAATGAGGTTAAGGAAGTTTAGCATCGGTGATGTGGAGTTTATGAGAAGGAACTAGGGTTTGAAGAATGGGAAGAATAAATAAGCAAGGAGTCAATGCAGTATGTGGTAATCGAAGAGCTCAGATAAAAAAAAGGTAATACTGGCCAAGGAAGCTTTTGACATGGAAACAAAATGAGATGGGAAAAAAGTGAGATTGCGACAAGATTGGTGGATTCAATTGGTGCATGATATGGAAAAAAAGCTCTACATCAAAATCTTTACGAACACAGAGACTACTGCAGGAGGGATGTAATGAAATTATTTTTATATCTGTACCTGAATCTCGGTTACCATTTTCAACACGACTGAAATAAGGAAGGAGACAAGATTTTGTTCGTAAAGATTCTGTCAAATTAAATCCCCTGAAACCTTCTTGTTTCTTAATAGTTCTTTTGACTTACCTGATTGCAAAAGTAGATATGATCGTTAAAAGCAAGCAATTCTCGAGGGATTCTCGTGCACTGTTGAAAGCAAGCGCAAATTGTTTCTTAGCATGCGCCTCTTATACAATCACAGATTTCATAGCTTCTCGGATTTCTTCGTAATTTAAGACTTTGTTAGAAATAACAGAGGACTTTGATGGATAATACGGAGATTAACTGAAGTATGTCTATAAATTAAAACTAAAGGGATCATTACATTTTACTGATTTCAACAATACAGAATTTTCTGTGGTTTTCTTTATTACAGTACACGTTTAATCATTCATTTCATCATATGGGAAAATGTACTGAAACTCCAAATGATTATAAGCGTTTTGTGAGATAATATCGTTATTTGTCAATAAAAATATAAAAGCGTATAGCATGTCCACATTGTACTTGCTCGACCAGCAGTTTGAACGAACAGTGGATATGTCACTTAATTTACATATCTTCATCCTTTATATATCCTAATATGATTTTATTGCAAAATGTATTAAAAATAAATATTTGGATAATACATATATTTTGTTATTTTGTACCCTACCTCTTCATTTTTGATATCCACCTTTTTGATTATTCTGCTTCATAACGTTGCAAAGTAAACTTTTATCAACACTAGCGGTTTTTAGACGAAAAATATTCCATTTCTCTGCTGGAACTGAATATATATTTAAAATGCGAAGTTGGAATAGAAAATAGTGAATCTAGTTTTAACACAGGAACATTTATTGTTACACACAGCAGCACTTTTGTCATAAACACATTTTTCGTTATACAGAGGTTTGAAAAGCGTTGTTTCATAACTTACTACCTTATCAGGATAGGACTGTGTCCAACAGAATGTTGTTAATGGCATAAATTTATTATATGAAGTTTGGTTTTTACCCGTATTGATATTTTAAAGTAATAATGTTGTAGAAATACAAACATTTTAATCAACTATAGAATAACTGCAGCTGTATACAAACATAATATTGGGAATATTTTAACGCAACTACAAACTTAAAGGTATTACAGTGTTGGTACATGGTAAAAGTTCGAAAACTATGCATATAACATCTTAGGTTTGTAGAATATGCGATTAAGATTAAACATGTAGCTTATATCAAACAACATGTTTTTCTGAAAATATTTTCGAGTACAATTTTCACGTAAATGAATAGTCGTATTGGAACCAGGATAGCTGATGCGACGTCTATCAAATCTGACGTCATTTCACTGGTGGGCAGATAAGGCATGTTTAAGTACTGACTAGACTTGGACGGATCTGATAAGGCTTAATTTGCTTTATCTAATTCGTCAACATATGACATGCAGTAGTGAATATTTTTTTATGAAAGGTACCAAGAAATACATTAAAAATAATTGATTTTAAATCTAGAATTACATTTTTGCCAATGGTATGGGGTGATAGCAAATGTGTTAAGCTGGCGAGTATATTTACAATGGAGATAGATTGGGAACTATGCCATTAGAATGTAAGATTTTTTTTTGGATTGCTTTCCGATATCCATGTATATGGTTAGTTTCCTCTCGAATAGAAATTGAGTTATAAGAAATTAAATATCGGAACTATAGCTCACGAAGAATTCAACGTCTTTTACAGAGAAACCTCTAATAAATAGAAGTGATTTTTTATTGTTGATTGATGTGAATGACGTGAGCTAAAAAGGAGAAAAGAGTATATGGAAATTAACATTGTTTGTGACGTAATGGTATATCTTAACTATGTCGAGTGCTTCAGTGAAATAAATACAAGCTGTAATCTTTTCCATGGTTATTAAAATGGTCCCCTAAAAGGTTTAGTGCAATAAATGAGTATTGAAATAGATTTTATTTTATTATAAAAACCTTGCAATAACTAAAACGATGTTATTTCGTTTATCGACCGAATTTGTAGAAAATGAAAAAATAACAGAAATAACGAGTTGAAGTTAAATTTAAGTTTTTAAATTATTATTTAAATAATCTAATGAAATATTAGTCGTTTTCACACTTCCTTAGAAGTATGGAAAAATGATAAGCTAGATGAGTGTTTTTAAAAGCGGTAGAGATGTGTAACAATGTTACAGAACAACCATTTTAAGTTGTGTTTTGGCCTTCCACCAAGACATGATTCTTTTTCCTAAGCAAAGATCAATAGAGATATATGGATCGATACGAGACATGTAAGGCATTAATCGATAACCATTTTGAATTTTTGTTTACAGGTATAAGTCTTACTTATTATCAAATTCGAATGATTTCGTTTGTTGCGGTACAAACGTTGTAAATCGAAAGCTATTGTAATTGGTTGCACAAAATATGGCCGATTAGAGGGATAAACGTTGAATGCCGCGAGGCTCGTAAGAAAATCTGTGAACTCTCTTCGTCTTCATTCAGAACCGGAGTCAACATCTCTGTAAACGAGAAGGTAGTTATGATAAATCATTCACCATTCTTAGCTCTCATGGAGGGTGTCTGATTCCGACTCGATAGAAGTTTGACTGACAGACGGATAGCGTTGTGAAGTCATATCATCCTGATTTTATTTCCTACAGTATGAGCTTTGTATTACCATGTGATTTAGATTTTGCTTGGATGGTTTTATAACCACCCCGTGAGCGTTTCGCCTGTTACTTTGGATTTCCCGCCAGGTTTGGCCGGTCCCTTCCTGGGCGTGGGTGTAGGTGGTGAATCCTTAGGTTCAGGCTTGTCCATTTTGGAAGGACCAGCCTTGGGAGTCGATTCCACATCTTGCTTCTTGATCGCTTCCACCTTAGGCTCTTCCTTCTCGGTTGCCGCTAAAGGTAGTTCCAGATGCACCATCTCGAGATTTTGTGGACGAAGAAGCGGAAGAGGTTGGAGAACCTGAAACGAAGAATAAAAAAGAAATTAACTTTTAAACAAATGGCATGTTTAGCATTTTATAACTTGAAAGCAAACTTACTGGTAAGTTATAAAATCTTTTAATTGGCGAATGGAATTCTTGTACTGACATTTTGTGCCAATCTAGGATTGTTGTAGCAAGACGCCAGAGTTTCAAGAACAAGTAAAAATTGGACTAGTTTGAGTGACTACAGCAACGAGTGTTTGATGATGAAGAACTTGACATTTAATAACGAAATATATTATCTGGGAACTATCGACTGATTGCTTTTCTGAGATGTAGGAATGGCTTAAGGCATTTATTTCATTTCGTTTGTAACAGTCGAGAGGAGCTCAGAGCAGCTTTCCCAGTCTGTAACTGTATAAACAGAATACTCTGCCACAACTTGTCGAGTCTTACCAACCATGACACTCGTGTGACGTTACAAACAGCTGCATACGCTGCACAGCTACGCCTGGAAACCAAGGTCAAGTTTAAAACCATATACGTAGCTAAATGGCAGAGATTAGTACATGACAACCAGCTCTTACTAAAATGGTAACTGGAAGTTTGCCTTGCCCCCTCCATTAAAGTTGTGCCCCCACGAGAGAGCACATTAACTAGCCAACTGCGGCCCATCTCGCAGACTCGAGCATCAACTTCAGTGGGGTAATCTGCTGCTTGTTATTTTATGTTGAGTACTTAGTATTTCATTAAGCACTATATCAGGAATTATTCCAACTTAAGTCACTCAATCCTCCAAACCGATGCCATAGGTCGAATCCATTCCGAGCCTAGCACCTTTATTACGCAATGCGTATTTAATATCATCAGTGTTGTCATAATTGTCTTTCATTAAGTGTGTTTACGAAATAACATCTTTATCTGAAGTGTTTATCCAAGTATATGTTTACTTTAAGAAATTTTTATCAATAAATAACCAATTATTTCTCTGTGTGTTTCCTTCAGAGCAGTCTGATCATGAATAAATGAAAGAATAAAACTAGATGAAAATGTTAAGTGTTGAGTCAGAATATTTGTTACAATACTAACAGAAGATAGTATGTACTATTGCAAGTCCTTCTACTTACTACATATACTAAGCAATATTTAACCTAATTTCTCATCATTAACTTCACAGACACCTAATCGTTCCGATCAGTTGATATAGGTAATAATGAATTAATGGTATAATGAACATTAGTAAGCGTAAGGACAAGTGTTGGCTATGAAAGGTGGGAGATACATTGATTTTTTTAAAGATAAAGATTTTTTAAATTTTCTTTACTGTCGATTTCGACGAAGTCGTTGCTATATTAAAACAAACAAATTAAACAAAAACAATTGGCTAATCAAAAGATAAATATGCAGTATTCTTAACACTGGTCTCAAATATAACGCAAATAAATTTAGGAGATACAGCTGCAGCATAAAAAAGATTTTTGGCCTTAGATGAAGCTATACTCCTTTTTTTTTAAAAAAAAAAAAAATAATTAATCTGCTGCTTAAATCATAGCATGGGTGCTGATTTTTTAATTGTTTCAAATCCATGCTAAAATACGCTTATTTTAGGTACACTTGCAGTTTTAATAATTATTTTCGTCCGTTGTATTACTTCACCAATAATTATTAGACAGCAGAGGACATACATACCTATTTATCCCATGCCTGAGTCATCATACGAACTGGTGACATATTTTCTCCCTATTTACGATAACTGTTCGCTATTCTTGAGCTATCTGGAGGTTTTCAGCTCTAATACCTTTAAATGTTGTAATTATGTTGAAAATTAAATTTTGAGTAACGAAACTAGAAATACGAATTTTCAAGTCATGTCACGCCTTAGATAAATTTAGATAATATATTTTTATTCCGTATATATCTGGAAGACTTTTATTAAGTCATAGTTACGCCAAAAATTAGTATCCTAACTGGAACATTTGTGTTAAATCTACCCTACAACCAACGTAAACCGAAGGATTCACTTATTTCGTAGATGCAAAAATTCATAGTCTTTTTATATTGCTTAATGACTGAAAATGTTGCACCTAATCTCAGGTTGACAGATTACTGCCACTGTTCGAATTCTCCACATAAACGACGGAACTGCTGTTCTGCTTAATTCAAACGGAATAACGCATGGATTATCCCATTTGACGCCAAGTCATCTATAATCCGCGAAAAGGACTCGCCACTGCATGTACTGTCTGCACAAGCACAATATTGCCTCTTTCGACACCTATAAATCAGTGCGTGGCCTTGCTAGGAATTTATCAGAGATACTAGCGAAACATTTTTGTAGAGTAGCTTCTAAGTAGATCGCAGTTCGAGTATCTCAGACGTTCTTTGATTCTTTCTCTAAAATAATAGCTTTAGGAAGTATCTTCTTGTGTTGATAAGCGGAAAATGTTTATCTCTAATATTTTATTTCAAAATTACCTCTAAAATTATATGTTTGATGACAAAAGCAAAAAAATTCTGTAATGTTTTAGGCGTAATACGAACACTGTCCCATTCTTCATTTGGGAGAAATTTGGTAAAAATAGATCAAACCATTGTGAAGATATATGTACCTAATATTGTGAAAATGTTGTTTAGAGAAAATGATAAAAGATTGTTCACAATGTTTATGACTCACCATATGAATTTTTAGAACATTCCTCAGTCAGCACACAGACCTCAAAGTAATTAACCCAATGCAAGGATGAGGGTATTATGAAAGCAATTTTTTTAAATAAATTGGCAGTAATTTTAGTGGTAATTTTGAAACAAAATAATTAGGTGGTATATTTCCCCAGACATGTTCCAAACTACAAAAAGGAGAGGCATAATGAATTCCTAGCAATGTTGACTGCAGCCTGCCACAGTTTGAAGGCTAATAGGCTGATGATGAATTAGTAAATGGTACCAGAATTGGTATGTGTGTTATAAAACAGTCTACTAGATATGATATTGTTATTTTTAAACTAAAACAGATAATTGACTAAATTTCTACATATATACACGTTTAGTTAAAGTCAATCAGTGTTGGTTCAAAATCGCAACGTCTTTGGCATTATAGATCATAAGTAATGTGGAGCTAGCGAGACATGGAAACCAGCCGAGGCAATTCTACGCAGAGAGCGTGGCACGCATGTTCAGCAACCGCCACAAACGGTCCAATATTAACTTCCTCGGCCCGCAACGAACAACTGTAGCCCCGCCCACTCATTGCCAGCCGCCGGGCGCGGGCGTTGGAGAGAGCCGTTGGCCTATATAAGGAGGTGCGGCACCTGGACTGTCGCAGTATCCGACGGTCTGCCGACCTGTGCAGATATCTCGACACCTGATGAAGACGACGGAGCTAGTCGTCAAAATGTCGTGTTTCCAAAACACTATCTGGCGGTACACCCTTGAAGACTTCATTTTAAGCATACGTCGGGAAAGTCTCCATTCTTACATGAGTAATGTGCATTTAAACGAGGCGTAAAAACGCAGTCTGTTCACGTCCAGGTCCCCTTAAGTCCTTTCCCACTGCTAGGGGCTGGCTCTCACCTTTTTGTCCGGCCACGGGTGATGGTGACGGCGTCGGCCTGTCGAGGGTGATGCGCGGATTGCCTGGCAGAGGCTGTGGTGACGGCGACCTGGCCTCCTCCTCCTCTGGTATCGGCGTGCGAGACCGGAAGTCCCTCTGGAACTGCGGCGACTGTTCGGGCTGTGGCGGCGCCAGTGGCGCTCCTGGGTGAGCCACGGCGGGTGTGATGGACGCCTTGGACGCCGGCGGAGGCGGCGGCGTCGGAGTCTTCGGAGGCGGGCGACTCACGTTATTGGTCTCGGCGGAGCTGCGAGGACGGGGTCGCTCAATCGACGCCGCTGCAAAAATACAACAGGTTCATTAGTCTCCAGGAACGATTTATTGTTCACTCGATTGTCCGCGCAACGTTGCGTCAACCTAATTTACTCCGAAGGTTCCGAATGCGGGTGGAGGTGACAACACATTATAAGGCACCCTTAATCTTGATGTACCATTGACTAGGGTGAAAGATGGTTTACACCCACACCAAGTGTGTTTGTGGAATGCCGTGCACCTGCGTTGGTTTTTGCTTTGCAGGAAATGATCACACCGTGGAAGGTAGACTTCAAGAACATATCCGTCCCTACAATTAAAACAAGTCAAAGATCTGCCGTATTATTCACGGAGTATACATCGGATACGCTATAAACTTTGGTGTAAAAAATTTCCAGATAAGGTAGACCGATTGTGGTCTTGAAGGACCCATTGGTAATTTTACGAAATGCAAAGAAAGAATTTTATGATTCTATGACGTTTGTTGCGCTCTGTTGTGGAACACGTAATGGCTAGTCCTCTTTTTTGAGTGATACAACTTCTTGATTGACCAACCGGAAGCTGAATCATCCCGAATAACACCAGATTATGCCGGAAGAGAGTTCGATAAAAGTCAATTCGAAGCTGTGTTGATTGTACAACCAAGTAAACGACAATCAAATAATTTTATTAGCAACTAATGAACCCTTGTTGCATTGTGGTGGTACAGGTTGGAAATTAAGACTGTTACTGCATATGAAGCAGTCTCAGTTGGTAAGCCTTTATTAACTCATCTGAGCAAATGGCAGAGTGATATCATTTTTTGTATGACGTAATAATTGTCACTTAATGGTGAGTGATAAGGAGAGCCAATCCATTGATGTGATAACAAAAAAAATCCGAATAAAGCTTCGTTCAAAACTGTTCTCAATAAGACGGCACCTGTATTGCATCTGGGAGAGATATAAGAAATAGGTTTTTCTGGAACAAACGCTTTGAGAAATTGATAGGAACAGCTAAGAATTTGTTCAGTTTATCGGGTTAAGGCCTCACAAAGTGTACAAAGGAAATTGAATAAATGGCATAGAGAGCTTTGGCGCTGCTTTTGAAGGAATATTGCTCCACTGTATCGAATCCATAACAGAAGTGATAGAAGCATTGCATAATGTGCAGAGAAGACCCGTATATTTCGTTAAAACGAGTGCAAAATACCAAATAAATTTATAATACAGGAGTTGTTCTCAAGACAAACTTTTACTAACTACCTAAAAGAGTGATTTCATAAAGCCTGTGAAAATATTCTACTGCAGAGATATCGATAAGCGACTAATGGGTCAAAATGAGAGCCAGATCTTACAAATTTCACCAATTATGTTTTCCTATCAGCAATACACGAACTCATCATTGCGAGTAGGTACAAAAAGATCAAATCTGAAGAAATTGAACCCAGCTTCCTTTTTGGTGCACTCTGATTTAAGTTTAATTACAGATTACCAGTAGATAAAGCATACGCTAATTTCTCTTACCAAAATTTGAAATATGGCTCAACGAAATAATACAGAACACCATTAATCTTTCAATATATGGTTCTGCAGTTATTTATACACATCGAAATTGATCATAGTTCTATTCGTTTTAAGTTTTTCTCTTTCGATGATGTATAATAATATTTTAGAATCATACAAAAGAGCAGTTTTGAATTTTAATTGGAATGAGTTAGCGTGAAGCTGGTCCGATTGATTCTAGGCTTGAACCACGGACATCAGTCCATGTGCTGCAATTATGAAGAATATTACTTCACGTTGTAAGAGAATCGTAATGGTATAAACATAGCTGCTAGAAGGTGTAATCAAAGATTGTGTTCGTAACATTCCATCTTTCCACTGTGGAAGATGAGTGCAAGTTTTCTACAGTTTATACGACGGGAAAGTTTCTGTTCCTTCAGGATTACATCTGTTTTTAGGGATTGACGAAAATTAAATTTAGGGATTTCTTTAAATTAAATGCCAAACACATTGACAACGACGACCCAGAAGTAGAACACTTGAAACCATTTTCTTTACCTGGAGAACCCTTACGGCTAAAAAATGTTTCATATTTTCCTCAACAAAATTAGTTTGATTAGCCGATAACGATACGCATATATTTAAGTCAGAGTTTGAATAGTTCTGAACAAATTTACTTTGAGATATTAATGATAGATTTCGTACCGTTAAACAGAATCAATGTTTGCTCAAATAATTTAATTTGAGGAAGTTAACAAAAACTGAATAGGGCAAAAATCCTTTAATCCCACCACATTATCCAGTAACTAAACTTTTTTTTGCCTTTGGCTTTATGCCTTGTCGACGTCGAGGATATTAGAGACGTGAAAGTACTGGACAGATAAGGAACGGGAAGAATGCCGTCATCGACGTTTGATGAGACTATCCAAGCATTCGCCTCGACTGTTTTGGGGAAAGCGTAGAAAATCCAAATCTGTATAGCCGGACTGGGACTCAAACCGTTTTTGATCAAACTTAAGTCAAGTCATGGAATAGTAATTACATAAATTTCTAGTGACTTTTTCACATATGGAATTATTTGTTATGTGAAGCTGTAGCTATCTTTATTTGAAATTTTTAGCCTCTGTCGCTTATGTCAGTCAAGCAGCTGCAGTGATGAGCGTGTTCTACCATTCAAATCGATTTTTCTTATCTCAGAAGATTATTTATACGATGCACAGACTTCACAACACAATAATCGCTGATATCCAGCACTAGCACAATGTTCTTCAACTAGGAAGTGATGGTATATGTATCAGAACTACTCACTTGTAGTTGTAGTGATTGTTTATGTATCAGAACTACTCACTAGTAGTTTTAGTAATTGTATATGTATCAGAACTGCTCAATAGTAGTTTTAGTGATTGTATGCATATCAGAACTACTCACTGGTAGTTGTAGTGATTGCATACATATCAGAACTACTCACTAGTAGTTGTAGTGATTGCATATGTATCAGAACTACTCACTAGTAGTTTTAGTGATTGTAAATATATCATAACTACTCACTGGTAGTTGTAGTGATTGTATATGTATCAGAACTACTAAATAGTAGTGTTAGTGATTGTATATGTATCATAACTACTCACTGGTAGTTGTAGTGATTGTATATGTATCAGAACTACTCAATAGTAGTTTTAGTGATTGTATGCATATCAGAACTACTCACTGGTAGTTGTAGTGATTGCATACATATCAGAACTACTCACTAGTAGTTGTAGTGATTGCATATGTATCAGAACTACTAACTAGTAGTTTTAGTGATTGTAAATGTATCATAACTACTCACTGGTAGTTTTAGTGATTGTATATGTATCAGAACTACTCACTAGTAGTTTTAGTGATTGTAAATGTATCATAACTACTCACTGGTATTTGTAGTGATTGTATATGTATCAGAACTACTCAATAGTAGTTTTAGTGATTGTAAATGTATCCGAACTACTCACTGGTAGTTTTAGTGATTGTTTATGTATCAGAACTACTCACTAGTGGTGTTAGGGATTGTATATGTATCAGAACCGCTCACTGGTAGTTGTAGTGATTGTATATGTATCATAACTACTCACTGGTAGTTGTAGTGATTGTATATGTATCAGAACTACTCACTAGTAGTTTTAGTGATTGTAAATGTATCAGAACTACTCACTGGTAGTTTTAGTGATTGTTTATGTATCAGAACTACTCACTAGTGGTGTTAGTGATTGTATATGTATCAGAACTGCTCCCTGGTAGTTGTAGTGATTGTATATGTATCAGAACTACTCACTAGTAGTTGTAGTGATTGTATATATATCAGAACTACTCACTGGTAGTTGTAGTGATTGTATATATATCAGAACTACTCACTGGTAGTTGTAGTGATTGTATATGTATCAGAACTACTCACTGGTAGTTGTAGTGATTGTATATGTATCAGAACTACTCACTAGTAGTTTTAGTGATTGTAAATGTATCAGAACTACTCACTGGTAGTTTTAGTGATTGTTTATGTATCAGAACTACTCACTAGTGGTGTTAGTGATTGTATATGTATCAGAACTGCTCACTGGTAGTTGTAGTGATTGTATATGTATCAGAACTACTCACTAGTATTTGTAGTGATTGTATATATATCAGAACTGCTCAGTAGTAGTTTTAGTGATTGTATATGTATCAGAACTACTCACTGGTAGTTGTAGTGGTGGCCGCGGGCCTGCCCGCTGCCCCTGTCTGCTGCTGCTGTCCCGCCATGCACGCAGCTCTCCCCGCCGCGTCTCCCAGCCTGGCGCCCGCGCGGGCCCACCTGCTGATCGCCGCGCTGTGACCGTCAAAGACACTGTCTGCTCCCTGCCTCGTCTGCCTAACCTCATTCTCCATGGTGATGGAGTCGCTGATGCTGCCGCGGCCGTTCTGCTTTGCGTCGTATTCCTGGCGGATCTTGCTGATCTTGAATTTGGCGTAGGCGACTCGAGCAGATGGCGAGATTGTCGAGAGGCGCGGGTTGTATTCCAACAGCTTCTCCGGGTCCAGGCCCTCGTTCTGCTTCTCTATTATGTATCTGTCAACATAACGTGATTGTGTAGTCATCAGGAAAAAGTATAAAGTAACTGAATTGTAGTAGCATCTTAAAAATGAACACAGGAAAATTGTTGATACCCAGATTTCCGCATTATTGATATTCAGGGTATGCCAAATTGTTTATTTGATATTCTAAGCTTTCGGTTCCATTCTAGAGTTTTCTTCGGGAATATTATTTACACTGACATATCAATGAGCATTGTGAATATTGGTCTGCCTCAAGGCTCAGTTCTTGACCCACTTCTTTTTAATGTTTATATTTCTGACATTCCTCAGACAGAATCCAGACAGTTCTCTTATGCTGACGATCTGGCAGTAGTACAACAATCTGATAACGTTCAGCAAATTGAAAATAGTTTAACAGCAGACCTCAAAACCCTGAGCAACTATTTTCGGAAATGGCGTCTCGTACCCAGTTCCAGCAAGACGGAAACTAGAGTCTTCCATCTTAACAATCGGGCGGCGAATCTCTCACTTGACGTTCTTATTGATGCCACTCCCATCCGACACCACCCCTTCCACAAGTATTTGGGAGTCGTAATGGATCGCACCTTGTACAATAAACATCTAAACAACCTTGCAGCAAAACTAAGAACCAGGAATAATATTCTGCAGAAGTTAACTGGCACCTCCTAGGGAGCATCCGCCTCTACACTCCGCACATCAGCACTGAGCCTAGTGTATTCTGCAGCTGAGTATTGCTCATCTGTCTGGATAAATAGCGTCCACGTCAAAAAGATCGTTTTAAACCAGACAATGCGGATAATTAGTGGATGTATTAAGACCACTCCACTGTACTGGCTACCCGTTTTGTGTAACATCGAACAGCCTACAATAAGACGACACACTCTCCTAACTACCCAATATAATAAGATGTGTCATAACTTGGATCTGCCCATCCATGACGACATGGAAAATATGTTTGTGAGACTTAAATCAAGAAATCCAAGTGTAAAAACTGTAAAACAGATTATATCTGATAATTTTAATGGGAGAGAAGCTTGGAAATTGGAGTGGATAGCCTCAGCCCCACCAGAATGGCACTCCCTTTCGACAGTCAACAGGCATTAAAGGGACTCGACCTTCCTCGCAAGACCTGGGCAGCTCTTAACAGAGTAAGGACTGGTCATGGAAGATCTGCTTCATCTTTGTATACATGGGGAATGAGAGATTCACCGAGATGCGACTGTGGTTAGGAAAAACAAACCATCCGTCACGTGACATTTGACTTCCCACTTTGAGCCTTCAGGGGATCAGTGATAGATTTTATTAACATATCAAATGAAGCTTTAGATTGGATACACCATGTTAATTTTGAATTTTAATTGTAATTAATGTTAAATTGTATTATTTTTGTGCAATGGCCATAAGCTAAATAAATAAATAAAGCATCGTAGATTTGAATTTGTTGGTATTCTTTAAAATTTCTGCTGCCTTTTTTACTCTTTTTTCAACGGCATTCTCATTTCATCAAATTTTATTTCGTGCCAGTTGTTAAAAGCGAGGTGAACTACGGTGGATTTGTCGCTGTTGTAATGTTTATATTGGTAAATATGTTCATTAAGTCTCTCCGCCACTGTGCGTCCCGTATCACTGATGTAAACACCGCCACAGCTTACAGGTGTTAATAGAATCCCCTGCAGCTGTGGCGGTGTTTACATCGCTGAGACGGGACACACGTTGGCTCAGAGCTGTAAGGAACATATTCGCCACTATAAACATAACAACAGCGACAAATCCGTCGTAGCTCGTCATACTATTAACATCGGGCGCGAAATAAAATTTGAAGAAACCAGGCTGCTATGGATAAAAGATCAGCGGTAGTCATGACGAGTGAAGGAGGCAGCAGAAATTTTAAAGAATACTAACAACATCAACGAAGACAGCGACTTATTACTCTGTGATGCTTGGTGCTCGTTGCAATGTCAATATAATTAGATTTCTGACAAAGACTGTAGAATGGCAGCTGAAATCTAGTAATTATTAACAAAGACGGCAGCAGAAACCCCAGGAATCACATTGTTGTAGTTCCTGTACTGTGTTTTTCTAAATTAACGGACATCTAAGAAGTTTTTTACTACAGTAAAATGCAAAAAAAAAGCATTCTCCATCTGAATTCTGACAAACGTCTAGATATTTCTCCTACTCTTTCTAACATTATAATTAAAATAATGGCTTCATCATAGCGATATGTTACGTGTTTATTTATGAGAACAGTTACTTCTAAACCGTTTTACCAGCTAAGTATGGGAAAGTCTTTTCTTTACCCAGCGTATATGACGTCATTTTATTGCAAGGTGTCATGCATAATTTCTCCTGTAAAAAATAATGTACAAATACGTGAATACGAAAAAGGCTTTCCATCGCACCGATAATAAGGAATTGTAGGCGAATATTTTATTACAGCTAATCATTTTAATTAACATATACAGTATGAAGTATGTATGAACTATTTGCATTTGCATTTAGTTTTGAACAATAGTGATTTTATGTTATACCTTAAGAAACATGTTATCACCAAAAAATTTGATAAATTTTAAATATTTGATCTTATAACTATAGTGTTTTTTCCCCCAAACACAACAAAAATGTATTTTCTAATCTTAATCTAGTCGGATCGTAAATTCATTTTTAGTAGAAGAAAGCCGCTAAGTCCAAAAGAAATTCATTTTAAAAAAATGTCTGAGGTGATGCAAATATTCAGGAACTCTTGCATCTATTCTCTGAGTGAACAATGTTTATGAGTGGTTTTTCGTAGTCTAAATTGCTTGTATATTTTCCATCGTAAAACAAAGCTGTAATAATTTAACATGTAACTTCTTTAATAAATATTGAAATTAATATCACAGTCACATAAATGAATTACGGTGGTAATATTAAGACAATTCTTTAAATCAGCCTACACAAAAATGGTAATATGATTTAATATGACGAATATCGTAGTATTGTCAAGCACGTGAGAAATAATTTTCTATTTCGCTATAGTTAATCGTAAATACTATTTTTATTCATCACTACCATAGTTACTTTATCACACATTTGTGGAAAGGATGTTCAGTTATCAAAAAAAAATGCTTTATAAAATATAAAGTTTGAGACAGAAACACTTCCAATAACATCGACTATTAGTTCGTCATTATTTTGAAATTCCCTTGAATCTGTTCACTAATGTTATAGTTACCATATCAAGAAAATACTTTCGGCAACAAACATAACTGACATAAACAGATAAGAGAAATAGAGTCAAACAGACTTTCAGACGATCGAAGAATATGATAATCCACACTGATTTATCAGAATCGAATTTTTCTCGAATTTTGATCTTTTTCTAAACGACTTCATATCGAGAACACAATGAAGACACCCTTTAATAACCCAGCAGCCTAAATTGTTCATTATCCACAGAGAAGTTTATCTCATTTATCAAAATTAGAAGGCAGTATCAAAGTATAAATAAAACCGAAACCCTGCATTTTCCCAGAGGGTCATTAGCTGTTGTCATTCATAGCTGTTACTACTGAGGATTAAATAATTTAGCCATCCTAGAATGTATTTCATAGCAGTTTTATATTTAGATGAAATTTTCTCAAGAAACTAGCCGATTGAGAAAATTTGTGTAACACGATGTTTCGGCGGTAAAAACTATGCCGCCATTGTCAAGTGACTGCTGCCTGTGTGTGATGGGGTTGCTTATATGTCGCGTGAAACCGTTAAATACTGGTGGCATTGTTGGCGCTTATTGTTGGCGTTGAATGTTGACCTTGATTATTGGCGCTGATTGTTGGCGTTAAATCTTGACGTTATTTGTTGGCGTTGGCTGTTGGTGTTGATTAATGGTGGGACAGACAGAGAGGCTATTCACAGTTCGGATGTTATCCTATTTTCTGGATCAATGGTCTTCAGGCTTAACTTAACTGAAAACCAGCATCTCTGTTTACTATTTCGGATAATCTAGTAAATAGAGATGCTGGTTTTAAATTAAGTGAAGCCTGGAGACCATTGATCCAGAAAATAAGATTACATCGGAAGATTGAATAGCTTCTGTATCTACCCTGCCAACAATCAACGCCAATAGTCAACGCCAGCAATCAGCAATCAAGGCGAACAGTTAACGCCAGCAATCTGCACTTTTTTTTTTTTTCGCTGCCTCAACGGCTGTTGTTTAAGTACCACTACCTTTGGTAGTATAACTTCTAGGTGTCAGCTGGGTGTTGTTTTTGAGACACATTTTATTTTCACTTTTGGGGGAAAAATGGCTATGACCACCGTAGGCGTCCTTATATTAAAACCCCAAACTGGGTTCATATGGTCAGTTGGGGATCATCGCCGTAATAAGCTGCGTTAGCAACTGGATGATTTTCCCCAACTGATTTTCTCCTTTTGGTTCGTGGTTGCAGCATTGATGAACGTTCTGGTCAGTTTTGTCGGCCGGCGGATGGTTTTTACTGCGGCTTGCTGATCTTTTCTGTGGGCCGCCCAGTTCTTCAGCTAGTTGGGTGTGGCTGGGTTTATGTGGACGTCTACCGATGGTGGCTTGGAGCTTCCTCTTCACAGGACATCCCCCATAGCTGGCGGTGTGGTCAGAACCACAGTTAGCACATGTCGGCGTTGCTTCTCACGGACATGAGCAAACCAGGTTGCTGTGGTTCCCGCCGCACTTGCTTGTGGCAGTCCGAGGCTTTGTGCCCGAATCCTTGGCAACGGAAGCATTGCTGTATCGCTGCCATCGGTCTCCTCCTGTTTGGCCGATTTTTGAAGTTCCGTCTGCTCCTGTTAGTGTCTTGGCTGCTGCCCAGGGCGGTGTGCTTGGCTTTTGTGGGCACGCTCCTGCCTGGTGCTGGGAGTCTAGTTGAACTTTAGTCTTGAAGTGTTTCCGCGCCCATGTTGGTGGGGTCTTCTGGAGGCGATTCTGCATGTTGTGTGACCATTGCTGTGTGCCGAGTGTTACATTGGGAGTCCATACTGCATTTTATGTTGCTAGTTTCTAAGAATTTCTTGACGTCTTCGAGATCTGCTTCGCTCATACAGATGACGAGCATCTGAGTTGGCGATGAGCATGCTTGCGCCATTATTGTTTCGTCCTGCTGGAATTCTCTTGATGGGGGACGTTCCTGATCGTTGTGGCTGCTGTCCTGTTGCTCAGTTTTGTTTACCAACATCCTGCCAGTACTTAAGGGCCCCGCGCGATATATTAGCAACACTATCACCCACAGGCAGCAGTCACTTAACAATGGCGACAGAGTACATGACCACCGAAACGTCGTGCTATACAAACGTTTTCACTCGGCTAAATTCCCGAGAAAATGTCATCTATATACATGTCGAGAAAGCTTCCAATCTTATATAGTTTTATATTTAACTGCGACCTATCATGTTACCACGGCCATATACGAAGCGAACTGGTATGCGATCTCTCTGTGGTAGCTGCAATGTGCTGACATCAAACAACTTTTTTGTCCGTTGTGTTCTTTTCACGCTATTCCTCATCTGGATACTACAATAGGAAGCTTTTAGGACGTGTTTGAAGACTCTCTAATGCACTCACCTCCTCAAGCTCTGCCGACTGCTTCTCCTGGTCTGCGCCTCCGTGGTGGAACCGATGGGATCTCTGGCGACAGTTGACTTGCGAACGAGAGCGTTCCAATCCTTCTTTTTCGAGCTTGCCTTCTTGCCGCCGATGGCCTTGGCGATCTTGCTGAACACATCCTTGGGTCCACCTTCTCCCTTGGTGATGGCTTCGTTGACCAGACCCTCCACGAAACCGATCTGGAAGTCCTTCAGCAGACGACGTTCCATAACGCGGCCCTTCTTGCCCACTGCAAACACATAGAAACCGATGTAGGAACGAAGACTTTCGCGGCGTTGAAAATAAGTAAACTGTTTTCGGGTTTACAGTCGCGTATAAATGTCACAATCATGGGGCCTTTGGTTGAAACTGACGGCAGAGACAGACGCGAAACGTTCAGACGCGGCGGGAAGCCCGAGAACAAGTTTATTTACTGACTTAGCCACCGATATCAACGAGGAAAGATATCAGCGATAATTAGATTACGTTAGTATTATAAAATGTAGGAATAATCTTGCACTAAGAATCTCTTCCTGGTGAATACACTTTGCTCTGACATTCGCTTTGTGAAATGAATAAATGTTTACCAGAAAATAGAAAAAGCTGATAAAGAAGAGCAGCTGTATTTGTTTGTTGAATTACCGCAGTACACAATCAGTAATTGATACGATACAGTAGTGGGATAGGGATTGAATGGAAGGTCTAGGAGAGTTGTGGGAGTTTGTAAGGCGTATATTGGCATTGAGAGCTCATTGAGTGTGTCCACATACTGGGCAGGACCACATTTAGGCTTCTTGGGCCCCTAGTCTATACATGTGATGCGGGCCCCCCAGTTGGCAGCAACCTAGGCGGGGGCCCCTGTGGATGCTTAAATTTGGCCTAAAAATTTTATGGGTGACCTTTTTTTAGCTCTACTACTGGCCCAGGCGGGGGCCCGGAGTAGTGTTGCGGGCCCCCTCTTTGTGGTGTGGGCCCCCTTTGTGGTGCGGGCCCCCTCTTTGTAGTGCGGGCCCCTGCCCTACAGCCTAGGTAGCCTATGCTTAAATGCGGCCCTGATACTGGCTCTTGATTTCAGCCATAATTGGTGGGAAAAATTTTTTCACGTAAGGGAGTCACTGCAACAAATTATTAAAGGAAATTATTGAAAACTTACCAGAAACATTGTAAAAATTTAAAATTAAAGTTCATAAAGGATAAAACTAGTTGGTTTGTGATATTGCAATCTACCTGAAATTAAAAAGAAAATCATATGAATGCTGGTATGTAGAGAAATTTCCGAAGATCAAAGTTATACTGCCTTTCGGAGATTCCAGAACAATCATGAGTAGTTCTTACTAACGTTTCCAATGTGACTAACATGTGGCAGAAAGAAGACTGGAAGCAGGTATGGCTAGATCATGACCTACAAGAGGCCTACGACCATTTCGCTCATCGGTCTTAGATCATTTTCGTTATATTGTCGTAGCTGACCAGAATCGTTACACATATACATTTCTAAAAATAAATTTCAGACGAATCAGTACAAACTTAAAATGGTGATATTTGATGACTGTTATTGTTGATGCGACGATAATACGTATCAAACAGTAGTGTGACACATTTGAACTATGGTAAAGCTATAATTTTTTGCAGCTATTTTAAATTTTTTGTTGTTTTCTATCCCCTGATGTTTCTCGCCATCTTCACATTGTACTACGACAAATATACTCTAATAAATCTTCTTTAAACATTTGTCTTACTGTACAGTTTCAGCGTTGACGTGCTATTTTTTTTATAACAAAGTTATTGATTATTTCTCTTTAAATGTTAGCTATCATACAAGAATTTATTTTTTAAGTTTCTTCCTAAGATTTCTTCTTTTACCCTTTATTGTCATAACTCGAACGAAAATACGCGTATATTATTGAAAATTATTGGAAAATAATTAATCAAGACTAAGCTGAAAATATGTATCTAACTTTGCAAGTTGGGTAGAAAAAGTTGGTAGAATCAGTCTGCCTATTGACCAGGCGTCCCCAGTATCCACTGCCAACTCTATTGTCGGGGTATTACTCCCCCCCCCCCCTCTCCACTTCCCCACAACCTAAAGGAAAATTCTTATATAGAGACTGAAAATCACAAATAAATCTATTATACTGCAAAACAAAGTTTTTAGACTGTTCATTAATCTGAATATTGGTTCCTACAAGTTATAAGTCCGCAGTATAGGCTGATACTTTTACCGTAGGTGACAGAATTCTCTAAGTACTCAGAATATGAACCTTGTTTGTTGATGTCACTTCTGACAAACTGCGTCGTTCCATATCTTTTAATTTCCGAAAAAAACCACTGTTCACATATGAAAGAGGTGTCGAAGATTTTTTACAATCACAAGAAATTTAAAAAGATTTTCTGCTCAACATAGCGAATAAAAAGGTGATTTGAAAACTGTATTGATACACACTTAACATTTTGTAAAATTTCTTTCAGAAGGCATGCCTGAATTATTTCCCATTCTTAGGGTATAGTCCTTTCCTGCCTCTAGTCACCACGACGTCGACGAGACGTGAATAAATGTCTGTAAGAGACAATTCTACATATGTTTGTCGTAGTTGCAGTATTCACACGTAAACTGCCGCAAAGTGTTTGCAAAGTTCTAACGATGCACTCTGTTATTTTCATCAGGTATTGATGGATGTTCGTATTTTAAAAGGTGAGATGTACATCTCACGCTGTTATCACAACCGCTCACCCGTGACACTGTCTCAATATCACGGTAAAGCTTCAGTTTGCACGTATGTGCCATTGTTGCGAAGTTTCTGAAGGATTTACTTTTTACTGGATACGCAACATTTTATTAATGTTTTTGCTTGCCTCCTCACTAACGTATGTAATAATAATTAATTTATTCTCCATAATTTATTGAGTCTCAGGTTCCAATAACTCATTTACAGGTGCCATTTTCACCTACGTTCTGCAGAATAAATATATTTTTTATCTCCGTAATTCAACCAAAACTATCAAACTGACGTCATAGAATGGTAACTAAAAGTTCATAAAACAATTAGAAAGAAAAGCATTTTCTGTGAGTGAATTCAGCATGAGAGGAATTATTTTTAATGCTTCTGAGATGATAACGTATTTATACTTCTAACGGCATCTTTATAAAGTTTTTATTGCGATAAATGCTTTTTAAAAATTGTTTGTACTCACACTAGAAAATTTTTGAACTACCACTTTACTACTTTGTTATAAAAGTAAAGGGCATAAGGTCTGTCAATATAATGACGTTTGTTAACAGTTCATAAATGTTTGAGCATTTTGTGTTACAAAACACGTCAAGGATAGTTATCAGTATGGGTTTTGGGTTCTCTAAAATTAAAACACACATTACATTTTGCACTACATTTTCTCATGATTGCTGTATGCTGTATGATTTTTGGTGGACGTTAATGCCATTTTAGAAAACGAATATTTAGTTAAGTAAAACAAAGCTTTAATTCTGTAGTGGAAAGTGACTGCTAACCACGCAGATGTGCCCCTTAAAAATTTAAGTGCAGACGCATGTCAGTGTAGAATGTTATCTTTGATACTGGCCGAATCTTTTTGAGAAGAATCAATATACATTTTTGGTACAAGTTTGTATTTTAAACAAAAAAGTTTAGTTTTGTTTCAGGTATAGTAGCGGCTTATCAATGTTCCACAATTTTTAATACACGACACAAAATCAGTCTTGTGAATTACAAATATTATTAGATTAATGTCAGCTGGTAGCAGTGACGTTAGTTTATGGCAACGCAGGCCCATTAACACATCCTAGTTGCAGATAACGCGCCATAAATTATACATTCGGAACTCGCTCTCTGTAACTAACGCAACGTGGTAATTTGCGTGTTGGGAATGTATTCCGGTTAATGAGAGTTCTCGGTGGCACCTTCATTTGTGAGGATGATCGAGGTCTTCAAATGATTATATCTGGATAAACGTCCACGAAACATAAAAGAAAAATTCTTTAATGGGAAAAAATCAGTTTTGATATTATTTACAGATATCAAAGAGAGATGTTTTTATTTGGAGAGAATGCAAAGGAAGAACAATGATATATATTATTTCTATAAGGTTTTTTTTTTTATCACAAGCCAATATGTCATTTGATATCTAACCGAAATGTATGAATGAGGTATCATTTCGAAGCTTAAGATCTCCACATTGATCAAATCATATTTTAAGAAAGGAGTTTTTCGGAATTCAACCGTCAAAGGGCAAAAATGTCTATATTTCTAAATTCGATTTTTTGTACCACAAACCGTTACTCTCCCTGCGCTTCTAACCGAAATCGATAAATGAGGTATAATTTGAAAAATTAGTATCTCCGCTTTGGTTACATCGTGTATTAAGACAGGAATTTATCGGAATTTGTACCTTAAAGGGAAAAAGTATCAATGTTTCTGCAACGCGTTTTTGTACCACAAGCCATTTATATCCCTTGATATTAAACCGATATAGATAAAAGAGGTATCATTAAGGTCTCTTCCGTGGTTACAACATATTTTAAAAAACGAATTTTTCTGATATCGACCCTTAAAGGGCAAAATTATGATTATTTACGTAACGTATTTTATTTTTATCATGAGCCATTTATCACCCTTGATATCTAACCGAAATAGATAAATGAACTGTCATATGAAAGATTAAGTATCTGCTTTGGTCACATAATTTCTTAAGAACGAAATTTTTCGGAATTTGACCCTTAAAGGCCAAAAGTAATAACTGTGAAAGTCGCGCGTATGAGACATTTCACAGCCTAGCCGCTAGATACCAGTAGCACATATCTCAGAGATACTAATAAACTGCTTATCGAGCGTGGCGGGTGAACGGTTAACGTTCTGGCCTCGCATTCAGGAGGACGCGGGTTCGAATCCCCGTCCGGGCATCCAGATTTGGGTTTTCCATGGTTTCCCAAATCACTCGAGGCGAATACCGGGATGCTTCCTTCAAAAAGGCCATGACCGAATTCCTTCCCGTTCCTTGTTCCCAGTCCCATCCCACCTCTAATTACCTTAGCCGTGGACAAGGCGTAAAACAATAAGTAAAAAAAAAAAAAAAAAAACTGCTTCACTAGCATTGACTTTTGTTACACTAAACAAATAAACAATTTAAACAAATGAGGCGGTTCTTCTTTCATCCTATTCCAAACCCTTTACTATTAGTTTTTATTCCAGAAATGTACGCACGGGTCATCTAATTAAAGTATATTACTGGATAGTTCTCGTGTTATCCGTCAAAACATAGAGCACTAAAGTGTAATGTCTGAAAGCAGGCTTACTAAATGACTGCCTTTTCTGTTGAAGTTATTATCGTTGGGGTGAACACTGGATACTAATCACGCAGGTGAGATTAGTACAGTGCGATGAATACCCTCAGGATTATTGTGCCTGCGTCTGATTGATTATGCATTGCCCATCAATTCGCTTAACCTAACCTGATATCTAGCCTGTTGAGCGAGTAGTAATGGTACTGTCTAACATTTAAGGTTGGATTCTGTCTTTCGGAGGATCTGTGATCGGTTCCCAGTCCCTCCATACAGACATCGGTATTACATCGTTTCCGAAATAACCGTAGGTGCATACTGGGATATTTGTTACATGCAGGCTGTGGAAAAGTTCTTTACTGCTACTTTCCCCACATTTGTCTCCAGCCTCTAACGACCTCAAGAACAACGAGTCGTTAAGTCCCAAGTAGTAAACACCTTAACGCACTTAGTGCATAAATGGAGTAATAGACACATGTGAAGTGTTGCGCCGTGATTTCGCGCCTTGCAGTCGCACACCAGATAGAATTTTCTTATAGTGAAGTATTGCTGGAGTGTGGTGATGTGTATACAGGTACCCTGGAGGCGTGTAGATGGACAGATTTTTATGAGAGTAATGTTCCGCTGATTTCGCCTGGCGCATCGGAGCGATTACGTCCTAGATGGGTACAGTCTGATGTGAGGAATGTTTTGTTGTTCGCACCTAGTCCAGCAGGGCAGTACGGGAAAAGTAACACGCCACGACTGCCCCTACTTTGCCACTCCACTTCTGGAATGCTTCACTAACGAATGAGTTTCAATCCATTATTACTGCCAACAGCCTTTCGGCTGGTTTGATGCAATCCTCCATCCCTTCCTATCCTGTGCTAGCCTCTTTATCTCTACATACCTCTTACAACCCACGTCCTCGATCATCTGCTTCAGATATATTAATCTCTGTCTTCCTCTACCTTACCTTCGAATGTTCCCTCCACTAACAAATTAACCAACCCAGCATGTCTCGATATATGACTTACCAGCCTGTCTCTTATTTCTGTAAGCTTCTTCCACAAACTTCTTTCCTCACCTATCATTTCCGCAACTCGTTCATTTCGTACTATGTCTGCCCTCTTAATTTTCGGTTTTCTTCTGTAGCACCACATTTCATACTCATCAATCTGCTTTCTTTCTGGTATTCCTAAATTACTTGCTTTGCTACCATAAAGTGCTCTGCTCGACACATAGAGTTTAAAAAAGTCCTTTCTAAGTCCTAGATCAATATTTGAAATTAAAAAATTTCTCAATCATTTAATCTCCTAAAAATAATCCAAGCTCACAACGATGATAGATTTTTCTCTTATAGTACAATATTACTAACCTATTTTGTAATTCTATGCAAATTTTGGCATTTCAATTGGAAAATTTGAATTTCACATATGAGACACACCCCTAACAAAATGACACAGTTATCAATTTTTCTGCAAATAAATCATAATATTCGATCTCCTTTATCTGATAGCTGACTGAATAGTTGAATGAATCGTAGAATAGATAAGTTTGTGAAGAATCTTATTGATGCAGGGGACCATTGAAATATGCATCTGGAAATTTCTATGGCTATGTTAGAAAACTGAGGGGAAGGGAAGTTATTCAGACAATTGTAGATAAACATGGAGTTGAAGTAACTGAGGATTTGAAAATAGCAGAGATGTTGAGTGAATGGTTTAATGAAACCACGAAGGACTATCATCGTGTTATGGGATGGAATAAATCAGAGAAAAATGTCCCGATAAGTATAAATGAGGAAACTAAAAAATTTGAAATAGATTCTCAGAAAATTATGAAGAAACTCAGAAAGCTAAAAAAACGCATGTGTAGATAATATATCTACACATGTGGTAAAGATTGTGGAATACGATACTGTACCTTACCTTGAAATTTTATATAAAATGATCATGGTGTCTTCCTGTTTACCTGAGGACTGGAAAAGAGCGATAGTAGTACCATTTCATAAAAGAAGGATGGCAAACTGGGTTGAAAATTGCAGGCCGATTAGTTTCACATCTGTGATAGGCAAAATAATGGAGAGATTGATATGCAACTATATCAGAAATGTCTTTGAGGAAAGAAACTGGTTTTCAGATCAACAACATGGCTTTAGGAAATGATATTCATATAACTCTCAGTTAGTGGGCTATATGCAATATATTTCGTATGAATTGGACAGGGGAGGCCAAGTTGATAGTGTAGCACAAGATTTTTTAAGACATCTAAAAGTATGAGCCATAAAATGGTTTTAAATAAATTGAAATATATTAGCATGGAAAAGAAAGGGAAAATACACCCAACATTCACCAAAGATGAAGGGAGGAGGGCAGAAGCAACACATCACAACACACAAACAAAGGAAAAACAATATTTAGGGTGAAAATCATTTTTTTCAAGTTAACAGATAGGTGGCTGGTCTTACGCAAGACCAGCATTGAGTTACCCCGAGTTGATCTTAATAGGCATCGCCGTACCTGCAGACTCCTGCTTGTCGATGTTGGGAGTGGTCATGCCGTTGGTGCGCAGGATGTCGACGAGGTCGTACCGCAGCGTCGAGATGTCCTGGCGGATCTCCATGACGTCGTCCTCGGTGATGCCGAAGTCGTCCCTCTTGCGTTGCTCCGCGGTGACGTAACGCCTCACCAGCAAGTGCATCACCGTGTCGTGCCGCTCCTGGGCCTTCTCTCGAGACTTGTTCTGCAACAGGCGGATCACACTTCAGACGCCCCTACTTCTGACATACAGCTACATTCAACACTTGGTAGTTAGCGTAATAAATTTCACATATTGAGATCCTTCATTATGTTCCAGATAAACGTATAGTAGTTTCATTTCTAGTCACCTGTAACCCAAAAAGGAAGGAAGGCTTATATCCTTGTGAAACGTTTCATGAAGCTGACAAGCTACAGCACTGTAATAACATTAAATCAACCACCTTTAGAAGTTATACCTAGTACAGATATCATAAAGAAAACAGAATCATTCAAAGTGGTGATTTCGTTGTGTTACATGACGAATCATAGAATACATATTATCCTGACGATTTGTTGGATGTACTTGCCAAATTCAATGTTTCAATTGATCTCTCTGCTGTCTTCATCATATTTAAAATTATATTTATGCAAACATAAATATTATCGGGAAATTATTCACTGCAGGAGTCGGCTCTAAGAGCAATGTTTGAAGAATCGAATGCTGATAGCAACATCAATTGGTTCGATAATCTCTTCATGTGCGCGTGAAAAAGCTTTGTATACAGAACAAGAGGACTCCGCTGTGTAAACGGTGGCAGGAAGTTCGTAGTGTGCTGGGAATGAATCAAAGGACATGCTGCTGATCGAAGTGAACGCGATCTGACCATTATCAATGGCGTATGAAGCTAATCCGAAGATATTGAATAATAACATAACAGAATTTGTATCTGGCACACGAACGGCAACAGCTACAAATTACGAATGTGTATTGCTGACGCAGTCTACAATCGTTGGTGCATTTCAACATCAGATGAAGAGACAAGAGTTAACAGTCGAATGAATACGGAAGGGGACTATGTAGCAGCAATATACCTGTGCTTCCTTAGTACCATTTAAGGAACTTAGAATTAGGAATGGAGGCTTTCCCGGTGTATCAACTTCTCGGGTCACTCACCGGGAACATGTTAATTTGATGCGATGTTTCAACGTCGTTCGCCAATTTCATCTTCCGGCGAAGTACCTCGTTCCTCAAGTGGCTGTCATTATGTAACCTACACCGGTAAACGTTTTTCTGTGACGTCAGAGTCACGTGCCTCTCCGCGTGGAGCTGGTGGTACCAGAAGGATAGTGGAGTTTCTTGGGCAGGGAGCGTGAGTATCAGTTCAGCGATGCATGGAATCCAGTAATTAGTGAATTGAAAGGGAGGACACAGAGCCATCAAGTTCGTTAGAGAATGCGCTCCGACTAGCAACCGACATAGTCCACCACCTCTCTACCTCTCTCACCCGCTTTCCAGCTTACTCCACTATGCCTTTGACCCATCACTTCCAAGCGAAGAGACTATGGCGTCACCTACAAGCGTTGGTTGTCGTGGGTTGTTCAAGGGAAATAACACAAAGAACCCGAATTTGAAGTCGGGGAGCGAAATGTCTTATAAAATTGAAGCGTACAAATTTAGTTAATCAAAACACACGCACTTTGAGCGACCCTTCAGTAATGAATCTGACCTGAGATGTAGGTTCCTTGTATCCTTGGTATTACTTGTCTCTTATAATGCACAGAAAGAATTGTTATTACGAATAATTAGTAGTTAGGAGATCTCAAGGGATTATATCCTCTAAATAGCCGGGGAGGGGTATTATTTAACATATCAATACTGAACATGTTTCTTCTAAGATGTCTTATTTCACCGATCGGGTGACTATTCAAACTGAGATATTTCGATCATCGTCGACCTTGTTGTTACTGAGTTATCCCGTCGAACTTACGAATGTCAACAGGAAGAAATTCGCTGCCATATTAAAAACTGCTAAAATTGACTGATTGATACAGTAATAAAGAGTTATTTTATTACATAAAATTGATTAGCAGTAAAAACCGTTGACTTCTGATAAAACAATCCTCTGCCTTAAAATGTTTGTGGCAGTGAATATACGAGGCGTGTTCAGTTAGTACTGAAACTGCTTCAACAGAACTGCTTGCTTATGTTTTATTTGCAATTAAAGCACATCACCTTTACAATAGTTACGTTGGGAGGCTTTTCTCCCACTCCACATAGCATTGCTGAAAGTCGCTGACTTGCATCGCTTCCAGCAGTTCTGTTACGGCTTTATTAATTACGTTCACATTGCTAAAAAAGTGTCCGTTGAGGTAGCTTTCCAACTTTGGAAACAGAAAAATATTCACACGGGGAAAAAAATCAAAGGATCGTTCAGGGACTCAAAAAATGCCTCTTGAGTCGAAAATTTCGTGTCAGAGAAAGCTGTGTGATATGACTCATTGAAATGTTGTAGCGTCCAACTTCAAGCAATGCTTGGTCTCACTCTAAGAAGAATTCTTTTCTTCAGTCTCTCTAGACATTCGCGGTAAACATATCATTCTTATAGTTATTCGATCGCCAGGCTTCACAGCGTCTTTCATTTTGGCCAAAGTTTCTTGAGTTGTTTAAGTGGATGGTATTCCTGAGAGATCTACATCTTCAATGTTTCGACAACCTTCTAAAAACTCCGATTCAGTTTGTGGCACCTCAGCACACATGGAGTAACATGTACGTTTAACATTATTTTTTATTGGATAACATGGATGATCTTTAGTTTCAGAGTGCCAGTAGAAAACTGAATATGAGCTTTTGATAAAACGTGCATTCTATTCCCTCGCTTTAACCTTTTAAACATTTTATTTTCGTGTTCGCCAAGTCTGATAGAAAACTTGGTTGCACAACGTAGTTCTATTTTTGTTTCTTTCTTCTCCGTTAAACACGACCCAGCGCACACGACGCGACTGTTTTGAGACGACAGTTGCAAACCGGTTGAGCTCGCATCTGTTATGTGTCCTTGGCATTGCAGGGTGATGGGGAATCGCACACTAGGCGATCGGTTTTAGACCAGTCTCAAACCAGTTGTATGCAAAGGTCGCAATTGCGTTGCAGACTACAGTCGAACAAAATCACTAGGTGTTTAGTTAGGGCTTATTTTTTCAAATATAACGTGAGTGATAAAGAATTTAATTTGAAATTCGTAAGAGAGATGGAGAAACATGAAGTACTTTACAACTACAAACTTCGAGGACTTTCATCGTCATCACAGCACCAGTCTCTGCCATTTCATTGTAGGCAGTGACTGTTGGAGGTATTGTCCTAGACATTTTCTCCTATTAATAATGTTTTTAATGTCTTCGCATGTGACAGGTTTTCATGATGGTGTATTAGTAGAGGAGATTGAGTGGTCGTTTGTATCGGTCAATAGTAGCGTCGTATTGGCCGATATTGCGAACCATAGGGTTGTTTGACTTTTTGGTTTTATTGTAGAAGGTACTTGCAATTTGACGAAATCTTTCTTTAAGTGAAGGCTGCATTGTTGCCTCGTGTAGAAGGTCGTTTGGAAACCAGCTCGGGAGGTATAGGGCTCTTTTTAATGCTGTGTTTACTGTTCTGTTTAACTTGGAGCATTTGTGTATGGCTATCAGCGGCATATGCCCATACTGGGCAGGCAAATTCTATTATCGGCCTGATGAGGGCTGTATAAACTCTGACTCCTGTGGGCGGGGTTAGGAGACTGTTTATGTTGAAGAGTGGAAATAATTCCTGCAGTCTCGCGCTAGCTCGTCGACAGATGCCTTCAATGTGGGGGCACCACGGAAGTTTCCTATCGAGCGTGAATCCCAGGTAGCGTGCAGTCGTCGACCAGGAGATATCTTTGCCATCTAGTAGGAGTTTAGGCACTGGTATTACTGGCAGTATAGGGTCACATCTACGCGTTAACAACATTCAAGAAAAAAGTTCCTTAAATATGGATGGGCCCAATGCTTCTTCTGTACCCTGCGTATCCTGCAGTATTAATAATAATTAACTATGTCTTCCTCGTCTGAATCTGACATCTCAAAAATTCTACAAACTCCGCATTGTGTATTGGAAATTAAATGAAAATGATCGATAACCAGGCTATCCGTGCACGGACAGAAGTTTCGTTTAGGTTGCAAACTGGTTGCGAGCTCAACTGGTTTTCAACTGTAGTCACAAAACAGTCGCGTCGTGTGCGCTGGGCCTAAAGAAGCACACTTCTGTCGAAACACTTCGAAAAAATGGTGTAGTGACACTAGGGTGTTGAAACCCATACTGGAAATTGAATTTATTATCTAAGTGACAAGTGGTAGAAAGTCAGCAGTGTTGCCAGATCGTTCAACGCATACGCTTTCTCATTACTTTTTGAAGCAATGAATGTATGAGGCAACTGGTGGACGCCTACCTTTGTTGAGGAGGATACTCTCTTGCCGCCACCGCAGCCGAACATCTTCCCGAGGCTCTTGGTGGTTGGGACGAGATTGAAGGGAGGTGGCACAGTGTCTCCCTCGTCGAAGTAGCTGATCCACAGGTGGCTGCGAGCGAACTTCCACTCCGTGTCCGAGCGCTCCTGTAGACACAAGGTGCCGGCGTCAACAAGATGAATGCAACAATAATGACGTTGTAAAGGTGGGTTTACACGCCAAAGCCGTTTACACAAACTAGTTTGCGCAAGTCAGTTTGTGCAAGTAAAGCGTTGCGTGTGAACTCAGGCATGAAGTTTGCTCAAACCAAAAAGTTTGGTTTGAGTAAATTTTGTTCCGACAGAAAACCGGCTTGAGATTTGTGTATTGGTACGATCGTCTAAACAAAACTCAAGCCTCAACTCCAATCTTTCGAATGAGCATTGATACTGAGACGTTCGACCACATGTTCTGGCGACCTATCAGTTGGCAGTTATCTATTCAGCAATCTTATTCACCTATCTTATTCACCTATCTTATTACTTATTTTTAGTTCATGTTTATTGTTGTTAAGTTTTTTTATTGTATTGTTCAAAATGTCCAAATAAAAAGAATTTCTTTCTGAATTTATTGAACACTGCAAGTCGTTTCCATGTTTGTGGAGAGTTAAAAGTAAAGAAAACAGTGACCGCAACGCTAAATTTCATACTGTAACATTTTAATATACATTTAAAAATCAATTCTCAGCGTATCATTTACCGGAAACAGAGTATATATTATTATAATTTATTAATATGATGTGCTCTTTGATTGAAAATATCTTTGTATAATATTTTTTTTAATTCTGACTTTTTTTTAATATTCATTATACATGCCTTCAGAAACGTGTCATTTAATGACGTGTAACTTACGTCGCATGATTATGGAATTAGAGCTGGTTTGGAAATACAAATAAAAACTTTAAATCTTCATAACTTCTTCCTGTTGCCAAAAATCTCAACGTAGCTGATAGCCGTTCATGTGGGTAAATTGCACGTCTCATAAAAGTGTCTGCTCTTGAAATAATTGCAGCAATTAAATTTAGCAAATGCTGGTATGTGTCTTCGTCCATACGCAAATAGAAGCGAAAATCGTCAGGCTCACTGTGTAATTCAGCTACTGAATAGAATGAGAAAACAAATCCATTTTTGGCAACCTAGGATTATATATATATGATGCAAACTGCAGCCTTTACAAGAACTAGTTTTTCGTCAAAATTTATATTTAACACAGATAACTACAATTTTCAGGGTTCCTCACTTCTCAATTATGCAAGCCAAACACTTCATTTGCACAAACTGGTTTGCGCAAGCCAGTTTGTGCAAATGGCTTGAGCGTGTAAGCCAACCTTTAGACTGAAACTTTTCCCACCGTTGAATATGAATAAAATCTTCTCGGGGAACTAGCTGAGTTAGTCCATCGATAAAACACGACGTTTCCTCGGCCACGAGCACAATGGCGGCAATGGACTAACTCGGTTAGCTACCCGAGAAGATTTTATTCAGTAATGACATTATTGACGGGCAGAGAGGACCGCAGATTTGGTCAACAAATGAACAATATTTCCGAAATTTTATTGGTGATGGCAGGCGATCATCCGTAAAATTACGGTTTTGATTAATCTTTCTCTTGAAACAAGCCTTTCCGCAATAACTTTCGGAACTTTATTTAATGTACACTTCAGATATTTATAGTTTTATTTCAAATGACAAAGTATCCAGATTTTAGTACTCATGTTTCTTACATGAACTGTAATGTTCCACGTGACAAAAACAGCAAAACTTGTTAAAAGGCAATTGTTATAGATACTGATGTTCCGATACCATCAAAGTACCGATACTTACTCAAATGAGTAGTACTCGAATTGTCTTACGATACTTATTGATATGAGTACTGTAAAAGTCGATACTTTTTTTAGTTAGTGTCGAAATGTAAGAATATACTTGACATTTTGCTAAATTATTATTATTTTTTTGGCTAGTGTATGAAAATCAAATAACACTCAGTAAACATGTTCATTTATTTATTAAAATCATAATGAAAGGCACATTGTTAGCAAACGTTGAAGGTTTTGTCTTATCTTTAAATATTTATTTATTATAATTTTAACATTTTTAAACATAAAAGTCCGCTTTTGGAAGGTTTCCCAAAAATCAATCGTTTCAAATATTTTGGGGACAGCTTGTTTCTATTGTTTGTCATTGCTTCACCTGCCTTAAAAAACAAACATTCACTCGGTACTGAAGTTGCTACAAGATACGTTTGTGTGTATTTATATAGACAAGGAAACGTAAGTTTCATTTTTTCCCATTCTGTAAATGGATTTCTTTTTAGAGACGTTACAGTGTTTGGCAAATAGAGAGAGACTTTGTCGCTACGGTGGGTTTTCTTTTTGTGGGTTTTCTTTGTGATATTTCCAGAAGTCATATTCCTGTGAAACGCTAGCTGAATCAGCTTCTTCTTCCGATTCACATGGGCTACTTAGTTGCTCATGAACCACATCTTTTAGTTTTTGTGTGGGGCTGCGCGGGAGTGAACAGAGGCCAGGCATAGCGAAATGTGCACCAAGTACGACTTTATTACAATGAAGTAGGGACCTAAAACAAACTCTTTGATACTAGATTGTTTGTGGCAGTTGCTGATTCTAAGAATAATTTGTTTGATTTTCAATGCTACCAATTTGACGTCAGCGGGAAATTAATTTGGCAGGCGCGGCTGAGTGGCGTAGCAGCGTTGATGCGTTTAGAATTTAACACCGGGTGCGTTTCGATACTTTCGATTCGATACAAGTACCAAGTAAGTAATGATTGAAGTAATTTGAATACGAAAACCAGTGGCGTAGCTAGGTCAACAAGGGCAAAAAATTTATTTTGGTCCCTCAGGCCAGACGGGTTACCTTTTTTTTGCTTTGTGTGCTTGTAGGGGCTCCTGAACTGAGGATTGGGGCCCTTGAATTGTTCTTTAGGGGCCCCTGAGCAGTGGTTGAGGCCCCCCTGAGCAGCGAGGGCCCTTAGTGAGGGGCTCCTGTGTTCTCAGGGGCTCCTTAGACGACGGTAGAGCTAAAAAAAAAAAAGGTCACCACTTTGCCGTGAAGGCTCGTGGGCCCTCTAAGCTGCGCTTGAGGGCCCCTAGAGGTGCGCTTAGGGGCCCCTTGAGGTATGCTTGGGTCCCCCTGAGCGTGAGAGCCCCGGTGCACTGCAACGCCTAGCCCCATAGTAGCTACGCCCCTGACGAAAACTACTCGGTATCGAAACAAAGAATCGAATACTTACTGGTATTCACTTGTTTCAAACCATCACTAGTAACAGCGCTTTCTACGTTGGGAAAATAGTTTATTACAGGCGATATAGCAAATTAAAGATTTAACGTAAATGAATAATAACTTATATTTCATCTACAGTAGTCAAAATGTGAACAGTTGGTAAATCTGCGGTGAATCTGCTCTTCGCGACTTGTCATCAAAACTGAATATTTTTATCCACCTTTTCCCAACATTTTGGTGTCGACTACCTTCCATGAACTGTACTCATCATTGGCATGGCAAGGCATATGACTTTACGATCGCATGCCCTTGCTGACGTCAACCATTTCAAACCTACTGCCAGGTCGTTCTAAGTACTAACGGGGAAAGTGAACTGTTGCTACCTATCTGTTAAACGTATAACTACGTTCAGATCGCGATAAGCGTATTTCTTATTTGTGAAATATGTAGTTTAAGAGGTGGAGATTGGAGTCCGTCTGGGCATTCACATTAATGGCTGCGGAAAACCGCCTAAAGTCCTGTCAGGTGCTTTGGTTCATCCGCGGTTCGTTGTATCTCGCCGATCCACTTTGCGACGCCTCGACATATCCGTCCACTCTGTCGAGCAAAATGCAAGTGTAACTTTTATGTTTTATTGGACAACATGGACGATCTTCGTTCCACCTCAGTATGCCTAAAGAGAGACTGGAACTAAATGGAAGATCCTTATCGCCATTACTTTTCAACAATCTTTTTTATTCGAAGAGAAAGAAGAGGCCAATTTAGAGTTCAAAGTAAAATTCTTTCCAAAACAATATTTCTTGTGTTTTCGAAGATCATATAACCTTACAACAATTGTAATGAATAGACATAGAATACTTTGGAATAATAACATATCCAAAAGGGGTTACAATAAAGATCTTTAACAATATCATAACCTGGTCTCACCCTTAAATGACCATCAATATAAGGTCAGAATTTTAAATAAAGGCAATTAATCAACCTCAAGTAGGAAATAAACATATAGACAGTACTAGGTTTATTCGCCTGCGAGTTTGATCAATTTGAACTACATTTGTTCTACTTATTTACTGAAACGTCTGAGGTTACTAGTCGAAAATTTTCGTCAGTGAGTAATCATAACGTGAAGAAATAACTTTGCTCATTTCGATGCAGTAGTGGCGTATGGAATAATTTCTGTATGTTTAAAAACAATTTAAAAAAATCAAGTCGTTGAAACGTTTCATGGAGTAATATATGTAACTGGAGCTAGAAAGCATTATAAAAAACATTTAAGAATTTTTACTACAGCTATAATCTATAATAAACTCTATTTTTTCCACATTTGAAACACAGAGAAGCTTGAAAAACACTTGGTGTAATCAACATCTTTAAGCAACATTAGTCATTAACTTTCGTACCGAGAAGAATAACTTTCTTCATCTGTCTACCATTCAACTGTAAATCTTTGTTAGTAAATTATATAACGTTTAAGATAAAATTTCAGGATATTAGGCTGGATATCTGGTTTACTTCAATGATGAATGTACATGTTGACTCTACTAATTCTTTTATATTTAATCTATAGTCAATTTAATAAAAGTTCCTAATTAAAATCATTCCACACCACGCATAGAGTAAATTTTGTGTGTATTATTTGTTTATAAATGTTCATAAGTAATTGTAACTATTTCTGAACTGTTATCAAATGATCATAGCAAAACATTAATCATCATGAACTATCATCAAATACGTACATATCCCTGAGATTGGCCAAGACTGTGCTTGAATACTGTATATTCATGAGCCATCTTCAAGTGCTTCAAGATATTTAAACTTGACTGGTTAGTCTTTAAATGCTCTGTAACTTGTTATGCCAAATGGCCAAATGGATTGGCACGGATATAACTAACTATTCATGTACTTGTAAAGCTTGTTTCTATCTACACTTAAAGTTTACCTGAACATTCACTAAAAATTACTGAAGAACAGAAAATCAACCAATAATTGTTGCATATAACTAACAAAAAACAATTACTAAGCATCATTCATCATTGAGTGTTTACAAAATAACTTAATGTAAAATAAACCATTATTAAATACTTGTGCTATCATTGTCCATAGGAACCGTAACTGTTTAGAGATTTCATTAAATACTCTTCAGATTCTGCCATACAGCGTGAAGTTCCATTGCGGATTCATAGAACATTATATCTTCGCATGAGACGTCATGAAGTTACAATAAACACTGTAGTTTTTCCCGTATGCTGTCATCAGACATGAAGAAGACGTTAACACAAAAAGTTGACTCATGGTAAAACATACAGTTTTCACAGCAAAAGTTTTTATCGAAATTTCAGCAATCTTTGCGTAAAAGTGCATGAACCACAAAAAAGCTTATGTTAAAAAGTCAATACAATCTTATGGAAACGTCTTTGGAGTTACTGTATCCAAACACCGCGTGATAATTGGACATACGCATTGAAATAAAGTTTAAAACAAAAATGTTGAAATCACTGAAAATAATATCTAAGGAGGATCCATTATAATCGTGATGATATTTTTGTAAGATTTCAGATCCTTAATATCAAGATGTAGTCAAGGAGGTTAAGGATGTAGATTTTAAATTACAAGTGGAATGTTTTATCAATATATCTGTATTTATCAAATTCATAAACTTGATAAAATTGATAAAAATTTACTGATCACTCTTGCATCCTCACACTTCGTTTATTGTTGTTTTTGTGCTTCCATACATCATTCAAGATCACTCTCTTAAGGCCTTAAGAATCGTCGAAATTAATAAAGGTGACAGTAGGGAAAAATCGGCAAGAGACGAAGTTGAAATCAACCAAATTCTATTTTAAGCATTTGCAAAATGATGATATCACTTGCTGTGTTTTATGGAATGTTTTGTAGCTTTGAAAGGCCCTCGATTTGAAGCTAGAGTACCTCAATCCCAGGCACAAAGATCGTGCCTGCGATCCTTGCACAGTGAACTACACAATGCTCTACGCGGTAATCCCAACAGTCAAAAAGGATATATCACACTTCTGCAAAGCACACTGTACGTACATGTATTGACGAGAAGGTAGTATCTTACCACGATGATATGAAGGAGGAGTACTCACGATGGAGGTGTGTGCGTCCACAGACAGCGGCTTTTGTGTACTGGAAAAGCACAGTCGACATTCAGAGTTAAGCCGGAGAAGCCACATGCAGACAGTGTAATATACGGCTTCCACGCTGTGAGAATAGTCTCAACAAGATAAGCGACAGACACTGTTGCTTTAGAGCTGGTCTCCCAGGGTATCTATATTAACGCAATAAATTTATTAACTATGATACTCGAGGCTGATCATGTATGAATGAGACTTCGCTAAAAACCTAAACTTTTGTTTACATAGCAGCCATTATTTTCAGCACATTTTACCCATTACATTGGGAGTTTTTATAAATACATTCACGAGAAAAATTTGGTAGATGTATACTTAACCAACCAGGCATGAATTCTATAAAATTTTCGTCATTGTAAAATTTCTTTGCACCTAAATATTAATTGAGGGACCCAGGCGAACAAGAATGTTGGAAAATTTGGAGTGATTTCCTAGGGTAGCAACAACATTGTGCAGAAATATGACTCTGTGGGTAAAACATTGCATGTTTTGCGTCGGTAGACCTCTCTAAGTATGATCAAGAGTTTACAGCAGGACGCTGTGCTTACAGGTAGTGCTTCAAGCAGAAATGAGTGTAAACAACGCATTCAAAATCCCAGACGACGATCATGAGAACTTTGCCAGCAGACAATCAAGTTTTCACTTTCACCGTAGCTATTTCTTTTGTACGCCATTCATTACTAGACCTCTTAGTTTGAGGAGTATACTGGTTCACCCATAATTCATCACACGTCAACCTGTCCTTCAGAGATGTGATACTTCTGATGCAAAGTGATCCGAGAGCTCCAGAGAAAAATGAGAACTTCCAGCATTCCGATTTGCGTTCAAGATTCTTTGCACCTGCTTCATCACGATTTTAAGTAATTACAACTTCTTTTTTATTGATTGGCTGCACATTTTCACTACCTAATTCAGGTGATACACTAATTTCGCTAACAGTTATTCGTGTATCTTCGTAAATAAGGTTGTGAGGAACCAAGCCTACTCACACTGTTTGCAGACTGAAGGAAGGTGGTCTCCCTACCTTGGGCTTACTGGGCCATCGTTCTCCAATGAAATCTACGCTGAACAGATATTGAACGCAAGAGCTTACAACATTAGTTGACACAGTTGGCATAACCGTGGAAGCAGAAGCAAGGATTAAACAAAGAAATGGGTTCTTGGCATTTCTACTGAGGGACCAAGCGGTGGGCATAGCAAATGTTACCGTTACAAGGTGTTGACTTTACTCAAGTTATCTGCATGAGAAATATTTGAAAATAAGACCCAAGCTTCACAGGAAAAAGTATGATATATGAGCCAGCGAAAGTTTATCATTGCCGAACTTTGCACGCTTCTGTGCCAAATCTGTGCTGGTTGAAACCGTCATGTAGTAGGAACTTAATAACTATTCTTTGCACAAATACCACATAGGTTTTCCTCTCACTCGTCATTACAATATGAAAACAAATGACTGTAGAAACAAGTGTCTATCATTGAAAGTACCATTGCACTCATTCCATCTACTCGGTTTCGCTACAGTAAAGAGCATCAAACGTATTCCGCGCTCATTTTTCTGAAATTTAATTAATATTTGATCGGCCCTTGTAAACTGTCACGGTATTTATTTGAAAAACAGTAGTGTAAAACGAGATAGCGTTATTTATC
This sequence comes from Vandiemenella viatica, assembly GCA_031002005.1. Classification (NCBI taxonomy): domain Eukaryota; kingdom Metazoa; phylum Arthropoda; class Insecta; order Orthoptera; family Morabidae; genus Vandiemenella; species Vandiemenella viatica. The sequence goes on along the minus strand of JARYHS010012519.1, from coordinate 67,190,958 downwards.
TGAGGCAGGCTAGCTCATACGATTAACAGATTTTCGAACTAGAAATAGGAAACATTGGTTGACACGTTGTAGCTTGTAGTTTTATAAAATTAATTCTGCATTCAGATATCGGTATTCCAGAACCTCGTGGAGGATGGGGGAAACTGACCCAAAGAAGACGTTATCCATTTTAGAGACAGTAGCCACAAAGGTCCCGTTTAGTGCGCCTTTGGCAGAATCGGTTTCAATCATTACGATAATTCACATTTAAACTTTTCTTCCTTTCCGGTATGCCATGCAAATCGTATCATTAGCAAGCTACATTTTCCTTTTGCTTCATTTGATTTTGATTTCCAATTAATTTCTTCCATTGAAAATTTGCAGATCGTCAACTGTGGTGCTGATCATCAATTTTTTCCAAAGAAACCAAAAAAGGCCACATTCATTTGGAGTGGTTTTGTAAAGACTGAATTTTAGTTATCGGATGAGAATATCTCACTTTCGAAAATTCTTTCTTTTCTTTCATAACTGCTCTCTCTGAGTACCGCTATCCACGACAGAATGATAGTCAGATTTATCTTTATTTTTTTAAATCTTCACATTTCCTTCCCTATAATTTTCCAATATGTCCACATTCTTAATTTTATCTGCTCCTTTTATTTTCTCTGCTGTTATCAATAGACAGGCTTTGAAACAATTCAAATTAACTTCGATTCATTCCAGATTGCCACTGACGATCTCAAAGAAAAGTACTACTTTTTTCTTTGTTCGAAAGATATTAAGTCACCTTTACTGTGAAAAGCCGATAAATTTCACGTAGTTCCCTACGTCCATATTATAGCTGTTCTAAAACATTCAAGAAGAAGACGGTAATATCTTTACAGCGAGAAATAACTTATTTCAGTGGATGTTGATTCGAAATTTCTTGTGGTAGGACGTTTCTTCATATTAACCATCTGTCACCATTTTGGGTTTGTCTCAGGATGGTATCTTTCTTTTTTAGTTTAGAAATTCTTCAGTAACTTTATTTTCAGTGCATCGTTTACTTATTTCATGTACTGTGCTTCAATGTCAAGACAGCATAAGTTAGTAACTGTACCGGTTTCAGTTCGATGAAGATGGAACAAATTTTTGGTGAGTAATGTCCTTCACCTGAAGACTTTCTTCTCTTCATACTGTTGCGGTACCTATCATCCTACGCGACGCACTATATCTTCGCAAAGTGTCACCGAGTAGGAGACTAGATTCTGTACACAGCACAGTATATTTCCCAGGGGCCTGCCACGCGTATAAATCTCAACGCCTTCCTACCTTGGACGGTAACTAATAGCAACATTTTACGTGTGAAGAAATGTTATTAGGTGAAAACAGAATCATCAAAGGCAACATTAATTTTCACATGAAAAATTCTATGTTAAAAGCCACCTTTTAAGTAAGGTTTTACCGTAATCTACTCCAAATATTATCGACATGTTCGTTAATGGAGACAAAGAGGGACCATGGAAAAAAGGGTGTCACTCTAGAGTACTTGTCAATGCGATGACTTGAAAGTCACTGGTCTCATTATCCAAATATGAGTTTTGCAAATTGAACTAAGTTTGAAATACTGATTAAAACAACTGTATCTTATCGTGTCGTTCATGTTAAATTCAGTCTCTCACAATTTAAAAACATCCTCCATTTGTTTTTCCCTGATCAGACTCATCTCTTCATTCCTTGGATAGGGTCTATCTGTATTTCTCTCGGTATTTTATAGAGTAGTAACTCATCCCAGATAAATATTTATATTAACAATCATTATTATTCAAGAAATCTGATAGAGAAAATTACTGATGAAGGTATAGAAATAATCAGCTTATTTAAGCATCTGCTACAGGAAACCAATCCTATCCTAAGAATCTGACGATATATTTATTATCCAACACACTATTTCCACAAAGCATCAAAAGAAACTTTAGATAAATTTCTCATAATTCCACGCTTTTCTTCTGTTTATAGTGTTGATTGTTTGGAACGTAATAACGTGGTTCAGGTTTTCCATGGTAAACATACCGAATTGTGGTTTAAAATGGAATACCCTTGAGAAATATAGACCCTCAGTTGATATCAAATTAGACATTTTCTTAAAATGGAGTCATGTAAGATAATGATACGAACTATGATTTTAAGTTGTGGTTTATATTACTATAAGAAGAAGGTAACAAGATGTAAAACATACCGTGTGAAAAATATATACACACTGGAGAATTTTTATAAATAAACGAAAGTGTTGCTGATCCAGGGTTAGACGAACCGTACCTAACAGAAAGAAACGATGAAGCGTATAGAAAAAAAAGAAACTCATTTCGAAAATAAATATGATTTGAAATATCCATCCCAGCATTCGTCTAGAGTGATTTGGGGAAACCATGGAAAGCCCAAATATGGAATGCCGGACGGAGATTCGAAGCCACGTCCTCCCGAATGAGAGGCTAGAACGTCAACCCACCATGCCGGGTAATAATAATTTGATTTATATAACAATATAATATAATCCTTAACAATCTTGTAACAATAATAATCTAACTCGAAATGAATATAGGAAACTGATTCCTCTTGCTAGATATAACGATACAGGGAATTTTGTAACCATGAATGATTGTTACCTGCGATTGTAAGTTGTTGTGTAGCTTCGTAAGTGGAGCGGAGGTGATAGGAGTCTTGCATTCTGTCTAGTAAGACTTGGGATAAAGAATCAGAATAACTCACGTAAATGGTACTTTTCAAGCCTCACTGTCCGCTTCGGAAAACAGACATTTACCGAAAAGATCTCAGATAGCTTTAGAAACTAAACCATGAAAAGAGGTTCATTGTCGATTTCGTTTTCCATGTTGTGATTACATGTAAAACGTGAGATTTTATGCGGTGTTAAGAGGAGATTTGAAAGAAAATTCGAGGTGATGCGGTGGTAGTCTAATGTTATTATACAATAACCATGTTGTAGAACATGTTAACCTTAATTACTGAATGTAAAGTATCGGCGTGTCGCCTGGAAACCTTACAGTTTGCTACAGATAACTTGACTATTTAAGCGGGCATCTTGCATTAAACTTAATCCGCGATTTTGGAGGAAAGAGAAATTAGAAACTTTATGACATTGAAAGTGTTCCAGAGAAGTGGATGACATAATCCCTTCTATCGAAAGAGAATGCTTAGTTATTGAAGAAATATCGAGGGTGGATTCACAGCTAAAAGTACAGGTCTAAAAATTAATAACTTAAGACAAGTGAGGATGGGTATCCCAATGATGAAAATTACAACTTGTTACGGTCGTGATACCGAGCGGGGCGGTGTAACGGTTAGCGTTCTTGCCTTGCATTCGAGAGGACGGCGGTTCGAATCCCAGTCCGGGCATCCAAATTTGGGTTTTCCATGGTTTCCCCAAATCACTCCAGGCAAATGCCGGGATGCTTCCTTCAAAAAGCCATGGCCGAATTCCTTCCCATTCCTTGCCCCCATCCTTGCCCCCCATCCTTTCCCGTTTCTAAAGACCTAGATGTTAAAAAGAGACGTAAAGCAGATAAAAAAAAAACAAAAACAGTCGTGATAAATCATTCAGTCCGGTGAAACCTGGCAATGTTCCGTGTGATCAGAATAACGAACATCTTCTGTTTCATTCATTCACCTTCTGATTAGTTTTGATAAAAGGTCGGTGTTATCAGTTTTAGAAACATATCTCAGGTTTAAACCGTAATAGGTTGGTTAATTGTAGTTTGCCACCTGGATAAAAAAATTTTTTCAAGTGAATTGAGTAACCTAGGAGAAGGGCTGAATTGAGTAACCTAGGAGAAGGGCCAGTTCCACAGACAGAAAACAATATTGCCTCACTCATTATGGTAAGCCAGGTGAGCGGAAACGTGAAGTATAACATTACGACGCCATTGGTGTAGTATTTTCTTCAAAAAAAAAAATCTAAATGTTTTAGATCCTGACTAGGATATAGTTTGTGTTAATTAAGAACGACTTACAGAACTAAAGAGAGAGACTGGAAGAGATACGTAAAGAGGAAGACAGAAATAAAGGATGTAATTTCCGCTGGAAAGGCATCAAGATGGTGATATGAAACCATTGAACCTATAAGTTTTGCCGGCCTCGGTAGCGTAGGGGCTAGAGTGCTAGCTCCACGTGCCGAAGGTCGCCGGTTCGAATCCGGCCGTGGGCATGGATGCTACGTGTTGTGTGTCTGTGTGTGTGTCCTGTCCGTCCTGTGGCGTCCGCACTTTGAAGACTATATAAACACTGGATTTAACTGATTCACTGGAAGCTTTAATATAACACATTGAGCTGGCTGTATGGCCTCAGCTGCCAAAAGCCATTTAAAGAAAAAAAAAACCTATAAGTTAAGATCTGTGATCGTTTCATCCGTACGTTATTATATACACAGTAGACCTCCAATTATCCGAATCAGGGACCGGACCCCATTCGGATAATTATATTTTTTCCGAAAAAGGTCTATTTTAATTAATTGCTGTTTGTATATTGAAAATGGGAGAAAAAAACTATTTTTAATGAAAAAGAGCTTTTAATTAATTAAATGAAAAGGCAACACTTCTACATCTTAAGCGTACTTGAAAGTGCTGTACATTAGTACAGTATGTACGTATAGTATTGTAAATAAAAGTCGTTTCTTGCTGAACATCTCGATCAAAGTAAGCTATTTGACTGTATTTATCCGTTTACGGGCAGCCAAGTCGCGCATCGGCTTGAAAGTGGAAAGCTGCATGTGGTCACACTCGGGCTGACGCTCTATCCATTCCAACGCAGTTTTCAAGGCTGGCAAATGCTTGACTAGCTGATGGTCCCGTGTCTGCTTCAACGTCGTCATTAAGGTCATCTTCTTCCTTGACACTTTCTACTCTAACAAATTCAATAAGTTCATCTTCATTTAGAATTTCATACCCAGGTCCTGAATCACATACCACCCACTCTTCTATATCTTCAGCACTAACTTATGAACATCCAGGAATTTTCAAAAGAATGTTTCACAATTCCTCAAGTGACATATCATCCTCATCTTCTTCTGTCCTTTCCCTTTCCTTTTCTTGAGCTTCATTTTCTTTTTTTCTCCTTTTCCTTCTCTTGTTCAGTTGGTATGCCTGTCAACTTGTTCCACGAGCGTCTTAATGGGACTGCCTTACTGAGGCTCCAAGCTTTCAAATATTTTTTTTTTCACACCTTCTTCTTTTCGTCCCCAACCAAAGGTTCCCTAAAAGTTGCCTACTGTGATGGTGTTTCAAGGTTTCGATAACAGACTGGTCCATTGGTTGCAACAAACTTGTGACTTTTGGCGGTAAAAAAATTGTTTCAAACTGACCATTTCGTACATGTGAGTCTTTCCCGTCTACGAGGGCTTGTAGGAGCGACCGACCACAGCTACTCTCCAGCAATTAAGCAACGCGGAGCGTGGTTAGCACTTGGATGGGTGACCGCTGCCTACACCCAATCACAGTGGAAAAGAATGCTAGCGTCGCGTCATGAGGTTGCTAAGCAACACTAGTAAAGGTCTGGTATTCGTAACGGCGAGATCACCGGTGCATAATTGACCTGATGATGGCTGTTGAGCTAGTTACCGAAAGCTTGTCGCTTTTTAATAAAATCCGGCTGCAAACCCGAGAAGATTTGTTGTGACCATTCCCTCTTTCCAACAATTCTTCGGTGGGAAGAGTTGAAAAAGCGATTCGGATAATTGGAGTTCTTCTATCTATCTATCTATCTATCTATCTATCTATCTATCTATCTATCTATCTATCTATATATATATATATATATATATATATATATATATATATATATATATATATATATATATATATGAGATTACAACAGTAAGCTAAGGGGAACTTTGGTGATGGAGGTCTATGGTGGTATTGATGCTTCCATGATTTATGTACCACTGTAGTTTCCGTCTCTGATCAGCTACTATCTACGGTGACAGTAAACGGCTCTCCACAACTCTTCATTAATAACAGTGACATTGATAAGTTGGAGGCGTAAATAGAGGCAGACGCGGTTGTGTGGTGGTTGATGTGAGGGAAATTATGGCGGGCGATGAGCACGACCTGCGTTTCATAGTCCATCTAACTCGCAAACTTCTCCTCAGATACTACTAAATACTTGGTAACCGATACTATGAGATTCTTCCCCTTCTTTACCGGCTGCATATTTACATCATTTTTAATTTTTTCGTGTTCTTTTTTATTCATCTTCTGATGATGTTCGGCAATAGTTCTTTGTACCTTCCAATGGTAACCTCAGTCTTTTTCGTTGACTGATAAAGTCTGCTTCCTTTGTCGTTTATCGTCCTTTCTTCATCCGTTAAATTTATTCTATTCTTTCTTTCACCATGTTCTTTTATTTGACCACGACGTAAGAATGCTTATTCAGTTCTTGAAGATTCAAGTGTAACTGATTTCAGACTGTTCTGCTTCAATACTACACTGCCAATATTCTTGCGGTTCTTGAATCACCACCCTCTCTCCCTAATAATTAATTACGTAATTACGTCCGAACATATTATTTTCTGAATTCATTATTTTTTCTATTTTTTTCTTAGGGCTTTAAGCTGCGTAAACGTCGTGGCGAGAAATGACTAAGGAGAAGGATTGTAATGAATTTTCCAATCGCATTTTGAAGGAACCATAACAGCATTGGCTAGAGTGATTTCGGGAAACAATGGAAAAACGAAATCTGTATGGACCGTCCGGTATTCGAACCTGCTTTCTTCTGAATGTGAGGCTACAGAGTTACAGGTCATCCACCACTCCCGGTCTGAATTCGAATAATATTTTAAATCTGCTCTCTATTAAAAATTTGATCCTCTTATCTTTTTAACCGTCCTTATATTTTAACCGCAAGTTTAATAACACAATGATTTTTTCATAAGCTCTACTTCTTACTGGCGGTATGCTTACGTCGTGCTTAATTTTTTGGGTCTTTTTATTGTACATCTTTTAACTATGTTCGTTAATAATTCATTCAACCTCCCTCACCTCCATTTTGTCGTTGATTGATAAATTAAGTTTTGTTTTTTAGGTTTTTCTACGTTGCTTTACCTGTTAATTTTAGTTTGTTTAATTCACCACTTTCTTTTTCGTTTACATGAAATCAGCATCTTATACGTTTATTCATTTCCTGAAGATCTTAGGCCTCGCATTCGGGAGGACGGCGGTTCGAATCCCCGTCCGTGCATCCAGATTTGGGTTTTCCATGGTTTCCCAAATCACTCCAGGCAAATGCCGGGATGCTTCCTTAAAAAGGCCATGGCCGAATTCCTTCTCATTCCTTGCCCCATCCTTTCCCGTCGCTAAAGACCTCGCTGTTGAGAGACGTAAAGCAGTTAAAAAAAACCTGAAGATCTTGTGCTCAACTGATTTCTTATAAATATTCTTGTAGTTTTTGAATGATCCTTTCCTCTCCTCGACCATTAATTATGTTCGAGCACTGTCTCTGCTTATTCCTTAACACGTTTAGTCTCGCTGATATTATTATAGTTTTCTGATGTTTACTATTACGGTACAGTGGCGCGTGTTTATAGCGTTGCACTCTGCCCATAATGCGTAAAGCGTGTGGCACAGCAGCTGCTGGCCGCTTCAATTAGCGTATCGCTCATTAGGCGTGTGTTAATTGAGAGTTACACCCGACACTAGCGGTCATTAAAATAGCCTGTAACCACAATAGGCGGAACACGGACAGTCAGCTCATGTCTGGCCAATCGTGTTGATCTCCACATGCGGGTTACGCTACATGTTTATTGCTTTGACCACACGCCCAACGTTCTATTTACGCTGCGAAGATGGGCCTTTCATCTTTTCCATAAACCAACAACGAAGTTCTAGGAATCGTGAAGGTTAGATTAAAAATTTCATCAAATACTCACTTTGTGATCCGAAGAAAACAGTTATCATGAATTTATTTGTCGGTGTGCACGATGCAGATTTTTTTTTTTTTTTACCTATCATTCGGGAGTACGAGGGTCAAATTTCGTTCTGCCATCTTGGCTGAGGTTTTCCGTCGTTTTCCTCAGTCACTCTAGGTGAATGCCGGGATGGTTCCCTAGAAGGCCACGGCCGACCTTCCATCCCCCTTCCCTCCCCGTAGAGTAGATTGGCTAAAAAGAATCTTCGCAAAATGAGAGATTTTCTTATTGGCAACTCCTTCTACTCCATTCAAGAATTTGAACAAATTAATTAATTGTATTCAATATGACTTTTGCAAAAATTCAGTTCTAAAAATTAATGTTAATTGTTATTCTCTTTATTTATCTTTGGAACATAAAATAGTTTTTACTATGATTATGACTCATATTGTATGTATGTGTGTTGACCATGACATGTTTCACATCCCAGAGGTCCTTCATCAATAGGGATCCATGAAACAAGATTGATAAATAAATAAAAAAAGTAAATAAAATGGAAAACTGGAAAATTAGGAGAAACTGACAACACTGAAATATTTTATTATTTTTGTAATACAGCTTATTTATATTTTTGGCGTAATCGTTTAATCTGTGTTCTAATAAATTTGTGATAATGTTTTTTACATGTTTAAACGTATCGTTACAGTACAAAGAAAATATATCTCTTTGATACGGACTACCTTGTGGAAATACAACGGTGTGGAAATATGGGAAGGGGAACTCCCTACAGCAACTCAGTGTCAAGTACTGCGCAACCCATTGACAAAATAGAGAATATCGAATCGTGCTCACCGACTGATAGAGGTAAGCTTTCTCTCTGACTATTGACAACATAGCTTTTTCTTAACTGCTTATCCGATACCTACAAGACTAGTTATTCCTAAGAGATAGTAATAAAAAAAGTTCGTGTGGTCGTAATGTTTTTGTTGGTTGCCCATTCCGCCATACTGCAGCCTGCCTTAACCTACCCCGCTAATCCTACCTGGTAAAGGAGACCTGTAGCTAAACGTGAAATCCAAAACACGGAATAATTGTGGTGTTCTTCACATTACACAGCAAGCTGTGCCAGAGGTGAAGGTTGGGTTACAGGACTTTGAAAGTGTCAGCCTATACCGAGATTGGAGTATAAAGTAAAATTGTGTGCAGGAGAGTGTCGTTTGCAGTTGTATTACACGCGAAGAAAGAAGCTCCACAGTTTCTCTGAATTCAGTAAAGCTTCTTTTTTACTAAAGGACAGCACTGCACTTCATAACCAGAGACTCAAATGAAGTGAAGCATCGAATGATGAATAGTTATTTCATTCAGGATAGTAAAGTATTACTAGTGCTCGTACTCGACACATCACATCACATTTGGTTAAAGTTTGTAGTTATACCCTGTTAATTCTCAACTGGCGGTTCAAGGATAGGTTTGCCACGTCTTGCACCTCCACAATCGGAGCATCCAAGAGACCTCCACAAGTGTAATTCATACAACCTCACATACCAACTAAAGTCTGGTTCGAAGATAACCATTTGGGCAAAAGATATAAAACATCCATAATTCGCATGCGACTCGGTCATGGCTGTTACCCAAAGCACCTACACCAAATCGGTGTAGCACAGACACCCTTTTGTCCGGTGGATCACGAAGAATTAGCAGATCTCGACCACATCACTTTAGCGTCCACTCTATATCGGACTCAACAAAAGAAACTATACAATAGCCTTGTAAAGTTCAAAATTCCACTCCCAACATCGATACGCATCCTGCTGAGAGGGGGAAGAAGTGACGTGTATGGGGCGCTGGCCACATACCTAAGAGAGGCAGACATCCGTATCTAAAGACACCAAACATAACAAAAATAACAATTACATACAAGTTATGATCTTACAAATTCAGCACATTTCCTGCAATACCACCAACGGAATCGGTCAGAACTGCATTTTAGCTGACCTAAAAAAAAAAAAAAAAAAAAAAAAACATTAAATTGTAAATCATCAAGGAACTCTCACTAATCAGTTTAGTTATATCAGGTGCAAGGTTAACCGGCGAATCTTACTTTGCAAGGAAACATCACTGCGCCCCAAATGTGATTTTATATTGTTTACCGATATAATTGTCATCATTGTATTATTGTATCAATATACCTTCTAAATATGTATTACTATATTCACTGAATAATTGTATCACCCATTGTGAAATAAGATCCAGCTTCATATTATCGCTGGCACAAATGTAATCGTGTATTCCCTTATCAAGGACTATCGCTGTATCATTGTAATATTGAATAATTGTATAATTTAGTGTGAGTTAAGAAATGAATACATGTTTGCTATACGATAAGAATCACATGTTAAATTAATGTAAATGATAAAGCTGGCCGTATAGTCGACAGACAGAAGGCCATTAAAATAAAAAAAAAAGTGTAATTCAAATGAGAACGTCTTCGCCAGCAAAGAAAGAGATAAATTGTAAACTGCAGGTGTCCCTGGAAACTGAGGAAACAAAGCACCCAGTCAGTGATCTCCGAATCTTACAGCTAAATATTAAGGGAGTATCTAGAAAAAAAAATTATGTGCTCTTAAAGATCCTGATGGAGCGTAAATTCCATTGTTTCCCCAAACCTGTCCAGGCGATACTTTCTTTAAAAGGCCATGGCCGAATTCATTCCCGTTCCTTGCCCCCAGTCATTTTCCGCCTCTATTGACCCCGAAGTCGAGGAGGCGTAAAGCCATAAGCAAAAACAGGAGCATAAAGATGATGTGGTTGTATTACAAGAAACACGTACACGAAATGAACTACATCTCCACCACAGAGGAAATATTCCAAGTTTAATATGCAGGTTTACTGTCCATCCCTCCCCGTTGCCTACCCTTCCGCTGTGTCAGGGCGGGTGAAGGGAAAATTTGTTAGCTTGCACTCTTTCTCCCTTAGTTTGTAGGGATAAGGTCACTGTCCTGGGACATAGCAGTATGACTTTGAACTGCCTCTATTAATGTAACGTGTTCCAATGTGGAATATTTACCTTAAATCAATGGAAATCCGTCTAGTGTATAGTGGATTGTATCCTAGCGAGTATAGTCTTTCTACTTACGGAGATGATCTGGTACGAGTTGGACATCATGGCGATGAGCATGTTGAGCAGCACGATGATGTTGATGACGGAGTACGAGCCGAACATCAGCAGCGCCCAGAACCGCGTGAAGCTCTTGATGCCAACCAGTTCGAAATTCATCAGGTCCACGAGGCCGAAACTCGCCCAGAACAGTGACTGCGACGTCTCGAACAAACTGCAAGACAATGTACAATGCGTCAAGAGGATATCGAACTTTTGCAACTGTCATTACCTTATATGAGGCTGTCATATTAACGTTACACCAGAAATGTGACTACGAACCGCAGATAAATGAAGAGTTAATAACATTTCGCATCATTAAATGTTCCATAAACAGCTAGTACATGATATTTATATGGAATGAAAAATACCCTCAGACTTTGAGAAAAATGTAATCATTCTCTTACCAAAGAAGCTAGGTGCTAAAAAATGTGAGCAATATCGAGCAATAAGCTTAGTAGCTCATGCATCAAAAATTATCACCAATGTAGTACTACAACGAATGGATAAACAAGTAGAAAAGTTTCTAACAGAAGACCAATTCGGTTTCAGGAAGAGGAGAGATACATGGGAAGCAATTCTTGCACTGAGGCTAATATTAGAATAGAGAAAGGCAAAAAAACGTATTTAGGTTTCATAGATATTGAAAAAGCATTTGATAATGTTAAATTGGGGAAGATGTTCGAGATCCTCAGAAAAATAGGAATGCAATACAGAAATAGGCGGCTAATATGGAATCTTTACAAAATGAAACGGCTGTAATAAAAATTGGTAATAAACAAGAGGAAGCAGCAATACGAAAATGAGTCAGACAAGGCTGTGCCCTGTCTCCCTTAATTTTCAATGTCTATATTCGGGACTCACTTGATAAAATCAGGGACGAAATTGATGTTGGGATAACTAATAAATATGATTCGATTCGCAGATGACATTGTGATTATAACCGAAAGTAAAGAGGATCTCAAGAAATTTCGGAAACAATGGGGAAAGAGTACAATATGAAAATTAATAAAGCGAAGACGAAAGTCATGGTATGTGGGAAAGATAAAAACTGGAAAATTAAAATTAATGGAGAAGCATTGGAGGATGTGCTAGAATTCTGCTACCTAGGAAGCAAAAATCACAAAAGATGGAAGAAGCAAGAATGATATAAAATGCAGGATAGCTCAAGCAAAAATAACGTTCAACAGAAAAAAACGAATTTTTACAAGAAATAATATCAGCTGAACAATGAGGAAAAGACTATTAAAAGCGTATGTCTAGAGTATTGCCCTGTATGGATGTGAAACCTGAACAGTTGATACAGAAGAGAAGAGAAGATTAATTTCGTTTGAGCAATAGTGCTACAGACGAATGTTAAAGATTAGCTGGAGGGACAAGATTACTAATGAGGAAATTTTGAGAAGGCGGGAGAGTATAACTCTTTATGGAAGAGTATAAAAACGCGGAGGACAATATTAATAGGACATATCTTAAGACATGAGAGCTTATTAAAAACAATACTAGAGGGAATGGTAGAAGGAAAGAGATATCGAGGAAGACCACGTTTAAAATACATCCAGCAGATAATGGAAGATGTTGGCTGCAGGAGATATGAAGATATGAAGAGGAGGGGTGGAGCTGAATGGAAGACTGTCGCACACCAATCCCACGATTGACTACCGTACAAGAAGAATCAGAGATTACTTTGTAAAAAGTTTATTGTAGTCCAAATGAGATAAAGATCTCTTGTCCTGTTTCCTTTTCTAAAGTGAATGTGACATTTGGAAAGTAATTGTTCATAGTTGTTTGATAATCTCGGTGTAATATTTCTTTAAGTTTTAATTTTAAAAACAAGTTCACAATGGAGACATCGTAACAGAGTCATTAAAGCAACGATTCAGGAAACTATTGTAGTTTTAACGTTATTAGTTTCCAGTTAAAAAAATTCCTTAAATAATGTTCATCTTTACAGTATACATAAAACGTTTATGACTTTGTTGGCCGGGATATCCCGAAGGATTTTTCGGCCGCCTACGTGACAGAGTTTCGATTTACTACGCATTCCGCCTCTGTCGTTGCTGGACCTACAGTTTAATGTGGAATTCGAACAACTGAACCTCCAGGCATGGCACATATGATCGAAAATAGTTGAACCATTGATCGGGTGCAGAACTTTTGAAAACAAGCGCCTGAATCATTGAGCCACAAGCTCCCTCTGAATTTCGGAAACTTATCGCTCTATGCATCTGTATGTCACAGTTCAGTTAAGTTTTCTAAATTCCGTGGTAAAATATATCTACATATATATAAAGATTAATGTTTGTTTGTTTGTTTGTTCTTCATACAAATCCACAGTTTTCATCCGATCTCGATGAAACTTTGCACACTTATGCTTTGAAATAAGGAGAAAAATACTGTCTACATTTGGTTGAAAAATTATATGTATAAATAATACACGTTGTCTCATAATTTCGAAAAATTACTGAACGGCGATAGACAGGCGCGTTGGATGTCTAGGTCTCTGTACTGCCTTTCGATACAGCGGTCTGTTAGCTCAGTGGTTAAAGCGCTTGCTTACTGATGGTTGGATCGTGGTCTCCGGTTCAAATATCCGGAGTGGTAAAGATTAAAAAAAAATAGTTTTTGATCGTAAGAGTCACGCCTGGAACGTCGGTTATTCGGATAGAATGTTAAACTGTAGATATCACAAATTTAGGGATGGAATACGAGGCAAATCGTAGGTAATCTTGTAATGCTGTAGGTGTACACTTCTTTACGTTATGTTGATCCCTCAGGGGTGATTCGCTGTCAGTGTGTTTGTGATCTGCAGTAATAATACTATAAATGCGGAAGTAAGTCTCTGTCTTTTTGTTACGTTTTGACGACTAAATTCCTATACCGATATTGACGGAATTTGACAAGAAAATCTGTAGGGAGGGCACAGGACTTTTTTTCCGGTATGATTAACAGTTGTAGTCACGAAATTCTAAGAATTTATCGAATGGTGACAGAGAGACGGATGTGTGTGTAGTTTGTGATGTTACGTCGGTTGCTGAAGGTGTGCTTCTTGCGCATTATGTTAGTATATAATTTGTTAGTAAATTTCGTTTAGGGAAAAAATGTATTATTTAGTATAGATGTCGACTTTATCTGTCCTGCTTTGTGTCTGCTTAAATATTTCTGGCACCAGTTTATTTTGCCTTATTTTTTGACTTACCATGCGGGCGTAAACTGGCCTAATTTGTAGCAGAGTACGAGCAGCTAAAGTCATTAGAACCCAAAAATCGGATGCTCCCACATCCCCGCACCTTCGTTTGTTTTTCTGTTTTTAAAGATGTTGGAAATAGATTCCCTTCAAGAGACAGGTTCGACGGTAGAATGATATAGTGATGGCTTTCCTGTCATATTATGCCGACTCGGTGTTGTTTGGGAGCAATGCTTCGTTACCAACAACTTTCTGTATTCAATACTGGAAATTAAATTCTTAATCCACGCTTACGAAGTCGCGGGTATCAGCTAGTTATTTATACAGAAGAAAGTACCCTATGCCCTTCTCAATGGCAAATAGTATTTTCTTGTCAAATTTTAGTAAGATCGGTTAAGCCGTGAAAACGTAGCAAGCAGACAGGGAGACAGAACTACTTTCGTATTTATAATATTAGCATAGACTGGTGTAGATACTGCTTTATACTTACTTTGTGAATCTTCTCCATATGGCGCAAGCTTTCTCCTCGTTATCGAAGTCAGGTATACCCCCAGGTAGATGGTAACACTTAACCCTCTCTAGTTCTGCGTAATACCACAGCAGCTGGTTCATACCTGTAACATAGGTGCCGTGCTACTTTCCCAACTGGCGGTAAGTTTGTTATAACATATGATGAAACAACAGGCACTCAGTTTGACGCAAAATACGAGTGTTCTACATATCTTCAGGGAGGGGAGGGTAACTGGCATTGCATACGAGAAACATAAGAGAAATTTGTTATTGTAGTTAGGTATTGGGTTTGGAAAAATAATATGAACACCTGACATTTACATACTATTGATTTATTAATATGTTGTTGGGCCTCCAATGATTTGGCCTCTATCGAAGTCTGAGATATCACGCATTTCACCGATCGCTTGTCATAACCGTCGCAGAAAAAAACGTATAATACACTGACACATAACCTACAAGACCTGCCACGTCAATACACGTCGCAGTATTCACACGGAAGTAGTGGTGCCAACATGCAACAACCTGTACTCTATCGCATGGCGTTCATATTATTTTGTCCAACCTCTGTGTATATCAAGACGATTGGATGCGCGTTTCAAAATCAAAAAGCCTAAACACAATAAAAATACGTACATTTACGCGGTTAATATTTCTTTCTTTCAGCCTAGCATTTGCGCAAGTCAGTTTACTTCACCTGTCAATTCTTACCTTACATAACATATTAACAACATAACACAGATGTTTGTTAATACATGACGAACTTATAATAAAAGTAAATTTATACTAATCTAATGAATGACGTTTCAACAAGAATTATATAAAACTTAACAATTAATCTTTCGTAAGTTATAATTATTGCGTCTTTAGTTTTAATCAGAAACAAGAATACTCAATAAAAAAAAATCAGACCTAATTTTTGTGTTACCTAAGAATGTGTTTTAAAGTTAGAAAGTATCAGTGGCTGATAATTCAATTTAGAGTTCACTGATACTTCCTGAATTTTTCTTGTTCTTAATACTACATTTCTCTTTACTCACTCGTTCTGTAATTTTTTGAACTTATTGTTGTTAGAATATTAATGATTTAGCAGATTCTATCACCAAGAAGCTGTCTACCAAAAAAACATTATCAGTTCGGTAGCGATAAATTCACAATGTCCCTTCCAATGGTTCAGTGCTATTGGAAGCCAAGAATTACAAAGGAAGTTTTGTGGGCAAAAACAAAGGAGTTGAACCTTACCGCATCCGAAGGCAAAGAGCACCAAAGTGTATATGAAGAAGAACTTGATGATGTCGATAATCATTCTGCCGAGTGAGATCTGCAGCGGTCCGAGATGGGGGTTGACGCTGAAGATGTGCACCAGCTTCAGGAAGCTGAAACAGATACAGGCTGTATAAACTTGAAACCCTGTACTGGTTAACCTAGATACAACGTGTTCCGCCATAATCAACTTTTAATATTTACTTTAAAGTTTACAGTGTAGTAGCTCATTTTCGGCAAGTGGAATACTTTTTACATCACAAAGGGATAAATTACGGTATTTTAATTACCTTTTCCCACTGTCACGGTCGGTTATTTAGGTAATAGGTGAATGGTCCCGTTCATATTCACCATTTCCATAAACATAAAAAAATCAGTATTTTCATTGGTAATTTCGCTTTAATAGCAGGAATAAAGATCTAAAGCCTGATCTGCTGGATATTCAGGATGATGAACAATTGTCGCATTCTCTTTACTTCATACTTGACTTCTATTATTAAATAATTACATCACGTTCTTAATCGCTAAGAACTAACTATAAGATAAGAAGCTTATATTAGTAAATGGATCACTATCTTACGTTATGAAAAAAAACTAGCAGTGATTAATTGTAGGAAACTAAGTAATTTGATAAAAAAACTTTAAATAAAAAACAACAGCCGTTTTTAACTGTTTTTCTTGACCCGAAATATTTTTAATAAATTGCTGAAAGTTGAAGAAATCTGTTAACATTCCCTAAATGAAATATTCACCTGTCCACCTGATGTAGGCTTACAAACTGTCACCAAATAATCTTTAATATCCGCGACGCAGTTTCTTTTGAAATAATCCACTAATTTCATGTTGCTTTAAAGCAACAATCTCAACTGCTCCATATGTAGTTAATTATATTGCTCTGGCTGCTAGACTAATTAAGACCTTGGTACCATTTATGAAATTTATTAGAAAAGCTTTCCAACGTGCTGCATTTTATTGCTTTGGATTTAAGACTTTAAGCGAAAGGTGAAATTTTATTTCTGCCTCAAGGTAAGTATTCCATTTAATTTTGTTTTGTTAAATCCGTAACGTCCTTTCTCATTGAAAACAAATATTCGGATGTGAAAGAAAAGTTCGAGATATAAATAAAACTCAGAAGATTTCATAGATAAAAACTGCGAGTGCATTATACAGAATCTACGGGAAGAAAAGTGACGGATTGGAGCATGGGTCGCTGGGTCAACCAAAACTTCGCATCACAGTAGACTATAATAGAGTGAATAATTCCAATATTGTTATAAATTTTTTTTACAATGCTACACTGAAGAGCCGAAGAAACTGGTATAGCAAACATAGAGATATGTAAACAGCCAGAGAACTGCACTGCGGTCGGCAACGCCTATATACGACAGTAGGTGTATGGCGCAGGTGCTAGATTGGTTACTGCTGCTACAATGGCAGGTTATCACGATTTAAGTGAGTTTGAACGTGGTGTTATAGTCAGCGCATGCGAGATGGGACACATCATCTCCAAGGTAGCAATCAGGTGGGGATTTTCCCGTACCACCAATTCACGAGTGCGTCATGAATATCGGTAATCCGGTAAAACATCAAATCTCCGACATCGCCGCGGCCGGAAAAAGAACCTACAAGAACGGGACCAACGACGACTGAAGGGAATCGTTAAACGTGACAGAAGTGCAACCCTTCCGCAAATTGCTGCGGATTTTAATGCTGGGCCATTAAAAAGTGTCAGCGTGTGAACCATTCAACGAAACATCATCGATATGGGCTTTCGGAGCCGAAGGCCCACTCGTGTACCCTTGATGAGTGCACCACATAAAGCTTTATGACTCGCATGGGCCCGTCAACACCGACATTGGACTGATGATGATTGGAAACATGTTGCCTGATCTGACGAGTCGCGTTTCCAGTTTTTTTTTTCCTTACGGCTTTACGCCTCGTCGACGGCTAAGGTCATTAAGAGGCAGGATGGGACTGGGGACAAGGAACGGGAAGGAATTCGGCCATGACCTTTTTGATGGAAGCATCCCGGCATTCGCTTGGAATGATTTGGTTTCCAATTGTATCGTTCGGATGGACGTGTATGGGTATGGAGACAACCTCATGAATTCATGGACGCTGCATGTCAGCAGGGGATTCTGGTGGAGGCTCTGTAACGGTGTGGGGCGTGTGACATGGGACTCCTGATACTTCTAGATACTACTCTGACAGGTGACACGTACGTACGCATCCTGGCTGATTGGACTTGGGCAATTTCAGTAGGACAATGCAACACCCCACACGCCCAGAATTGCTACAGAATGGCTCCAGGAACAATATTCTGAGTTTACACACCTCCGCTGGCCGCCAAACTCCCAGACATGAATATTATTGAGAGTACATATCTGGGATTCTTTGCAACTTGCCGTTCAGAAGTGATCTCCACACCCTCGTACTCTTACGGATTTGTGGACAGCCCTGCAGGATGCATGGTATCAATTCTCTCCAGCACTACTTCAGACATTAGTCGAGTACACGTTGCGTCACTCCTGCGTGATCGCGGGGTCCCTACACGATATTAGGCAGATGTACCAGTTCCTTTGGCTCTTCGGTGTATAATCACAAATGTGAACAATTAAAAAGTATGGTTAAGTGCAGATACTTTCTTCTTGATATTCAGCGAATTGATTTAATATGTGAGACCTCTGCCAACTGTCATACCGTGATATTTTGTGTTATTGCTGTGATGTATAGCCGTTCCATTCCAAGTCACCTTCATAGTTCACTTAGAGGTTTGATTAGGCAGTTTAAATGCTCAAACTTCCATTTTTGTCTAATTTTACTTAAAACAATTCTGGTTATTGTAAATTCCAAGGGATTTAAGGGTTATCAATGGTTATCCTCTCCAAATTCAAACGTTTTATGTTTAGCAGCTGGAACAAGAATATCAGTGAAAATGAAATATCTCCATCGCTTTTCCGAAGATTGATTGTTAATTTATATATTAAAGATTGAGTGCATGATTACTGCCCTGAGGAATATCATTCTTCAGTTTACTTTGGCGACTATTGGTATTCTGGAAGCTGACGAAACATTGTCTGTAGATGAACAGTTTATGAAAGAGTTTCTTTATGCTGATCGTATCGTAAGCGACTGTCCTGTCAGCGAAGACTACTATTACATCAAAATCCTCTCAGTGTCATCTTAATTCTGACTGAAGATGGAGGAATCGATCTATACAGGAACGGGCTATTATGAATCCTGTTGTGGTATTAGTTTATCCTTATTAACTGGAGTAAGCTGTTTCAGGAGCAATCTCTCGAAAAGTTTTAAACGTGACGTGACTGAGGAGTTGGTTTGTGTGGTAGCTTTTGGCATTGATTGGGGGTTTATCTGTCCTCACGAGTACTACGACTTGAGTCATTCTCCTCAAACGGAATGAAACAATAGATTACATAAAACTGGTTGCAAAAACAATCAACTCCTTATTAAATACTTTTGTTGTTGTTAGTGTTGTATGGAAGTTACTCAAGGAGCTTGTTAACGACTGGTAAGCGCAAACATTATATGCTATTGGTAATTTAAGTAGGTGAAAATTCGAATTCTGCCTATTTTTCGACTACAGGAACGCAATAGTCGGAAAAATTGGCTAAGGTACTGGCAAAAGTCCTCTGTGACCTTCTTTGAGGAACATAGTATCGCGTGATTTAGGAAATCTGGTAAATCAGATTGTTGATGAATGGATCCTAAAGGACGACTCAATCAAACATTATGATTTGTGTTACATTCAATTTAACCGAAATATGACAGTGGGCTTGAAGTTGTGTGTTTCTTTTTTTAAGTACGTGTTATCATACAAGTTGTTTTATAATCTATTGTGGTACTTGTAAAAAAAAATTAAAGTTGTACATCAATAAATATTATAACTAAATACTACACATCGCCGTTCTGCTGGCTGCAGTGAAACATACGTCAGTAAATTTACAATCAGTATTAATATCTTTTAAACAAACAGGAAAATATGGTAAAATATGCCTCTGTTTGTAAATAGATTCGAAATATTAGTTTATTTCTCCTTTTTCAATAAACTTCCAACAAGTTTTCACTTACAAAGATATTAGGATCATAATGTTCACATTCACTGGGAAAGTAAATCAGATTAATACTCTGTATAAGGTGATAAAAACAGTTGCCAAAACTATCGTGTTTAAACCAAAATATATGAATCCAAGAAACACTGTAATATCGTCAATATTTCTTGTAACTGATCTAATGTAATTATCAGTGATCCTAAATCCGAAAAGATCCAACAATAGACAGAGCAGATGTAACAGTGCCATCATAACTGTACTGAGAACGAGAAACAAATCTTAACATGATTAGAAGGAAGTTATTGCACTGTACCTAAAAGCCTTCATAATTATGTGCTCATACACTGGTAATAAGGAAAGCAAGAGATCTTGGGTACATGATGTGAATAAATTGTTCCTCCTTTACAAGGATCTTGACGCCCACTTAAAATATAAATCATAAAATTGACATAGAGTATGGACTTTGTATTATAACCCGAAAATAATCAAATCTAAACGATTTTAAACCATTTTAGTACAAACTCAATGTGTTTAATTATTTTTCTTGGATTTTTAATTTAATTTAATTTGATGTAATTGCAATGGAGCGCACGTTCCAATAGCAATCTCCCTACATACTCATGTGACTCCTTTCTCCGTCTCTAAAGACCTAGTTGTTATAGGAGATGTTAAGCAGTTAAAAAAAAAAAAGATTCCTTTCCTATTCCCACCTAGTTTTGCTCTCTACTCATTTGAACTTTATATTCTTTCAGTGTTTTTGGTTAATTATTCAATATTTCTCTTGGAAATTTATTCCAATCCCTGAGACCCTTCCTTAAGAAAGAAAATTTTCCCACACCCTTATGCCTGAAATCGAGTTTTCATGATCATCTTTATCCTTCCACACACTTCACTTGATTCTCACACCAATATCTTTCCATGCTTCATTACCAATATACGCCTTGTATGCTCCTATGGCTCTCTTACCCTCCTACTATCTTCCAACGAATCCCACTCCAGCTCCCTTGTCATATTAGGTAACAATTGCGTTCTGCGGTAATCTCCAAAGAAAAATCTAGCATCCTTTCCAAATCTTGTATTTGATATCCAGAATGTGGGTCCCACAATACACCACCATATTCAAGCAGTGGTATCACCAAAATTCGGTAACCGAATTCACTTACTTCTCTATTGTGTTAACTGGTGCTGTTTTTTCTTATCTGTTTGGGTTAAATTTTCTGATCATCGAGGGTTAGCTTACGCTGGTCATAATCCAGCATGATGATATGTTACAATCATCGAAATACAAACAGAGCGTGGTGGGTGAGCGGTTACGTTCTGGCTTCGCATTCGGGAGGCCGCCGGTTCGAATCCCCATCCAGGTATCCAGATTTGGGTTTTCAATGGATTCCCCAAATCACTCCAGGCGAATGCCGGAATGTTTCCTTCAAAAGGCCATGGTCGAATTCCTTCCAGTACCTTATACCCAGTCCCAACCTGCCTCTAATGACCTCAACGTCGACGAGACGTAAAGCCATAAGTAAAAAAAAAAAAAAAAAAAAAAAAAAAAAAAAAAAAAAAAAAAAAAAAAAGAATCGAAATGTAATTACCACCACTAATCTCTTTCTCGGTTTTCAAGTTGACTTTTAGCTTCTCTGCTAGTTCAAATGTTAATGTTCCCAAAATAAGTTGTTAATTGCAGGATCTCATTTCATGTTTCAAGGATCATGGTAGTCATTAAATTTATTCTATTATTGCTTTAGCTGCATTTTAAGTTAGTATTGTGAAGTGCCAACAGTGTTATCTAACAATAGATGGCGGTAGCATTACGAAAGAAACATACAAATGTACCATACAGTTCCGGGATTTCCATTTGTACTTTCGCGTGAAAGGTTTTCTGATGTGATTGTGGCCACATGACACGAATTAACAGACTTTCATTCCATTTCCGAATTTGGTCGTGAATTCAACATTTCTTGATCCGCAGTGCCAACAGTGTGCCCTAAATAAGAAAACAGCGGCCGACCACGACTACTCAATAACGACCTCTGGATCGAGGAGTCAGTGTTCACAAACAGGAACACCGCGTCAAAGAACAGCAACACACAATGTGGGACTTACGACAGATGAGTCCATGTGATGTTGACAGTGTCGTGAAATTTGTAGTTCGTAGGATAAAGCAGAAGAAGGCCGAAGCGAGTGTCCTCTGCTAACAAATCGCCATCGGCTTCACCGATTCTCCTCGGTTTGAGAACATATTTCTTTTTTTTTTTATGGCATTTGGCTTCTCTTAGGCCATACATCCAGCTCAAGTGGAATTTCAGATCATCCAGTGTTTTAAGTGTCTCCATTGTATATTTTTTTGCAAGTAACTCTACAAATCACAGGACGGACACGAAATGTACACACACACACACAACACTAAATACCCATGCCCTCGGACGGACTCGAACCGGCGACCATCGGTACGTTGAGATAACACTCTAGCCCCTACGCTACAGAGGCCAGCAAGATGTTGTTGGATACTAAATAACTGGAAAATATTGCGTGGTAAAATGAGTCAAGATTGAATTTAGGAAGAGCTGATGGTAGGTTTCGTGTGTGGCACAGACCCCATGAGGCCTTGGACCCATGTTGTCAGGAAAGCATTGTGTAAGCTGGTTGTGGTTCGATCCTGGTATGGACTGTTTATATGGCATTACCTAGTACCTATGGTCAAAATGAAACGACGATTGACTGGAAATAGATATGTTAAGCTACACGGAGACCATTTGTGATTATTCATTTTCTTGATGTTTTAAAACAGCGATGGACTTTTCCATACTGCTAAACTGCCATGTTACCGAGGCAAAATTGAGCACTGTTGGTTTGAGTAACAGTCTGGACAATTCGAGGTAATGGTTTGGCCACCTTGGCCACCAGGTGTGAATCCAGTCTAATACGAGGGTTGTTTTTTAAGTAAGGGCCGTTTTTATTTTTTTAAAAAGATACAAATTCTTTTGTAAAAAAAACTTTTATTTTCTGATTCTACACACTTTTACCTATTTTTCTACATAGTTGCCTTGTTTATTTAAGCACTTGTCATACCATACAACTAAGTTTTTAATTCCCTCTTCAAAGAATTCGGCCGCCTGCTCCGACAGCCAAGAGTTCACGGCCGCTTTCACTTCATCGTCGTCATTGAAGCGCTGCCCGCCAAGATGGTGTTTCAGGTACCGGAAAAGGTGAAAATCGCAAGGAGCAAGGTCGGGGCTGTATGGTGGATGGTCCAAAACTTCCCAGCCAAAAGAATCAATCAAATCCCGAGTCTTTTGAGAGGTGTGAGGCCTAGCGTTATCGTGCAGGAGCAAAACTTCTTTTGTCAGCATGCCGCGCCTTTTGTTTTGAATTGCTCTGCGGAGCTTCTTTAGAGTTGCACAGTAGGCATCTGAGTTGATTGTCGTTCCTCGTGGCATAAAGTCCACTAGCAAAACACCGCGCCAGTCCCAGAACACAGTTGCCATAATCTTGCGCTTTGACAGCGTCTGTTTGGCTTTGACCTTGACGGGTGAGGTTGTGTGTCGCCATTCCATCGATTTTCGCTTGCTTTCGGGAGTGATATGGGATACCCATGTTTCATCTCCAGTGACAATTTGACTCAACATGTCATCCCCTTCTTCCTCGTAACGAATCAAAAAGTCCAATGAAGTGGCAAATCTCTTCCTTTGTGGTCCTCTGTGAGGAGTGTGGGTACCCACCGAGAACACAGTTTCTTAAACTTTAGGTTTTCAGACACAATTTTGTACAAAACCGATCTTGAAACTTGTGGAAATTCCAAAGAAAGAGTGGATATTATGAATCTTCTGTCCTCACGAATCTTTATTTCGACTGCAGCCACCAAATCATCAGTGATCACAGAGGGCCGGCCTGAGCGTTCTTCGTCATGGACATTTTGACGGCCATTTTTAAACTCTCTAACCCATTGACGCACTTTACCTTCACTCATTGTATTCAGGCCATAAACTTCTGTTAACTTACGATGAATTTCTGCAGCTGATAGGCTTCTCGCGGTCAAAAAACGTATCACTGACCGTATCTCACACGCGGCGGGCGATTCAATAATCGTAAACATTATAAAGTAGCACAGCGATGCGTACACGTCAGCTACAGAGCTGCAACTGGCATCAGTGTGAACGGGAAGGATGCCGGCAAGTGGCGCGGTGGATTGTTGCGGCGTCCGCGCGAACTACGGGACTATACGCGCGAACGGCCCTTACTTAAAAAACAACCCTCGTATAACTGAGACATCATCTAAAAGTAAGTTCATGCACAACTTGCTGCACCGCACACTTTCGCGATTAGGGTGGCTGAAGACAGTAGAAGGTGCAAGGAAGAATATTTCTTCAGGAGGCTTCTGACATGTTGAGTCAATTCCAAGACTTGTTACTGCACTTAGCCGAGAAATAGGGGTCCCGAAGGATATTTGGACGTATCCCATGTCGTTTGGTACTTCAGTGTAAACTAATTCGTATAATCTCGTATACCTGGTCTTTAACGAGACGACTCCACTGTCTAATGCCGAACCATTTCCGCAAAGCGATTGCACTGGGGGATAAGACTGGATGCATTCTACAATGCACATTCACAGAAATGTCTGAGTCAATCCAGATTCATTTTTACCATGTGTTTAAAAGTTATTTGTAAAAAAAATTATTTACCGATCATTTCGTACCACAAGTTGGGGATGTATCTGCCAAGAGGTACGTTATAGAACAAATATTTAGATAGAGATAACACAAACGTTTAGTATAACGTACTGCGAAAGATTTTATGAGATATCATTAGCTGAGCTGGCAACTTTTAAATTTGGTTGCAGGATACACTGTGTTTGTATTAATCTTATTTAATTTCTGATAAAATAACTTGGCTTGTAATATAAATAATATTAATGGAAGTAGAGTGGTCAATAATAACACTTTTGTAGTGTTGTTAACATTATTAGCAACTAAACCTTGTTAGCCTATCTCCATATTTCCAACCATCCTGTTTACAGTATCTATTTTTTTTTAAATCAACTAACAAATGTAGTTTCGTATAAAGAAAAACTTTAAATTACTAGGTATAACCTTTTTATTCGTTATATATTTTTTAACCGGAGCTTAAATAACGTCCACTCGACCTAAAAATATAGCACATTCCACTTGAAACATTCTTTACCCTCTCTCAACTTTTCTTGCATCGACACAATTTTATGGCATAAAAACACTTAACAATAACTTTGATTCTGGTTATGTCCACGAAACGTTTTGTAGAAACTCCTTGAGGCCATTTAATTTCGCTTTTAATCATGTGAAGTACAACAAAATATGATTAAATGTGAAATTAAATAGGTTTTCGCTTCATAATTCGACTGCTCCATTAATTAATAACATAACAAGGCAGGATAAACTGATTGTATATCAAATTCGTTCATACTTCGTACGTTTCAGATAAAGCATAGTACTGTAATCATGGGAAAATATAATTGGAATGAGAAGTAATGTCTTTTAGATGAACAGAGTTATGTTGTGTAAAATGGAAAATGAATTTCTTTTTCCATTTTTATCAAAACTATACTCCATGTAAGCGATTTATATGCAGTTTAACCAAACTTTCTTTTTTGTCAATTTTATTTCCAGCTAATAGCTTACCTGAATATCATTCCAGCGGCAAAGGCTCCTTCTGATAACAGCATAGGGTCGTAGGGATGCCACTTCTCTCGAGGATACCACGGATCCATGCCTTGTCGATATTCACGCTGATTGTAGAAAAAAAAGTTTCAGTGAGTCTTAGATCGTTAGATGGGCTCTTATTTATAACGTAATCATAGCTCTATATCTTAGTTTCTAACTTAAAAAATTCAACTTAATTTATCGGTTAGATGTCAATGTGAGGAAGCACAGCGTTCAATGAAACCAATAGCTTTATGATCATTTTAAGATTGCACCATCTTAACATTAAGTTAGCGGTCTGATGCCTCAGTGGTTAAGGCGTCTGACTGGAGATCGAAGGTCCTCGGTTCGAATCCCTGTCTCGGCGAGTATCTTCATAGGCCTCTTAATCCTACCTTCACCTGCTTGCTACGTAATGTGAAGCACGCCAGAACAGTTTCGTGGTTCGGATTCCACGTTATACTTTAGTTCACCTGTATCCGGTAGGATCACCGGGTTAGGTTAATGTGGCTACGATAGGAGCGGTATGCACGAGCAATAGAAACACCGTCACCTGGTCATTACAACCACACGGAATGATTGTATTTTGACATTAAGTTGCTGGTTAAATGTCACGTATTTACTGTAATGAATATAAATTCAGGTATCAGACTTATCCCAACGGGATGTTTCAGAATGAACGTTACTTCAAACATCATTAAATGTGGCATCAATATGGTAGTAATATACACGTTTATATACTTTGTTACCAGTTTTCATTTTTTTCCTTAAAAACTGAATAATCAATATCAGCTCCTCGCATACTGAGGAAAGTTGTATTAGAAAGAAATGAGACTGGAAAGTCCGTAGGCGAGTAAATGCCTAGAATTGAACTATACATTAGATAAATTGCAATTACTAGACCGAAGAATCATGAAAAACACCTTGGGTTTAATGAAAACAACAGAATCATGGAAATAAGAAATAATAGTAAAATATACCAGAAAATAGGAAATATAACAGAATCAATAAGACAAAGGAGACTGCTGTTCTTTGGACATATCTATATAATGGATGATTGCAGATTAACGATAATGACATTCAATTATCTTTGTGTAAATAATCAACCGCAAGCTGGATTCAAGAGGCCAAGAAAGATTTGGAAAGTAATAGTACAACAGGAAACTATGGAAAGAGAGATTTTTATAATGGAGGTATTAAGTATCGAACGGTTCCAACGCAGAATAGGAAAGAAATCCGGTCCGAAGCAGTATGAGAAGAGAAGGCAGAACCTCACTGAAATAATGAAGGAATATCGGATTGAACGAAAGAAAAACAACACAGGATGAAGAATTGAAATTAGCAAGTGGTCTTAGCAAGCCTCATCGGAGAAAAAAAGTATTTCTCTCTTGCATTGCTATCAGAGTCTAGAATTTAGCGTTTTTTTTTGTTTCTAATGATTTTTTTCTGATTTTTCGGCGTAATTTCTGAATTTTAAAAAGGAATATAGATCGTATTAAAACTACAAGCATTATTCTCCAACCCACTTTTAGTATAGTGTCCGAAAGTCAATGGAACCACAATGTTTGTCCATTCCCATTAACAGCTTTTGTGTTTTGAAATTCGTTAATAATAATATTACTAAAAATGTCAATAATTCATTCATAAAAGCCAAAAGAGATTTATGAAAGATTATCTATGGTGTAGCTGAGTTTCTGTAAGTCTCTTCTATACAAGTAAATATCTTGTAATTTGTGATCTACGAGTGACTAAACTTAAGCATATCACCATGGAAACGGACACGCGGAATTAAAAAGGTATTATCCAATGAAGTACATGGGATCGTTTGAATACTTTGCTAGAAACAGTCCTTCCTTCCTCCTTCCCCATCGCAGGAATTTTTTTTCCTACCTCACAGATACGTATCCTGCATTCAAATCCACATTTTTCAGTTTACTAAGAAGTGCTTCCCGGGAATATTATTAGTATGACAATCTCTTCATTCTATTCCCTTGCTAAAATTCGAAAAAATGAGTATTTGTGCTTGTGAAAACAACGTTACTGTGGTCAAGTCGAAAACAGAAACCTAGTAAGCAGCTGCCCAAGCCAACAGGCCGTAAATTACGAGATATTTTTCACGATGGGAATATGAAACAGCAGGCTTCAAGCACTACTTACGAATGAGAAAATGAAGAAAATTAACAACAAATGGAGATTTGAGGAAAAAGTTATAAAAAAGCTCATTTTTGTCTGCTATTTCACCGAGATCTCATAAATATGAAGTCTGGATTCAATAGCAGAAAATATTTTTAAATTTTACTAAACAAGGTGTTTTAATTAAAGTAAAAAAGTTCTCAAAGTCAATCACAGATTCTCTGATCTTGCTGCTTGCACCCTCCGCGTTGGGTATTCTAACTGATGACTTTCTAATGTCCTTGTATATTAGTAAGGTTATGTTACAAGAATATGACTAAAAAAGCTCGCTTTTTAAAGAGACTACTGATATTTAGAAGTGTTAGGATTGTAGGTCTTGAAAATCATGTGTTTCTGAGTGTCAAGGTGAAGATAGATCAATTTTCATTCGAGGTTATAAACGTACATTACTCTTTGTGAAAACTGAATAACCAAGAAGGAGATATGTGATTGCAACGAATTTTATTTCACAAATTAGGGCATTAGAATTACAGAACTGCGCCTGTACTTTGACCATGAGAATTCAGTACAGTGTGAAGCATCCACGTGCTTCATTCAGAGCCTACAGACCTCGTGGCATGGAATCAAAGAAACCTTGGACAAGCTGTTAATTAACATACTGTCACGTGGTTTTGAGGCGCGCTCAAAAATCATTAGAGCTGTAGCAAACCTCATGTATTAGTTACGGATTGAAACGGTTTGACCAGCGATTAAATGAATCTGAACGAGAGATGGAACGTGCGTCGCGTATTTCTGTGAATTTTGATTTGAATTATTTTCGTTACAAAGAAAAATGTGTGAGCACTAACATGTTTAAATATAATTTATATTATTTACTGTTAAGTGGTGATATTTTTAATGAGACAAGTAATTTTGACAACAAAAAGGGTTATTTTGTAGTTTTGATTTTGTTTAACATTAAAATGTACGGAACATTATATTTAAATAGAAAATTTGGATACATAATTTGAGATGGTTATTGCTTTCTTTATTGATCATACCTTAGTGATATTTTATTAATTTCAAACATTGATGAAATGCGTTTATTCTAAAACACGATAAACTTCTATTTTATTTTACAGTGAAAATTTTACCTAAACTTACTTTACTAAGAGTATGAATGAAATCTCCCGAAATCCGTACGCTAGTCCTCGATTGTGTCAAAAGTAACGAGTATCTAAAAGATACGATCGTAACGAAGTCATCCCGTTCGCGGCGCGACTCCATACAATGCTTCATGATAGCGCTCGATTGTCCCAAAAGTAACGAGTAATGATTCGGTAGTAAAGAGTTCTGATTGGTTTAGTAACGAATAAATACGGGTATACAATTTCTCGTTACTCTTGCAGTTGTAAAAAGCATTGACAGTGGCTGCAGGAGGACCACAACGAATCAATTGCCGACCAACTGTACCCCACAAATGTTTGATGGACGACATGTCAAGCGAACATGCAGGCCAGGGAAGCAATGGAAACTAGATGGTCTTTCGAAGAAGGCATATACATTTCTCGCCACATACGTGGTGTGTCTTAAAAGTTCGGTGAATGGTGTCATATCTGAACGGCAACTTGGCGCATGTGTGCGTGCATGCGCATGGGTATTCAGAGACTTGAGGAGTATCGATACACAGAATGCTCTGCATGTGACTGGCAGTGCAAACAGACTGCGACCAGTTGAACGTAGTCAGTGTGAGAGGAAGTGTCACAACGCAGTGGAGCAACGTGCAAACATCAAGGTCTGCTACAAACTGGGGAATACTGCAACGGAGACACATGCCAGAGTTGCACAGGACTGGAAAATGGATGCTGCTCCATGACAATGCCCCGGCACATTGCGCGATCCGTGTGCGCCAATTCCTGGCGCAGAAGATAGTAACTGTTCTTGAACACCCTCCGTACTCCCCTGATCTGGCTCCTGCGGACTTCTTCCTGTTTCCCCGCTAGAAGGCGGCCATGAAAAGTGAACGTTTTGCGGACGTGAATGCATCAAAGATCGTGTGATAGCCGTTCTGCGATCGGTTCCACAGGAGGTCTTTGCTAATACTTTCCAGAAGCTGTACGAACGTTGTCAAAAGTGTGTTGAAGCGGGTGGGCGACTATTTTGAAGGGCAATAAAGAAATTTTGTTTGTATCTTTTGTTTTGTTTGTTGTCTGACTCCATTCACCGAACTTTTAGACACACCACGTATGTCCTGCCGAAATATTGCCATGTGGAACTGCCTTCTATAAAGCGTTTGCTATTAAGATTGCCATCAGTACGTAGGAAGCGAGATTGGAAGATATAGCTAATGGCGTCCAATTCACCAAACTTGTTAGGGTCTAACAAATACGCGGTAATTACTGTAGCTCAAGTTGAAGCAGGATTCTTCCTAACGCACTACATTTTGCGACTCAGACCACCAGTGACTGTATTAACGTGCCCATTGGTGGTCTCTGGTTAGTTGAAGCCTACCCATTGATACCGTGCCACCAGTCAATCCCTCAGCAAACGTCATTGAATCGTCAACGCAGCCATTCTCACACCCATTATAGGTCTCCAATGTCGAGCCAACATTGGACGAAACTGTTCTGTCGGTTACGGTTATGCGGACAAGATGGCGGTCATCCCGCTCTGTGGTCGCATTGTGTGGCCCTGTACCCGCTCGTCGCTGTGTACGACCCTCTTCTATCCACTAATTCCACACACTCGACACTGTATTAGCAGCGTGTCCCTGCATGAGCCGCGATGTCATGGTACAACAAAGCTGTTTCCTGATGACCAATCATAGTGCCACGTTCTAACTCACTCCCTTGCAGATATTACGCCATATGACGTTGACGAGACATACTGGCAGTTGCTTTGCACATTAGACGGCTGTGCATTGACATTTCTGGTCACACAAAAGAGAGCACTGCTATGCCTACGTGCGCGCCATTTCTCTGCAAGCCTAAGCATTGATTATGATTCAACTGTTCTACATATTATGGAATGATTCAGGACTTCTGAGAGGTAAAAACATAATGTACTTGAATGCAGCGAATCAAGGCGAGCTTCGAAGATGGACTTGCAAGTCGTTAATATTCTAATCTCTCTTAAATAGTATATGTTTTCTGAAGTAGTCCATCAGTTATTTGAACTGTAAAGGTGTAAGTACTGACCTGAACGATGTACCATGATGTGAACCGCAACGTGATCCACATCATGTAGAAACAGTTGGTGATGAAGTCGACAATATTCCATAGATCCGTGATGTATTCTAGTAGCCCATCAGACCATAAAGAGCGTATCTCGCACCACATTAGACCTGAAAACAACGGGGCATCTCAGGTAGAAATCAAGTGAAAAATATGTACACAGAAACACAGAAATACACTTATTTTTGACGTACCTAGTTTTCAAGAAATAGTGAAAAATACGATCAATACCACTTATATCACCGTTTTACAGTAATTAAGTTCTAAAGGCAGTACTTCTTTCGAGTCAGTAAGTTGCAAAAGACGAGAAAGCATATCAACAGGCAGAGAAATAAAATATCATTCGCCAATTTAATTATTCCGTTTTATAATCTATCAGTTTATTATTATCTGGCACAAGTCCTCTCTCACCACGATTTAATATAACACAATCCAATACCGCTGTGAGCAGTGCTAGTATATACATTGGCATAGTTATGCGTAACATTTTACTGTCTAAGTACCATTCTTAATTATTTTTATTCTACTCTTATTTTTTTAATTCTTATCTTTGACCCAGGATTATTACATCGTTCTTATTTACTTATGTGTTAGTAAAATAAAGACGATAAATCACGATACGTGTAATTATGAACTTTTTTTCTATTCTCAGACCTCATTTTGATTGATAAATATCGCTGATGATGATGATCATAAATTTCGTGCCAATTTTTAGTAAATGAATGATAGTAATTTAGAAATCGAAGAAAAACGACCGAGGGCTTCTCTGGTAAACATGAACGAAGTTATGGGCACTGCTAGTCATAAATACGTTAAAACTATAACAAGGGGTTTTGTGGAAGAGACGAAAGGGTGATGACTTTCTAACTCCTCTTTTTATCATTGAAAGAAAACCCTACGCTGCTTATTTATTCGGTACTCTACAGGCGTACAGGCTAAGTAATACATGGAATCTCAAGTCTATGATCATGCAAAGCGTTACCTACAATTACCAAAATTAATAAACAAACAACAAAATTTAAGCACCACTAAATTAATAAGTGACTAATGGAACAAATTCAGCATCATTAATTCTCATTTGGACAACAAAAGCTTCACATTTGGTTTAAATGAAAAGTTCGGATCAAAGCAATCGGGAATTATAACGATTGGCCGACTCGACTTTTCTCGATCCGAGCTCGCTCGGACGCAGTCGCATATGTCCGCCACCTATGTCCTTTAGAAGTTCCAGCTTTAAGGAAAGGTCGCCGACCTTCCGTTCACCTCTGGGGGAATTCTTTTGGATCTAGGGGATTTCACGCCTGACGTGTTCCGTTAAGGTGCGTTCCCACTGACGCATTAGCCAAAGTGTACGGATCAGTGCACACTGCAGGTTAGGCCTCATCTCCTCCCCTCCACCTTGCCTAGTGTTGTTTCAGCTAACCGGGCTTTCAACTTTACGCCTGGCGACGGGTAGAGGCGCGCCGTACCTGCGGCGAGGGTTAATGCACTTCGTCTCATGTAGCGCGACCGCCAAAACCACGCGTCATGGGAACGCACCTTTAGGGGAGCTGCCCATTGTTCGGGGGCCGCCCAAGTGTCGCGCCTACGCGGCGACTGCTATTTGGGAGGTCTGGCATCAGCCCGCCCCTAGCATTACCAAACGCTTAGAATCACTAATAACCTTACTACTGATATTAATAAAAATTTGTGAGATGACCCACTTTCATCATTCCGTTACAACACCTTATCTTCTACCACTTTAAAGTGGCATTGTGAACACTATAAAACAACTGTGTAAACTCACTGAAAACGTAGATGATGATGACGAACTCGACGAGACCTGGCAGCGATCCCCGTTCCTTCCTCTTCCACTCCTCGAGGATGGAGAGCAGCCAGTCGTTGCCGAACCACTCTATGAGCAGAAACTCAACCCGCTGGGAGGCCAGACCCAGCAGAGCTGTGGACAAACGCAAGCACACGTCAACGCAACCACTCACGCAATTAGTTAGCGGTATTCAGAATGTAAACAATTAGAATTTATCAATGTTATGTTAAACTGTGCAGAGTAAATGTGGTTTAATGCAGGTTTTGATTGATCTCCCTACAGTTTCTTTGTTTTGCAACAAGATTTTCAGACTGTATTGGTCTATGTAATTGGTTCGAAGGGTAAAAACTAAAAAAAATAAATAAAAAAATGAAAAACATCCTCTTTTCGTTAACACTCATTTCATCCCGACAGCTTTAATAGGGAATATTCAGTTTAAAAAATAAATAGTGTCCCCTGATTATTGGCCATACAGAACGACTTTGCTGGAACTGTGTACTGTTAGAGGTGATATACAGGGTGATTATCTGATGATGTTACAAACTTTCAGGGATGATGGAGAAGTGTAAATACATCAATTTGAGGTAAGGGTCACTGGACCGGTAACGACAGAGTCGAAAGTCGCAAACGGAAAGCGTCCTTATTCCTCTGACAGTGGAATATATGTACCAGTACTGTTGCACCAGGACTCCTGGAACATATCCTATTTGTTATTCGTCAACGGATGTGGTTCCAACATGATGGAAATTTACCTCACTTTGGACTTAAGATCTTGATCAGACATTTCCTGGTAAGTGAATAAGCAGAGGAGGTTCTGTTCCTTGACCAGCATGTTCACCTGATCTCTTGTAGTCCCACGTCAAAAGTTTAGGGTACGAGACGCCTGTCGAGACTGAGGAATATCTCCTGGCAAGAATTCTCGCTGCTACGACGCTGTTCAAACGTCACCGGGGATATTAGAATTGGTACGACAGAGCTTTGTTGGATAATGACTCTGACGCTGGGGAACGCCATTTTGAACAACTGTTGTAAGTGTAAAACTGATGCATATAAATTGAATTCATTGTTAGTGTAGACTTAGGATTTTCGGTCTTTCTGAGTTACTTGCGCCGTTACTAGTCCATCAACAGTGGTAATTACCTGAGAGGATTTGGGATTATTCAATAGGGAATTCTGTAGGTATGGATCAGGGTTCGCAAGTTGGGGCACTTAGTTTGAGCGCTGCGCGGGGCTAAGGCAGAACTTTAGTAGATTTTCGCTTATAACTTGTGACATACATGCCACATGTAACCAGCCCACCCCGATCCCTAATATATTCCAAATTGCAGGTGTTTATTTTAAATTATAAAGTTTTGGATTTCTGGTATCAATGATTCAAATATGTGAAAACTGCGACCAGTGAAATTTGCGGCCAACCTAAAATCTGTGAAATCTGCGGCCACTGTTCCCTTTGTGTCACGGGCTACCTGCGACTCATAATCACTCTAAAGCAGTGTTTCCCAACGTGGGGCCCACGCCCCACAGGGGGGCAATTTGGTTTTTTAGCGGGGCAATTTAGAAATTGACTTGATACGACTTTCCGCTTTCTCTTCGGGTTATTTAAATGCAATGATAGATATTGGTACAAAATATAGCAAAAAAGCAAATTCTTAAAAGGATCACACTAAATTGCCATAATAAATCTTTATTACAAATCTTTTGAATTTGAATTTTAGTATTTCATTATATGTTTTTTAATTTTACTTACTGTGTTTTATGACAATATTAAAGTGTTTTCTTTCAAAAACCATCCTATATCAGTTTCTTTAATAACAAATATTTTTTTTATTAGAAATTATGTATGGGGGACAAAAAAAAAATTGTTAAAAGTGGGACATGACCTAAAAAAGGTTGGGAAACACTGCTCTAAAGGCTCCTTTATACGACCCGACCTGGTCTCACTAAATCGCGTCCTGGAAGTTTTTACGTGAACAAATAGAACGGAAGCTAGTCAGCGACAACATTTGCATTCCACGGCCGAAACTGCCAAACTAGGTTCTATTAAAAAAAATAGTCACGCAAATGTTTCGAATTAAAAGGCACATCACCTTGTTTCGTATGTTAAATATTATTTCTTAGAATTTTTTCTCGCTCATTACTGAAAGTTTAATTTTTTGCTTATTTGCAACACTGTTCGAAGACTCCAGTGCGGTACCAACCAGATCAGGCTGGTCGAGGTCGTCTAAAAGTGGGCCACACGGTCACTCCATCCGTCCAAATGGAGCGATGTCACTCCACTATCGTGTCATCTGTGTGGAAACTGATGTGGATGACGTGGACTGACAGGATTGTTTGGATATCCGATCATTCCAATATCCATCAGTTTCGTACATAATGCCATTAAGACGACTGACAATCTGTGGGCAAAATCACGTTTTTTGTTTTCGAGCTTCACTTGGGAGCACATTCTTTTTAAAGTGCTTGGGCCGCCACTTGTTAAACTCTAGGATGATGTCACTGTATCCAAAAAAAACCTACCGTTTGGGGGGATTAAATGTGCTGTGAGTAATTACAGAAAGAGGAAATCTCACTCCCTCCTTTTTTCGCAATGCCTTCATGTAGATATAGATTTTGCTTGATTTTGTTTTCAGACAGTAATGCAAAAAAAAAAAAAACAGTTAACCCACAACTGCCGATAGTAGAATATTTCCAGCACAGGTAAAGTGAAGCAAAGGGAGATTTTGCATTAAATCGACTACGATTCCATAAGTATCTGGTTCGCTATGATACTTCTTTTCTATGTCTTTTAAGGCAGAATAAAACGTATGTTTTAATAACAATTATAAACTATAAAACATATGTAGTGTTAACAGCTGTTCAGAAACATAGGCTACAAACGTAGCAAACCGCTCAGAGCGCCGGCGAGCCTGCTATCAACACAGCAACCAGTTTGAGCCTATTCAATAATATGTTTATTTTAAAGCGCTACAGCATTGTTGAGAGTTCTGGTCGCAAATTTCACTGGGCGCAGTTTTTGCTACACCCAATGATTCAAGTAGTAATAATGAATCCTTGTTCGGGAACTTGGGATCCTATTGTTGTTGTGGCGCTGCAAAGGCTCGCTAACTAGCTGCCGCACAGTAAACTCCTCACATAGTAGCAGTACAAGCATTAGAATTCGCGCGAGATTACTGAACAGTACAGACATGGCATATGACGGTAGGGGGCCGAGGCTCAAGTCTCTACTTGTATGAGTGCATAGTGTGAGAGTTTGGAAAGATGTTAATATGACATCACAATAGCAAAAAGAATTTTGTGAAGATTTGTGTTTTGATTTACTTTGCGACAAGTTACGCAATAAATGGAATTAAATGCATTTTCGTATTATTATTTATTACAATAATAGTACCGATTATTGGAATTTGATAAAGTGAACAATAATTAATAGAGTAGAAAGTAATTAAGTTTGTTTAGAGAAGAGAAGATAACGCTCTGGTTACACGCTGTGTACAGACCTATGGCCGTCTGTGAAAAGCGTGATCAGAACATAGTTACAAACTTTCGATTCTGTCATTTCCGGAGCAGGGTCCCTTACCACAAATTGGTATCATTCTCCACCATCCCAGAAAGTTTGTAACAGCATGACGGAATCACCCTGAACGACTGTAAGATTTCGAATGTCACTTTGGAAGCAAACAAAAGTCACTAACGAATTCAAACGACTAGATCCGTCAACAGATCATAATCACGTTACATCAGATTTCGGAATTTCCCGAGGCCATTTGCATATCTAATTACTGCATATGTTCCTAAAAGCACAAGAGCCACTAATGATTGGGTACCCACAAAAAATAAAAGAAACATTCTTACTGATCGCGAACTTTGCAGTAAGTCACTGAAGACTCAAGAATTTCCTTTACTGAAGCAATTGTACTTACACAGGAAGAAGGCGTAGGAGGCGGAGTGTATGATAAACTTGACGAATGGCTTCTTCATGAAGAGACCCATCTTTGAGTACGGGGCTACCATGTATATGCCGCTGTACACAGGGAACATTGATCCCAGCTTGGCCACCTCGAACAGCTGTCCCACCATTGTCTTGCGTCGGAAACCAGGCAGTCCCTCGTACCAGATGGCGGCCAACAACTGCTGCACGTTCGGGTGAGCCACGAACTGAAAACACGAGTGTTCATTACTAAACCACACTGCTGTTCAAGTAGGTAGTGGAGTAAGGTTATACTTCTACAGCAAACGACTGCAATAATATTTACAAAAAAATAATCTTCTCTGTACTTCTTTAAAAAGGAAAAAAAATAATCTAATGTACGTACATGAACTAAGAAAGGCCCAAGGCATCTTCAGTTTATGAAGTAACGTGGAGTTCAATATACATAAGTCCTTCTAACAGAAATATTAATAGAGCAAATATATGTAAAACACAGTCTTAAATTACTTGGAGGTGGATTCTGATCTTCTCAAGAAAACAATGCCCTTTTAAGTAGGCGAATACTTGGAAACATATGTTGGGACTCATTAGAGGAAAGGAGGAGGGTGAAGAGAGTGCTGGAAATGTACAGGGTATATGTTGGTGATGGGGCTTGGAGGTATATTGGTCAAAGAATTAGGAATAGTGCGTGGAAGGGGAAAGGCGACCATGACCACAAGCTTGCGCTCAGTTTCATGTACAAGGGAATGGGAAAACTTTCTTTGGTTGGTAAGGGTGTCAGGGATTTGAACAAATTACCAAGTGTAGTGATGAATAATTCTCCAAAAACGCCTAAGGAGTTTAGAATAAAAATTTGTAAATCATAATAGTAAATGGGGGATTATTTAACATTCCAATTATAAAAGAAATTTAAAAAAAATATGTATATAAAAAAAGGGGTAAATGGATGACTGGGGGAATTGCCATCGGATTGTTAGCTCTATCGCAATTAAAAATTAATAATAATAAGAATAATGATATAAGGTTTGGAATCTTAAAACGTTTCTGATATTTTTATGATTAAAAAGTATCCCATAGCCAACATTTATAACCATATCACTCAATTCCCAAGACTGTAATTTCGTACTTCAAAGGTTGAATTGCAATCTTATTGTGACCGACACACAGCATTACACTGTTTTTATTTAATTATAATTTAGAATATCGGTAACGGTCTACATTCTTAAATTATTGTTCCTGTTAATTCTTAGTATGGCTGTTGAAATGCCGTCATTGATAATTATTTCAGTATCTGGAGTATGGCTCTATACTAACATAAAATCCGACCGTTCGGTTACATTTGAAGTAAACTCTAAGCTTTTAGTAGGTGCAATTTTATAGAAACACCTTACATTATGTTATAGAAATTTATTTCTTGATTAAGTGCTGCGTATCAGATAGATGTTATTTTGAGGTCAGAGTTAAAAGAATAAACTCGTGAATGATAACAATTCATATTTTTGAGCAGAGAAAGGAAAAAACGGAAATTGCTGAAACATCAGAAGAAAGACAAGTGCTAAATGAAAATTATTGTGGAATTATTAAGAGCATGATTAGTTAAATATTCTGCTTACTATCCGCAGCTATACATGCCATATGCCAGAATGTCCTCTCCGAGTACACTACCTGTTCATATCAGGACGTTCACGGTATCAGATTTCGGCTATAGCTGTTGTCACTGATGTGAAATGTTGTTAATTGTTTATCAATAACAACATCTCAATTATTTCAGTGAGCGGTCTTGTGGTTCAGTGGTTAAGGCATCTCAATAGGAATCGAGAGATCCTTGGTTCGAATCTCTGTCTCGGCGCAGACTTTCATAGGCTCTTAACCCGACCTTCACTTCTGGCACAGTTTGCTGTGTAATGTGAAGTACGCCAGAACACTTCCGTCTTTCGGATTCTACGTTAACATGTAGGTCCCCTGTCCCGGAAGGATTGCCGGGTTAGGTTAAGACGGCTACGACAGGGGCGGAATGCACAGCCAGTAGAAACTTTATCACCAGGTCATTACGACCACACGGAATTATTATTATTAATTATTACGGTACGACAATCGTAATGAATCTACTTGTCGTTTAGCATATGGTCCAGCCTTATGTTAACGTAACAAGGTGTTGTTGCAATACAAAAGGTTGCTCCTGAAATTTCTAGGAGAAAGATGCATATACTGCAACACGCTCCAACTGAACTGAAATATCCGTCTCCGGGAAAGCGACTGTTACCACTATCTAGTGGAGCGTCCATAAACTACGTTGTTCCGTCTAAAAAAAGGGGGAGGGGTAAGCTACGCTGAGCTACGTGGGGGGATGGAGGGAGGATTTCCGAGCCATTATTTGTCACATTTAAAATAAGGTACAGAAGACTCAACAGCATGTGAATATTTATTTCCGTCATTTAGCTATCTCCATATGTGATTTACGATAGTCTGACGAGAGAAAAAAGTACAAAACATCTTGTGGAATCAATAGGGAAAAAAGCTACGTGGCACACGGAGGTGGGGAGGTGGGGGAGGGAGGGAGGGGGCGGTTGAGGCATAAGCCATATCGGGCTACGTGAGGGGGGAGAAGGGAGGCTCACAGGAGGACAAAATGGAGCTACGTGGTTTATGGACGCTCCCTTTGGCAGCTTATCAGAACCCTTAAATGAAGAAATAGGCAGCGCTAAGATCAACTGTTTCTTCAAACTTCACTTCTTCAAGATTTTGGTGTCATCGCGGGGACTCCCATTGCTTCAACACCAAAACACCTGTGGTATTCATTGCAAATATTTTAACAGCATGTCGATGTACTTAGAGGTACTGAAACCAGAGAAGCTATCTCTCTTCAAGTTTTCACTGATAAATTTTTTAATAACATGATGCCAAATTTCTCAAATATGAAGATATTTTTTCACGAGACAGTATTTTGTAGCTTAAAACAAGTCATGATCGAAATTAATGGATTAGACTGGAAGCTTATTTAAAGTTGTAACAAACATTGTGGCAAAATGAGATCTATGGTGACCTGTGTGAAATAACGGAATTAATTCAATTTGTAGTACATCCTTGTTTCTGATATGTAGATCAATAAATAGTATCAATGTACCATCAAATTAAAATAATTTGCCATAATAGGTAATCTCGGTCTACATAGCGAATCTCATTCAATTCCAACTCATATTCTTGAATGAAACTACTGATCTTACTATTAATTTTTTCGTAGCCAATCACTGTGGGGTTCCACTAAACCGAGTTATGGATGTATGTGTCGGACTGACTACAAATGTCCGAAGTTATTTTATTTTTCTGGGGATAAGTTTAATAGTTGTGTTCTGAGAGGGGGGAACCGATTTTGAAATATTATGATTCAGTGAATGATGTCTTCAATGTAAAAGTAATCCTAAAGTAGCCACATAACCAAAACAAATTATTTACCACTTAGCGAATGGTAGTATTGATTACAGGACCACTCTGACTTCGAAGCACATCGTATTTCTTTAATTATCTCACGAATCTTAACTTATTATTCTGCCCATAAATATTAATGCTCTCGTAGATATGTTTCTGGAAATTATCGCAGAATGCAATAAGTAACAAATATTATAAAAGAGCTGGAATGGGAATCATTGCAAGACAGGAGGAGGGTGAAGAGGGTCATGGGAGTGTATAAGGCGTATATTGGTGATGAGTCATGGAAAGATATTGGTGTAGGTATGAAAAGTAGTGCATGGAAGGGAAAATATGAGCATGACCGAAAGCTGGCACTCGATTTCAGGCACAAGGGTGTAGGAAAATTCTCTTTTTCAGGTAAGGTTGTCAGGGATTGGAATAAGTTAGCAAAGGAAATGATGAATAATTTACCAAAAACGTTGACAGAATTTAAAGTTAAAATTTGCAGAGAAAAATGTGGAGGAGGGGGGGGGGGATGCAGGAAAAAGGGTAGATGGGTCTTTAGAGAAATTGCCACCGGATAGTATGCTCCATTGCAATTTAATTAAATATTAAAAACAAACTGAATGTGAATGCTTATTGTTATTTGCGAATGGAGCCTATAGGATCACTCAATGCCTTAATTTTCATCATGGCTTGTAATTATCAATTTGCCCGACGTTTCCTGTAAGTACTTAAAACCAGGGATTTGAAATGTCTCTATACCAAAATACCTGTACTCCTTTAAAATGTATGCATTACTCTGAAATGTTTTCAATAAAATGTAAAAGCTGGCTGTATGGTCCTGGAACCAAGTGCCAATAAATAAATAAATAATAAATAATAACCAGGGATTGTCACTTCCTATAGAAACTAGGGAATGTCAAGTGTTGTCATCTGTCTGCGATTCGTGTAACTTATGTTTTCTATGATATGTGTATTTTTATTTATAAAATGTGTGGTTTATGAGACGACGATAGGTGATCGTTCCACCATTCACATAGGTGACTGTGGAAAACTGCTTAAAAGACGCAATCTGAGCGGCCGGTGCGCGAGGTCACGAAATGGAACCTGATCTCGTTGTACCTGCCTGGTCCAGTGTGGTAATTAATGTGTGAAGCCACACTGGCAGGTTGTGAATGTTTATTGTTGTGCAGGAATGTTCGGTGAAACAAACACCTACGTCTAGAACAGTTTTATGGACGCTCGTGTCTCTGATAAAATTAGCACCTGTGAAAGTAAAAAAATTCTGTGCTGAGAATGGCTGTTGATGGAAGGGACGAAACGTTTCACAGAACGAGAAGATATTAGAAAAGTCATTTAAGGACGTCCCACTTGTTAAATTCAATGAGTAGTACACATGTCGAGTTTTTGAGTTTGTATCACCTTTTTCTGCTTGTACTTGATGGCCAGTTTTAGCCTGTCGAGTGTCTGCCGTTCCCCCGGCTCCCAGCTCTCCCCTCCAGGATTGTGGTTGAGCATGATCTCCAGCTCCAGTGACGTCCGCGCATGGTCCAGGAGGGACGTGGCGAACTCCTGCACGTTGGCGCGCATCTCCTGCAACGGGAACACAGGTGAAATAGGCTTGCTGGTTCAAGGAGAAGTTTCTGGAGGATTATAAGCAAATAACACATTAATATTTGGAAAATAATTAAAGGCATTATTCTTAGAAAACTTATCTCTATAAAAATGGTTACATTTCTTAAGCATCACTGTGGCTATCCTGGCCCTTGATAACAGTGATTGTGGCTAGTCGATAGTTTATTTTTGGTACCCAGTCCATAAAAATCGCTACTTACGAATTTTTTAGAAATTAATTTGTAATTAGAGTCATGAATAAGAAATAAAACTCTATACAGTAATTTAAAAGCTAAATTTGGAGAGAACATAATTGCAGAAGAACAGAGTGATTTTAAAAGGAGAAGTTATTGCTCCTATCTATGTTTCGGCCTGAAATTATCGTGGAGAGAAATAGATGATTCAGTATACAAACGTACCTGTCCTTTGTTGATCTCAAAGAGGATTTTTATAAGTTCGACACAAATAAATTACTTCAAATACTGAAACAGATAATGTTTCTAACCAGTAAGAATATGCTGTTACTGAAATGAGTAATACCTTAATCACAATTTCTTTTGGGAAAAGTAATACACCAGAATTCTGCAAGATAATTTGAGATATTACAAATTGATTTACTTATCTCAAATTTTATTTATCGTATAGACGATTCCAATAGTTCGGTTCAATATTCTCATACAAGCTCTATAACATGTAAGGATTAATGAAACAATTACAACAAGTGAGAAACTATTCAGAATACACTTGAAAGTGACCGACAGATGTGAACTTTGAGGAAAAATCTATTCACTTTTACATCGGTTTCAGTGTGATGATGCATACCAAATATTGGATATGGTCTAAATATACTATAGCCGCCCTTTTTCAGTATCGCCGATGAATGTTGCCATCAGCTTATTAGTACATCCAGATATCAAGACAACTCAGCGGTAAAAACACTCGTGCATTTGGATCTAGGCTAAACAATGTTGCACATCGAACAGAACAAGACAAAGAATTTGGAAGACTACTTATCGACAGTTAAAATCAAGATGCGAAACATGAAAAAAATCAACAAAAGACAAAGAAAGGTATGAAGTCTACTTGAAAGACAAACTCATTAAGACCATATGAAAACAAGTTACAAAATCTAATTTTTCATATTTTTGCACACATACAATATCTATGTTAAGAATGCGCGTCCAATATTAATTACTTATAATTATTTTTCTAGCACAAAAAAATAACAGATCCAGTCATCCGAATTTCATTTTTCTATCGTTTTCCAAAACTGTCCACGAAGAATGCGGCGATAGTTCCTTCTAAAAACCATAACTTTAAAAGTGATATTCTAGCCGCTACTAAAACTCTTCCCATTGGCGGATTTACTGAATCACTTTTAATTCACTGTCATCAAAAATTACTTTCATACCTGAGTTCGCCAACGACGGGAACAGTAAAGGATTTTGTTTACTAAGCATCAGCTGAATAACATTAGCTAAAAGTTGTAGACGAAAGTTGTAAATGAGAAGTACGTGATATGCCTGTTTGCTGTAAAACTTATCTTCATTTCAAATCAACAAAATTTCGTGAAATTAGCGTCAACATAATTTTCATTTCTTGTTGTACACTTTGTACCGTCACGGCTCTGTGAGCTGTTTTGTTTTGACTTTACTGAACATTGTGAAGTATTGCAGGACTGCAGCACGATCGATAGAATAAGCTGGTAGAAACCTGAAGAGGCGTCAAGATTTCGCTGCACCCTCCCAGATAACTAATGGGTGGATGCTGTTTTGTTTGTGTTGTCTTAGAGACGCTAGTGCTGATGAGTTTCCAATTATATTCGACGGGGAAAACGGTTTGGATATCAGCTAACGTGGCCGAGGGCTACCGAGACAGGTGAACTGTTAGGCAGTTATCAGATTGATTGACGAAACGATTTTTGTGTGGGAAGCACATAGGACATGACGCGTATTGCCGCCAATAGGTGCCG
Organism: Vandiemenella viatica; assembly: GCA_031002005.1. Taxonomy (NCBI): domain Eukaryota; kingdom Metazoa; phylum Arthropoda; class Insecta; order Orthoptera; family Morabidae; genus Vandiemenella; species Vandiemenella viatica. The sequence continues at coordinate 67,147,155 of JARYHS010012519.1, read as the reverse complement.
AGTGTTGGCATTTACAGTTGTATTGTTCTGGGTTTCCCAAGAACAACAACTGCGGTACAAGTTCCTATCAGATTCTGTGCAAGATTAATAAATTTTGGCTGGCGAAGAAATTAAAAGACAAGCAGCGATTGCTTTACATGAACTCAACGCAGAAGATCAACTCCATCCTCCGGTGTTGGAGAGAAACTGATAAGTGACATTATTAGCTCAGATTAAAATTTTATCGACTGAAATCTGAAGTCCATTGTTGAGGAAATTTTTGAGTATGGAAAAAAAGTGTCACATTATTGGTCGAGAGACCTAAAACCGCAGGTTGGTCTCCTGAGCTTCAATGGACCAGGTTGCTTTTTTATCTTTATCTACTCACAATGCTGTTCTAACAAGTTTAACACGAGCTGTAATGTAACACAGTGACAGGAAGAATACATATGTTGTTTTAAGTTTAACATATTTGCGAACGTTTTAGATGAGTGTGGTGGACAGTACAACGGCAAGTACTGGCATTCCTGAGAGATAAAGGGATGCCGCCGCCAGGACTGGACAATACGTAGGTGGGGTGGACACTCCAGTGTGAACAGCGGACTGAACCGCACGTGCGAGTTTTCACAAGCACATGGTGTTGCGTGCATGCTGTTGTGTCTCACGCATCAAGTTTTTGAGTTTAGAGCTTGTATATGTGAAAGTGTGTCTTTACATATGGCTCAACGAGACGCAGCCTCCAACTCCGATGAAGAGACGCAAGGAGTCACAGCAGCTACAGCTGATCAACGTCGTGGGCCACTCCTTGTCACACAGTAAAAGCGAATAGTTGTAAATTACACAGTCGGTGCCACAGTTAAAATATGTCACACCCAGTAAAGGGACTAAATAATAAAATAAGATGGACTTTTATATATTCATTAAAGGTTAATGTACTAATTTTATTATTTGTTTCTATTAAAATATAATTGTCTGTGTCAGTTAAAATTCAAGGACAGAATAAATATCGCCTATGACAATACTCCTACAAATTGTATGTAGATGTGATGATTTTACAGTCCTGTCAAATTTCAAAATTCAATTTTGTGATGTATTTTAGTTTCACTAGCGCCCAGCAAAAATTCCTGACTGGCATAAAGATAAAATTTTGTAATCTAAAAAAGGTAGTAGTCACTTTAATAATAAGAATAGCAGAAATGGAAATGGTAGTACAGGTGATCAACCTTGCTCACTTTATGCTAAATCCTTTAGATCAGTGTTTCCCAACGTGGGGCCCACGCCCCACAGGGGGGCAGTTTTTTTTTTTAGGGGGGCAATTTAGAAATTGACTTGATATGACTTTACCACTTTCTCTTCGGGTTATTTAAATGCAATGCTAGATATAGGTACAAAATATAGCAAAAAAGCAAATTCTTAAAACAGTGCTGTAAATAATTATTAGGTATAGTTTCGTTTGATGTTAGCAAAATACAGTATATCATCTGGATCATTTGAGTCGTCAACTTGACCTTTTTGGGATTCACCGCGTAATGTGCCGCCTGTCTCGGCCTGTTATTAGTAAATGATTTACTGATAAAAAAAAGAAATCGACTGGATATATCACAACTTGGAGACTTGAGATTAAAGCTTACTAAATTGGAGCCTAATATAAAATCTCTATGTCAAGCATCAAGCGCAAGGATCACACTAAATTGCCATAATAAATCTTTATTAAAAATCTTTTGAATTTTAGTATTACTGTGTTTTATGACAATATTAAAGTGTTATCTTTCAAAAATCATCATATATGATTTTCGTTAATAACAAATAATTTTTTTATTTAAAATTATGTATGGGGGGGGGGGGGGCAAAAAAAATGTTAAAAGTGGGACATGACCCAAAAAAGGTTGGGAAACACTGCTTTAGATAGTAGTTTTAGTCACCTACAATTCATAAACCATTTGTCAAAACATCGATCACCACTATTGTTTTTGATTTAGTCATCTAACTGCGATATTGCGGTGCTCATGTTGTACAGTTTGCCGAAACAAGGATCATGTCTATTGTTTTTTTATTTGTTCACCTAGCAGCGTTGCTGTGGTACTCACGTTGTACTCGTCCCGGAACTCGTTCTCCATGCGTGACAGCCGCCTCAGCTCCCAGGATAGTTCGAATGCAGTCAGCAGCGGGTCCCTCGATGAGAGGGCTATCAGCGAGGAGGCTGTGAGGGCTCGGTACGCGTTGATACGCGCCTGGGAGTGTCGGAGAGAATCTGCCTCGCTCGATACCACACACTCGTCACAGCCACACCTGTAACACAGAGACAACTATAGTCACACTACACCACACCTTGTAATTACACAGTCTTAAAATCGTTACTGTCCCTGCCTCAAGGGAATCTACACATCAACTTTATGTTACCACGGTCGCCAAACTGGGGAATATCCAGGATATATAGAGAAAAGGAAAATAAATGAAATGCTAGCACACCTTGATGATATTCACCGTTTGTCACAGTGTGATTTATTAGCATTAATTAAATACTACACGACCCGTGCGAAAATTTCGCGGAATAATGCGATGAAAAGTGAGGTTGAATATGATGTCATTAAAGCTCACTCATTACTCTTCATATACCTCATTTATCGATTTTGGTTAGAAATCCAGGGAGATAAAAGGCTCGAAACACATAAAACGTATTTCAGAAATATTGATATGTTTACCGTTTAAGGGTCGAATTACGAAAAATTCCTTTCTTAGAATATAATGTTACCACGGCGCAAACCTTAGTCTTTAATATGATATCTCATTTATCTATATCGGTTAGATATCAGGGGAGATAAATAGCTCGTGACAAAAAAATCCGTTGTAGAACCATTTATACTTTTTCTCTTTAAGGGTTGAATTCCAAAAACTTCTTATTAAAACATGATTTCACAAAGCTGAGACATTAATCCTTGTAATCCTACTTCATTCATCGATTTTGGTTAGATATCCAGGGAAATAAATGACTCGCGATACAAAAAACGCATTTTAGAAAAATTAACATTTTTGCCCTTTAAGGGTCGAATTACGAAAAACTCCTTTCTTAAAATACAATGTTACCATGGCGGAGACCTTATTATTTAATATGATACCTCATTTATCTATATCGGTTAGATATTAAGGGAGATAAATCGCTCGTGACACAAAAATGCGTTATAGAAAAATTTATACTTTTTCCCTTTAATGGTTGAATTCCAAAAACATTCTTTCCTAAAATATGATTTCACAAAGCTGAGACATTACTCCTTATAACCCTACTTCATTTATCGATTTTGGTTAGACGTCCAGGGAGATAAATGGCTCGAGATACAAAAAACGCATTTTAGAAAAATTAACTTTTTCGCCCTTTAAGGGTCGAATTACGAAAAATTCCTTTCTTAAAATATAATGTTACCACGGTGGAGACTTTAGTCTTTAATATGATACCTCATTTATCTATATTGGTTAGATATTAAGGGAGATAAATCGCTCGTGACACAAAAACGAATTGCAATAATATTGATCGTTTTGCCCTTTAAGGGTCGAATTCCGAAAAATTTATTTCTTTATATATAACATCACTAAAGCGGAGATCTTAATCTTTAAAATGATACCTCACTAAACGATTTCAGATAGGTTTCCAGGGATATAAATGACTTGTAACACAGAAAACAGTATTTTAGAAATATTGACATTTTCGCCCGTTAAGGGTCGAATTCCGAAAACTTTATTTCTTAAAATATGATGTGACCAAAGTGAAGACCATAAGTTTTATAATGACACCTCACTCATTGATTTCGGTTATGTATGAAGGAAGATACAGGCTTGTGACAAAAAAATACCTTATAGAAATAATATATATGATTCTTTCCCGGATGGCCATCAGTCACTAAAATGAAACTAGTATCCGAAGATTGCAATGTTCTTTGAGTGTGAAGCACTTTTACTTTAGATACATCTGTTCATAGTTCACTGTTCCCGCCAGCACTGTAATCCTACGACCGACCACGCTACCACACTCCACGCGACTGCCTGACATTGCCAGCCTCACAGCAGGGGTGCCAACCGTCGCACACACAACAGTACCAGTCACTTGTACTGTTACAACCTGGCCAGAAACCCGTTAATCCGTCAATCGTTAATTAATGAACTTAAAAAAGATGCAGAAATGTACTTTTGAGTTAACCTAAAAAAATCATTAATGTTCTTAACTTCCGTTAAATTGAACTTCAGTTAACTTTTGTCCGTTACATTGGTTGTTGACGTCATTTCGTTTATTTGAATTGCCCGCCACGCCACACTGGTACGTTCGACAAGTCGAACAGCTAACAAATTAGGTAATGTAAAATGCGAATGTGGTCGATATATAACTGTTATGCTTTGAATGGTGTGGGTGTGAGCAGGAACGCTAGTTTATTGGAGGGTCTGTATTTACGTCTGCGCACACTACACGTTTCATATTCGATCAGTGATTGATTTAGATATTTTTTTAACCTTTTGTTACTACGGGTTTTTGTTGGTTTGGAGTTTGTTAGTGGAATAAACTAAATTGATATTCGGTGAATGATTAATCATGGACACCAAGGATCTAGAAGATGTTAGTGAAATTAGAAACTCTAGGAGAAAACTTAGTGGCCCTCCAGACATTCTTCGAAAGACTGATCTGAATGGGCCGATAGCAGGTTTTACACTCTCCTTCTGTTCGCTTCATATACTCGACGCAGCGCAACGGAATAGGGGAGATCGGGGTTGGCTGGCGTAGGGGGCAGATTGGCCATCAGCTTCTAATTTTGCCTGTAGAGTGTGTGGAAGCGCCACCTGCTGACCACGTCACCTTCACAGCCTCAGCTACTTCCCAACAAAACAACAGTGAGGGAAGGAGGGGCGTTTGTTGTAAATTTAATTCAGTAAGTAATTTTTCTAAACTATCTTATTTTTTTCTTTACAACAGGCTGCATGGTGTGGACTTAACTTGTGTAGTACGTTTGAATGATTGAACTAAGTGCTATGTTTCACGGTATTAAAACACTCACTGTCAGTATGGTAGTTGTTACAACTGTCATCATTGTTATAAAAACGTGTTTGGGGCAGGTCGGCCATTTGTGTTTGGAGTTGCTTGCACATAGCAAAAGTGTGGAAAACGAAGAAACACAGTGGAAAGAGCTAAATCTATTTTATGATTTCATGTGAGGAGGAGAGCCTAACTGTGAGTTACGCTGACAGAGATGATAGCTTTGATGAATGTCTACTTTTACATCACAGGAACACGAGTGAGCCAGACCCCAGACACTCCATGTGTAGGAGGAAGTTCTATCTAGCCCAGTTAATGTCTCTCCAGAAGAACATAATGGTGAACTCAAAAGCCGATGAGCTGAAGTAGCCTCAGCTCAAGAATAACTGGTTGCGGTCACCTACAATAGTGCTCAGTATACCGGAATCGTAACATCTTTGGACAAAACTGATGTTATCATTAAAAAAAAATAATAATAATAAATAAATGAAAGGTGTGGTAAGATTTGGATGTGGTCTAAAGTAGACGAAGTTTGGAACAAATATGAAAATGTGAAAAAAGCTTGTGAGCTACAATTAATGAGTAAAATTCAACAAACCTGCCTCGGCGATATGAAACCTATTATATTTAATTCCAATATTTACGGTCTCTTGTTTCTTTTAGTTTCTCTCAGGCTTGCTTTCTGCCGTCTATTTTCTAGTTTTGTTTTTAAATTAAAATATATTCAAATGAGTTACTATTATCTATTTTTATTTGATTATTTACACCAGTCCAGGTTTGTTTTCTTTATTTTCTCTTTCAACTCTTTTTTTAATGTTTGTCTACGACTACGCCAACTAACCCCATTCTGTGTGCCAACCAATCCCCCATTTGGGGTTGGTTGGCCAACCACGACTTTCACTGTTTTGTGATTTCCTGCAGTCATAAAATTTAATATTCCGAATTAAAACAATATAGGAATGAAACATAATAGATGCAGATTACAGTGATATATTCAAAATTGGGATGGTGGTCATAGAATCGGCTGTAGAAATTAAAATGTGAAAACCTGTGCAACCATCCCCAGTCTTCCCTACTTTTAACGATATTCTTTTGTCGGAGTCATCTACACACACAGCAACTATTAAAAGGACGAGTATGAATGGAATGTCCGTCTTACATTTATTTGAACACAGGTTGCAAAAGGTAGGAAGAGATAAAAAAAGAACCGAGCGTGGTGGGTGAGCAATAAGTCTCAGGTCTCGCATTAGAGAGGACGCGGGTTTAAATACAAGTCGGGCCTTCCAGTTTTCGGTTTTCTATGGTTTCCCCATATTAATCTAGGCAAATGCGGGGATTGTTCCTTCAGAAGTCTATGGTCAAATTCATCCCCGTTCCATGTCCCGTTCATTGTCCACAGAACTTTCCCGCTTCTATTGTCAATGTAAAGCAGAAAAAAGAGATTAAAAAAAAAAAGAGCATGACACAAAGTTAATCTACGTTATTATGTTGTAATATCTACGCAGTGATAAAGAGTTGAAGAAAGATAGAGTATGTTACACAGATGATGCAATATGTAAGCTGTAATAGATATACGGAATTCGAAGGTCTAGATTGTGTAGTATTTTTTTAGTAGTGATTAATCAACTTCTACTAAATGGAGATCCGAATCGCTTTGACAGTGATCTTTTAGGAACGTATATTGTATGAAATATAATCTTTGCGGGTTCTCCGTCGGATGGTGTTGAAGAAAGAAGATCTACCGGCGGCGTGCTCTGCCGCCATCTTTAGGTATGGTGTTACCGCTGTGACTGCAAGAACTACACATATTATGTGGTTGTCACACAAGAAATGGATTCGTTACCTGACGTCATGAGGCATAGGGAGCGTGGCTCCTCTGTCGAGCAGGATCTTGAGGATCTCGTAGTTGTTCATGTGCGCCGCGAGGATCAGTGGAGTGATGTCGGGAGTGAAGTTGGATGACGATCGGTCAACTGCTTCCCAGCTCTGCAACACAACAGGGGTGTAATTTCTAAAACATATCGCTAGAAATTCGGCTGCTGCAGGTCGTTAAGGCAAAGAGAAAATTCACACATTTGGTAACATCGAGCATTTATTGAAACTAGATTGCAAGATATATCTGTATAAAGGCTGGTAATAAAGTCGTACATAAAGTCCGTTAAGATTTTAATAATATATATATGTAATATCTAAAGTGCGTCCACAATTTTCAAATATTTATCACGTTAAAAAATTAAAGAAAAGTTTTTTGGAAACTTAAATTAAAAATATTAATTCGTTATTTAAGAACATATGCGTTATGACTTATGATAAATCAAATTATTTTTCCGATTTTTGATTAAACTAATTTATGCTCGAAATATTTAGTTTAGTAATGTATATAAATGAACGGAAATGCAGAATTTTTCATCCAAGTAACGGAAGAAAGAAAGGTTAACTGTTTTTTACGGGACGAACAAGCTGAGGTAAAATAGCTGCTATGTTCCCTACACAGAAAATGTGTTCTATTTCCATCCAAGAATTAATTATTACATAATAATTAATCATTACATAATCTGAACTTAATATCAGCAATTATTTCTAACATAACTAGTTAATTTCTTTCAAATAAACTTATAATTTTGTAACCACTTGCGAATATTGTATTAGGAAGATGAATTTAGAGTTGTAATTCAACTATTCTTCTCCTGCTTCATGGATTATAGGCCAAATGTCCTGTTCTAACATAGCGACATAGATGACAGATTTAGTGTATGTCTCGTATCAAACCATTTTATTCAAAAAGCGCAGTTACTAATTCTGAAGGTTGAAGCAATTATTTTTATCAAATTTGGAATCCATCGTGACATATATATTTTACGTACCTCTTTTTTCTTTTTTCTATAGCATAATTATCGTAAAGGCTTCCATACTGATTTGCCTTTCACTGCTGTTGTTTTACCTGCAATGTATTTTGTAATGTGTATGTTCTTCATATCTGTATTCAAGGCTGTTCATTTAAATAGCCTATAACTGACTGGATTATAGCATTTGTGGTTCTGATTTGACATTCGGTTTTTGAACCACTTTTACTCGTGTATAATACGGAAGGTCTATAACAAATTTTATCTAACTCTTTCCTGATAAGCAAAAATAGCATCGAATTAGCTGTCGCAATCCATATCCAACTTGTGAGAAAAATATTTCTAAATATTGGAACAAGACGGCAAGAAATGAAGGATTGAGTTTAATTTGTCTTGAAGCCGATGTGTCAAGGAAAAGAGATTTCCATTACATCAAGAAAATGGGGTCAGGCTGGATTTTAGTATTCATCCTATTAGTATTAAGTATTTCTAATTTCGACATAGTGACAGCAATTCAAAATTTATGGCTCCTGTGGCTTCTAGTTTATTTAATAATATCGATCACGTTTGTAAGACTTTATACGCCGGTGTTAATTTCCTCAGGAAGTATTTTGACCAATTGGATATGTTATAAAAGATATCAAACTGATCTGAAACACAAAACGTATCTTTGAGTAATTGATAGAAACTACAGGAAACGTTTTAAGATCCCTGCATGAATATGTTAGCGGATTCTATTAGAATTAACTAAAAATTAATTTATTGGTATTATATTTTATTTTTCCTAAGAAAATTTTTTAAAAAGTTGAGTGGTGTCCTGAATTCTGTGTTACATTTAATCTGGACGAACCAAAGTCATTGTAATTTAGTTTTACTATCTTTATCTTCGTAGTTAGCTTGCAAGTTTAATGCTTAGCGCCGACACTAAGCTTCGTAACCATGGTAGACGGTCATTCTTCTCCTGATAACAACACCCTAGAGAAATCTCTATTCTTGGCGTAAGCAAAACCTTTAACTTCGTCGAATTAAGATTTCAACCGAACCTAACTTTTAAATCTGGAACATTTTCATCTATTTCCGTCCAAAATTTCATTACAGTCAATTGTTTTCTGTGATAAATTGAATTATTCTCTTAGCACTAAATGTGTGATTTCTTTTACTGTGGGTATCAAGTTCTGTGGCGTAGTAGGCGTTCAGAAGAGTACAACAAAATATATGACGCGAATAAAGTTTTATTACTTCGAAAGTCAAACAAAAAACTAGTTTCCTGAAGAGCAGACTTCAGTCAGATAATCGTAGATATTAACTCAACGTACATAGGCTGTCCAGTTACAAAAACATTTTCCATGAACACAATGGTAGGCACAGTTCTTCCAGTTCATGTCGGACCAGCATGTGAAAGCACATTAAATACTCCTTCTTGGCTGATTTTTGCTCAACGATTTGTGTTTTTCTGTGCAATACGCGAATATTTCACGAGTGTAAGTACGGAACGAATACAGTGTTTCATGTTATGACTGTGACGAATATCTGTCTGGGATCAGATGAATGTGAACTTACATCATCATCTTTCCAGAGTTGAAAGTTGGTAACCAATCAAGTTCTCGATCTGTTCAGTTTCCTACCTTCGACATCGTTATACTTCCACTTTTCCTTGGATGATGATTTTTTTCCCACATTTTTCAATGTCCCCAAAAAACAAGCACAAGAATTGTAGGATTCCCTGGCAGTCTCTTCTATATTTTCACTTCTTCAAGAATGGAGCCTTGTGTTCGGGTTTTTTTTTTATGCATTATTTTCCCATTATTCTCCAATATAGACCATCTTAATTTACAGGTAAAAGTAAAATCAAGTTTAGAATTTTAGTAAGTTTGCAAGCATTTTGACTGAATCTCTCTTATTTTTCAGAAACTAAAATTTAGTTTCAGCATAGGTTTCAGTGTATTTCTCGAAGTTAGTAAATTTTCTAAATCAAAAAACTGTTTTCAAATATTTAAAAAAATTCTTTGCGATTTTTAGCTCCTTAAACTTGAAATATAGCGGCAAAGTGAGGAATACTTGTATCTACTATCTAACAATAGTTTTTTCCGCGGTAAATAGACGTCGTAGCGAATGGAGAACAATCGTTTAGGAATCTGCGTTGTACGACCGAAAGTATTAGTCATGACATAAATTTTACTGGAGAGGATATCATGTTCAGTCCGAATGGTATTTTGGAATAAACTATATTTTTCTCTAATGAATCTGCGTTTCACATAAAAATCTGTGATGTTTCTGGATGAATTTCTTGAGTATATTTTACGTATTTTAATGATCTGTTATTACCAAAAAACTATTTCAAATGAAAGTTTAAGAAATATTGTAATATGTGAACCATCGGGACATTTTTAACCAGATAGAATAGAAATATTTTGATATTCGCGTACTTTTGAATCAATCGCAACATTAAAATATGCGCCGCATTATAGAAACAGGTTTATGAAAGTATTTTAAATGGTGCGATGAAATTAACATTAATGGAAAGTCATGCTGAAAACACTTTATTGTAATGCCAATTATAAGATACTGGCCGTGTTGAAATTCTATCCCCTTAATTCTGATTGAATTATTCTAAAAACAAAGACACGTTGAAAGTAATTAAGTGGAACTATAAAGATATATTAGACCAATTGCCTTAAAATTGAACGAAATGATTAATTGTTGGTAAATTACCAAGTGTAGTGATGAATAATTTACCAAAAAACGTTTAAGGAATTTAAAACTGAAATTTGTAAATCAGAAAAGTAAATAGGTGTGGAATTTAACATTCCAATTATAAAAGAAAATTTAAAAATGTAATTACAAAAAAGGCTAATTAGATGACTAGGGGAATTGCCACCGGAGTCTTAGCTCCTTCGCAATTAAATTAATAATAATTGTAATAATAATTGTACATTGTTCTAAAGAAGGATTTGCTGTGGTTAATTGGTTGTTAATATGATAACTGCACTAAAACCTTTAACATGTTACTTCTATTGTAAAGTGATTCTTAATGTCACTAAAAAAGATGACACTATCGGATGAAAATGTATTTAGTAACAATAAAGAATGTGTGCGGTTTGAGAGAAATCAATTTCTATTGCCATATCTTTATCTCGTATATAACCCCAACTGAAGATAATGTCCCTAATGGGAAAAAGAGTGATTTATAACGAAGGATAGTGCACGGATACTCACATACGGTTCTCCGGGTTTGTGGATCATCTCTTCCCACTCCAGCAGCATCTCGACCGCTTCCACGTACTCCTCTTTAATCGCGTGCAGCAGCGCATCCTGAAATAAACAAATCAGAGATATAATTTAACTACCGTAGATTCTTAAAATTATTTTAAACCAGAAAACAGTTATTTCCTCCCAGCTGAAGGCTGGGAGGCGGGCTGCTGGAGAGTCACGGAGACTTTTCCAGCCTATCTAACCTACGGGGAGGGAAGGGGGATGGAAGGTCGGCCGTGGCCTTGTTGGGAACCATCCCAGCATACCCCTTGAGTGACCGGGGGAAACTACGGAAAACCCCAGTCATGATGGCCGAACCGGGTTTGACACTCGTCCTCCCGAATGATATGTAGCACGGCGAATGCGCCGTCCTCATATCTCGGGGAAATCAGTTTGGTACAGTGGTTCTTTTATTTTGGACCACAAATCTAATCATTTTAATCACCTTACCACTTCATAAATTGATGATGACTATATATTTGTTATTTAATTATCATTCTAGTACGTAATATAGATGAAATTCATTATAACTTGAGTGTTGAGGTGTTTAATTTTATTACGCGATAAAAAAATGTTTCACTTTCAAACTGTGTATTTATGACTTAGTAAGCACTGAACGTCTTGTTTTGAAACTTTAATAAACAATAGAAGACAATGGTCATTATATGAAATAAAATGATGGCATGACAGCGGGAGAACATTTTTTTCCTGCTATCTTACCTTAACCTTGATGTTTCGATCGAGCAGGATTCTGATGAGCTCGATGTTTTCATTTTCGATGGCAGCTATGAGCGCCGACCTGTTCAACGGGTCGACGCAGTTGATGTTCAGCTCGTCGGGACGGTCTTTATACTCTTCAAGCAGTCTGAAAACAAAAATAACATAAACATTACAGCCTCAAACTATATTTTTTAAAGTTCATTTCACTTTTGGTCCAAACAGACAGCTCTTAGTACATTATCTTTAATTTTTTATGTAATATTGTGACTTGAAGTTCACCATTTAAGTGTACCTTGCACTTACAATTGTTTGGAAAGACTAGATCCAAATTCCAACCAACTGTCTACAGAGATAATGGTTTTTGCGTCAATCTCATAATTTTGCACTAATTAAGGTGTCATCAAGGTTATTGCAGTGGTTACTGGATGATATTCGTCACGTTCTAATATGTTATTTAAGTATACAATGAATTCTCAAGTCTCCTATTCCAGTTTTGTATTATTTCGTTTGTGTCGTTATGTAACAAAAAGAGGTTGAACGCTGTGTTCAAAACATATTTAAGGACTTCGATATATTCTTTTCCGATCAGAAAAAAAAACTTCTTAGGAGAAGGGTAAGTGGTCTATCGATTTTTATCTTTCCAATTTTACCAGTATTTGGTAAGTGATTAGCTGAAGAGGATAGTAGTTCATTTGGTATTTTTATTTATGCATCATTTGTAAGGAAATAACAGTAGAAAATAATGTAATAAAAGTGATCCTGAGGCTTGTGGCATTAAAATTTTCTGTCATTTTTAAATTTCATTTAATTTTATGACTCCCTTAAATCGTTTTTCATAACGGTTATTTATTTCAAAGATGTATAGAAAAACCTGTTTTTTATTTTTCTTCTGGTTATTAAGAATCTGTTGATTGATGCTGCTTATTTGTATCATTAAAATTATTGTTTTAAGAATTAATATGTTTCGCGATAGTGTTTCGATACTCAAAAACTGAGCTCGGCTAAATATCAGGTGATTCCAATTTATTACTAACAAGGATTGACAGTCTTGAAAATATGATGCGGGCTTGAGAAGGAATGATACCTGCGAATACGTAAAACAATAAAAATTCTAATTATTATTATCGACAGAATAATCTATTATGACAACGCACCTTTATATGATGTTTCCGCTTCTGTGTGTCTTTCAGCATATCCTCTTTCCTTTCAGGCGGTTCTTTCTCCACTAATTGTCTCCAATCAACTCCCTTGACATTTATGTCTATCTTTGCCTGGTGCATTCATCTTTTACTTGATCTTTTCTCCCTTTGTTCAAATGCGCTAACTACGGCAGCCTACTTTCTGCCAGTCTTATTATATGCTCCAGCTTTTCCAATTTTCTTACGTTACATTTCTTCAAATGCGTCAATTTTTAAGCTCTACCTAATGTTTTCATTTGTGAATATATTCTTTCCTGTGACATTTTCTGTGACTCCCAGGAATCTTAACTGTGCCCTCTGCAATCTGCTTAAATTTCTCTTCGACCACGTTCATGTTTCAGAATCAAACTCCAATAATGTTTGGGAGCACACTATATACACCAATAGTTTGGATTCAATTTCTATGGTCTACTTCCAGATCATGTCTTTAACCAGGTAATAATATTTTCCGGTCTTCCTTATCCTCTGCCTTGTTTCCCCCCACATATTTCGTTGGTTGTTACTTTACTTTCCAAGTGACACAAGTAACCCATTCCATTTTCTTACCATCGTATGAAACCTCCTTTGAAAATAATGATAGATTTCAATTTCCTCAATGAAATTGTCCATTCTTCCAGTAATCATTTCAAATTATATTCTGTCTTCTCATTTATCATCGTGTCATCTGCACAACCAGTCACATGTAACTCTGTGACATATCTGTATCCCTGAACTTCAGCAATGATTTTGCAAAAAAATCTGAATTAAACAAAACCGGTACAGTAAACATCCTAGCCTAACTCACCTTTTCATCGCTAAGCTATGAACAATTTATAAAGCAACGAGACTAAAAACTTTTGTCTGTATATTTTTTTAAAAACAATTTTTAATAAAACGTTTACCTTGACGGTCAAAATTAAGCCTAGTTGTTGTGTATTCCGAAAATGTTACTCTAGTATTATTTGATGATACCTTGGCTTCCATCTTCTCTAATATTTCTAAATTATTTGCAGAGACTGATCGAGAGAATGTACTTGTCACCCGTTTGGCAGGTAAATGGAATGAGACTATATTATAAGTTGCTGATGTTCAATTAGTGCTTCATAATTGCTGTCAGTTCTTCAAGAATTAGTATTTAAATATTATCTCAACAAATAAACTCATAAACATGTCTGTCCTGTGGATTGGTGGCTGGATACAGATCGTGTTATCTTACCTCCTGATAGTGGCGCAGTCTCCCCGCTCGGCATAGAGCAGGAACTTCTTCTCCACGGAGGTGAGCGCCATCTCCGCAGGAGTCGCCAGTGACTGCTGGGGCTTGTTGATGGACATCCCGCTCCCCAGCAGATCCTCCTGAGACTCGGACTTGTTTCCAACTGTCAACATACAACAGCAAAGTAGAAGGATCTTAACAGTTCCTGCACATCTATATATATAAAGTTGAATGTATGTACGTATGTATGTTTGTTTGTTTGTTGGTTTGTTTGTTCTTCATACAAATCCATAGTTTTCATCCGATCTCGATAAAACTTTTCACACTTATCCTTTGAAACAAAGAGAAAAATACTGTGCACATTTCGTTGAAAAATTATCTGAATAATTAATACATGTTGTCTTATAATTTCGAAAACGGCGATACACAGACGCGTTGGATGTGGAGGTCTCTGTACTGTTTTTCCATGTAGCGGTCAGGTAGCTCAGTGGCTAAAGCGCTTGCTTACTGATGTTTAGGTCATGGTCTTCGGTTCAAATCTTCGTGGAGGTTAGGATTTTTAAAAATTGTTTTTGGTGGTAAGAGTCACGCCTGCGCCGTCGGTTATTCGGATTGAATGTTAAACTGTAGATATCACAAAGTTATGGGTGCAATGCGAGGCAAATCGTAGGTAGTCTTGCAATGCTGTAGGTGTAAACTTTTTTACATTATATTTATCCCTCAGGGGTTGTTACTCTCGCAGTAAGTGTGTGTATGATCTGCATTTATCAATATATATATATATACATATATATATATATATATATATATATATATATATGTTGGTTTGTTTATTCTTCATACAAATCCACAGTTTTCATCCGATTTCGATGAAAATTTGCACACTTATGCTATGAAACATGGAAGAAAGTAATGTCTACATTTGGTTAAAAAATTTCTGTATAAATAATACATGTTGACTTATAATTTCGAAAAATTCCATTGCTTACTGCTGTTTGGATCGTAGTCTCCGGTTCAAAGCTCCGTGGAGGCAAAGATTTCGGTATGCTTTGCGGGCGTAAACTGGCCTAAGTTGTAGCTCTAACAGAGCACGAGCAGCTAAAGTTATTAGAACTCAAGAATCGGATGCTCATGCTGAAGAAAGAAGAAAAGACCATGCTGAAATAAAGCTGCCCTTAGTTAACAATCTCCCCCCTCCCCCACATCCCCTCACCTATTGTTTTTCTGTTTTTAAATATGTTCTAAACTGATTCTCTTCAAGATACAGGTTCGATGGTAGAATGATATAGTGATGGCTTTCCGTTCATATTATGCCGACTCGGTGTTGTTTGGGACCAATCCTTCGCTACCAACAACTTTCTATATTCATTTCTGGCAAATAAATTCTTAATCCACGCGTACGAAGTCGCGGGTATCAGCTAGTCTTCGAGAGAAAATATGAGTGTTTCATCGGAATAAAGTACAGCAAGAAGTTAATCGACGGCTTTGTCACTCAAGAAACTGCCTGTAATTGAAAAGTGTAGGAATTTTTGTACATACTTTGGTGAAAGTTGGTCACCTGGCGATCTAACAAAATTACCCGCAAATCGTTGCAAACCAGTTTATAAATACAAAGTTCCGAGCTGATTAATACTGGTAACCCATCGACTCTAGAAAGTTTGAATCTTAGTAATTCTACGATTTTTACAAATTTTTATTCAAAATAAATAAATAAAATTTATCAGCATTTTGTTTGCAGAAATGAAAATTCTTTCGTAATTTTCAATTATTTGTGGTTTTCTTAAGGTTACAGGTAACATCTATAGGAGGAATAAATAGTTATAATGCTCCCAGACAGTGCAGCGTCCTCATTAAATACCAACGCTTCGATCTACTTCGGTCTTCTTCTAGCCCAAGAAGAAGGTCGAAGCAGTTAGACCCAGCGTCGGCTATTAATACTAGGACGCGGCACCATCTGGAAGTGTGGGAACAACAGCGATTTTACTGGGAGTTATGGTTCATGCAAAATAAAAATGAGCCATTTTAACAAATTTAATATTTACGCAGATATTTTTTTTACAAACAAAAAATCATTTATATCATTCGATTGGATAATAATTATGTCGCAAAAATACTTTTGTGAAGAAATTGTTTTTGTTTGATTTACATATTAAAAAGGAAATTTCGAAAAACGATTAATTATTTGATTAAAAAATCACTTGTTATTGGACTTTTCTTAAAGATTTTTTTCAAAATAATTTTTTAGTGTTTAGTTAATATAGAACCTGTGTAAGAACCTTCAAGGCGTGGTAGTAATTCATACCTGACGGATATTTTAATTATTAATAATTATCTGACGGGCTTGAGTTACAAGAACGAGCATTTATTAACAAGGAACGGATAAAAATCTGTTTAAAATGCAAACCAAGCACACTGCGACAACTCGCAGTAGGAGTTCGTTTTCAACTGATTGGGAATAGGAACCCATTGTCCTACAGTTTCTCTTAAGAATGTTTTCACGGGGCTGTGTAGTTGAGTCGGGTGGGAGGTACGAAGCAGAAACTGTCTACTTTCCTCAGTAACGCATAAACCATGATAATGTATCGGTTAATATTGATTGGAAACCAGAAAGTTTGACCCATTCTACTCCATATGGCGTATCATCTTGCCTCTGGGATGGCGCAATACGTGACGATAGACGTGATTTTTGTATGTGATCGTTGCATAGGGACGAATTTTTCTTTTTTGCAAATTAAAAATTGAACATTCCTGTAGAAAAATTTACAAGTATATTCAGTAAAACCGATTTTTGCTCTGTAAAATTCCTATAATACTCCGTCTCGTCCCAGTATCCCTTATTTATGTAGCGATAGCAAGATGCAATAGTATAAAACAAACGATGGCAGAATAAAATCTATATTACTTAAAAAATTACGGTACAAATTTATCTATACAGTAAAAATGTTCTGTGAACTCCGTCAAGTTGCCCACTTCTCCGCATGCCAGCGCTTTTTTTCGTTGCGCAACACAGCTTAAATTTCCAGAATAGTATTCTACAGCCAAGTGGACGGTGACAGCGGGTTAGTCAGAAGACAGAAAGCCGCCTTTCCGTAATTGCGTTACATGTGTTCTTTCGGACTGACTTATTGAGTTACGGGATATTCGCTTGCATAACGCTCGAATGGCTCCTGTTCCCTCGTCAGCTATGCTTGCAACTTGCAAGGACGGACTGTATACGAAGACCATAGGTATAATGTGACGCTTCACGCCATATTATATGGTGTATTTTATTATATTAATAACAACGTGTCAGATTAATTTTTCATGCAATATTAAGCGATCACTATTATCTTTAGATAATTTTTATAAATGACGCAAGATTCTAAGAAAGGTGTTTATGCCAATATTAAATATTCATTTTATATTAATGCAATCGATAAAAGGCTTTTTATATTGCAAATATTGAGTTTTGAGCTTTGTTAGTGTGTCCTCGAGGAGACGAAGACCTGTCGAAGCTGTTACTTGGCCGCGACAATCTGTTGCTACCCAGCAAGTGGGGAGCCTTGAACGGGGGTCCAAAGGAAACGTTAGTCAACAGGAACACCCTCGTTGGAACATAGCGTCACCTATGCCGATTCTCGAATCGTTCATAATGTCGTAGTCAACACGTGAAATAGGGATACCTAACCCCCGAGCCTATCAAAATGGATACATGACTAAAACTCTGGGATTTTTCTGTCCAACATATATCTACAAGAGCACACGAGCAGAACCATAGTTTACTTGAGCATTGGAAGAAGTGACGAGCTTCACTTTGGTGCGAAACTCTGTTCCCGACGCTTAACTCTAGTGCGGGAGCCTGATACCGACGTTTGAATCCTACCTCTGGATTCTAATCCTGAATTCTAATTTTAGTCGGATGCTGCTCATCCCTACTTGGATTCTGAGTAGAGTGCTGAGGCATTGGTGTCCGTAATGCTGATATGAGAAATACCTGGTTAAACTTGACTGCATCTGTCTTGTGAGGCACAGGTTTCACATTCCGTAGGTCAACCTTCAATCGTCATCAACTTCATTCCTTACGGCTTTAGGCCTCGTCGGTCGAGGTCAGTGGAGGCGGGATAGGACTGGGGATAAGTAACGGGAAGGAATTTGGCCAAGGCCTTTTTGAACGAAGCATCCCGGCATTCTCCTGGAGTGATTTAGGGAAACCATATAAAACATAAACCAGGATGCCCGGACGGGGATTCGAAACGACGTCCTTCCGAATGAGAGGCCAGAACGTTAATCGTCGACTACAGACGCAGCTGCTATAGTAACGAGTTATATCACAAAGTCCAGTGTTTTTGCATTCCATGAAACAGGTGGCGACCCTTAAGCGTTCCCGGAATAAGAATTTTCTGTACTAACTTCCAAATTAAATCCCTACTGAGCTAATGCCATAATTTTTCAGAACGCTACGAGTTGTTAGAAAACCACTTTGCTTCCAATGACTACTATTATACATTCTATTATAATTTTGAATGGTATATTTGTTCCATTCGTGGCGCCCAAGGTTATTTTCACTGTGTAAAATCACAGCATCATTGATAATGAAGTATTATGTCGTTATTTTATATGTACTTTAATATTGCATATCGCTCCTTCATATGTATTAATGATTTAAGTTCAAATTTCAAAGTAATTTTCATTTTGTTTGTTTTCTCAGAAGCTGATTGTACATCCAGGCGTTGCATTGTTATTTTATACAACCAAGTATCTAAATCAATAAAATTAATATATGGATTGAGTCAGGGCATTAGACTTCTATATATTATTGACTATAATCATTTCGACTGCGAGAAAATATTCTGTTTCGTTCAGAACCATTTCTGTTGCAGCAACAGGACAGCTTTTCATATGTTATGCAGCCCATGCCCCAGGATTAAAATTATATACATTTTATCTCAATGCGTGTTCCAGATACTGAGAAATAAACAAAAAATGTCTGTTCCTTTCGTTTATTTTGATGGGTGTTTGAATACTGTACGGCCCCTGGTCCCAAGAATAAAATAGGACATGTTTTATTTCGATATGATATCAAAAGTGTAAGAAATTAGGAAAAAAAAAAGTGTCGGCAAATGAATATATTTTAAAAGAAAAGGCAACTCTCCCTGTCGAAATATATGACCTCATAATTACCAACGGCAATGTATATTCGAAATTAAAACTGATATTCATCCTGAATCATATAACTTATGTCTTAGAGTCATAACCCTACCGCATTCTTGACTATGTGTAGATTGTAAATTTGATGGTCAAATTGTCTGTGAGAGTAATTTCATCTATTAAACCTTTATAAAATAAAAAACCTCAAGTAAACGAAGTTACGGGAGACGGCTAGTTATAGATAAATTTGCCTAGAGATGAATTAAGTAAGTGCCGTATTGTGACAATTTTCTTGTATATCCCGACAGCTTCGAGATTCTTGGCAATTTTAGATTTATATAACCTTTTTGAAAATTGAAAATATCCTTTGTTAATTGTCTATTATTAGGTGATAAACTACAAATTCCTCTCCTCTAAGGAGCGCCCTATTACATATGTTTACTGCAATCTCATACTTAGAAACGAGTACATCACGAATTACGTAACCTAAATCATTCTTCAAAGCTGCTGCCATCGTCGTATGAGTGCATGAATTACTTAACGAAGGAAACATCGAAAAAGTATTTGTGTTTGGAATCTTATTTTTAGGAGCTAAAATCTATAACCTGCAGCTTCACATACTATGAAAATATCAATAGCATAGTTTCACCATTTCGAAGAGAAAGCACCATAATGAGATGAGTGAATGCTTATCGTTCAGATATGTTTTTAGGAATTTCGCGGGCAAGACAGATGGTTCTGTTTTTTTTCCCTTTTTTTTATTCCCGTTCTTCCCCAGCTTTTCGTCGATGATCCATAAAGCAAAAAGCAAAAATATTTAAATTTGGGATTGTAACTGACTTCCCGCGTTCATATTCACGAATTCTACGGTAGTGTAATGTTTTGCGTTAGTCATAAATTTCTCAAACATTCAGTAGAGTGAGTACAGAGTTATGCTTCCAATCATCATCATCATCTAGGACAGCTTCTAGCTACTGGGAACAAAAGTCTCGCCAGCGCTTCCTCTCTAACCACCATCTCCCTTCTTCCACTGCCGCCCAATTTCCTCCTCTTTCCTCCACACATTTCTTAACACCTTTAGTCCATCTGTCCCTCGGTCATTCTCTAGGCCTCTTCCCTTTCAGCTCCATGTCCAGCATCTTCCTTGGTAGCCTCTCCTCTCCCATTCTCTTTACATGCCCGTACCACTGTAGCCTAGATTTTTCAATTCTTTGTTGTAGCGGTTCTTCCTTTATCATCTCCCTTATTCTCTCATTCCTTATTCTGTCTCTTCTTGTTACTCCCACTCTACTCCTCTGAAATTTCATTTCCATAGATCGTACTCTCTCTTTGTCTCTCTCCTTCATCACCCATGTTTCTGCCCCATATGTTAAAATTGGCACAAAATATGTTTTATAAATTGCCTCTTTACTCTTTTGTGGGACATCCCTTCTCCATACCAGACTACTAATACTTTTAAATATCCATCTGCACATCTTCCTATTTCGTTTATTTCCATCCTGTTACCTCCATTTTCTTTATTACAGCTTCCCAAATATTTGAAACATTCCACTCTATTTAGTTGCTCCCCTCTAAGTGATATGCCTATGTCCGTGCTGTTCTTCTTTCTTGTTCACCACTTCATTTTTTCTCGCAGTGAACTTCATACCATAGGCTGCAACTACTCTCTAATACCAACCAAAATTTTTCTTAGCTTATTGTGATCCTGCGTTGTAAAAAATGTAAATTAGTATAAAACACACTATCTGATCCGGAGAAGCGTATTGCTGAATTATAAGTTAGATGTCACGACAGGCGAATTAGCCAGTATAATACACAGACGGAAAAAAAAATCCCAACACCAAGAAAAAATTATTGTAGAGTAATGAAATTTGGACAATGCATTTGTCAAGTTAACATGTTTAATTGATTAAATTTTCAAGATCACAGGTTAATTTAAGCTCAAGAAAATGCATTTCAAATGTGAAATACTGTTAAATTAATAGCCGGTGTAACCTCCAGAATTTTGAATGCAAGCCTGCAAACGTGAATGCATTGTGTCATACAGGTTTCGAATGTCACTTTGTGGTATGGAGTTCCATGCTTGTTGTACTTGTGCTGTCAATACTGGGACGGTCAGTGCTGGCTGTGGATGATGCTGGAGTTGTCGTCCAATGATATCCCATACGTGTTCAATTGGAGACAGATCTGGTGATCTCGCAGGCCAAGGTAACATGTCGACACTCTGTAGAGCACGTTGCGAGACAACAGCGGTATGAGGGCGAGCGTTATCCTGTTGAAAAACTCCCCCTTGAATGCTGTTCATGAATGGCAGCACTACAGGTTGAATTACCAGACTGACGTACAAATTTGCAGTCAGTGTGTTTGGTATAACCACAAGAGTGCTCCTGCTGTGATAGGAAATTGCTCCCCAGACCATGACTCCAGGTGTAGGTCCAGTGTGTCTAGGCCGCAGAAAGTTTGGTTGCAGGCGTTCCCCTGGCCTCCTTCTGACCAACACTGGAGATCTGTTGTGTTTTCTGATGAAAGCAGGTTCTGCCTTGGTGCCAGTGATGGCCGAGTGTTGGTCAGAAGGAGGCCAGGGGAACTCCTGCAACCAAACTGTCTGCGGCCTAGACACACTGGACCTACACCTGGAGTCATGGTCTGGGGAGCAATTTCCTATCACAGCAGGAGCACTCTTGTGGTTATACCAAACACACTGACTGCAAATTTGTACGTCAGTCTGGTAATTCAACCTGTAGTGCTGCCATTCATGAACAGCATTCAAGGGGGAGTTTTTCAACAGGATAACGCTCGCCCTCATACCGCTGTTGTCTCGCAACGTGCTCTACAGAGTGTCGACATGTTACCTTGGCCTGCGAGATCACCAGATCTGTCTCCAATTGAACACGTATGGGATATCATTGGACGACAACTCCAGAATCATCCACAGCCAGCACTGACCGTCCCAGTATTGACAGCACAAGTACAACAAGCATGGAACTCCATACCACAAAGTGACATTCGAAACCTGTATGACACAATGCATTCACGTTTGCAGGCTTGCATTCAAAATTCTGGAGGTTACACCGGCTATTAATTTAACAGTATTTCACATTTGAAATGCATTTTCTTGAGCTTAAATTAACCTGTGATCTTGAAAATTTAATCAATTAAACATGTTAACTTGACAAATGCATTGTCCAAATTTCATTACTCTACAATAATTTTTTCTTGGTGTTGGGATTTTTTTTTCCGTCTGTGTAATAGGCGGGGAGCATTGTGTCGTCAGTAGAGAAACAATAATAGCAGAAGAGGTGGGTCATGAGAGGTCAGGGGCTTTGGATATGGAATAGCTGCTGGATGTCATCTGAGTTACAAATCCATCAGTGATATTTGAACCTTTCAAACCTGCCCAAGTCGACTGTAGTCGAAGAGGAAAAGCGAAGAAATAACCACAACTAAGCCAAAACTAGGTGGCCCTGATTTGAAGATAGGGATAGGGACAGTAGAGCATTGAGGAAGATGATTGTAAAAAGTAAAAAGAAATCAGTGGAAGTAATCACCAATGAGTTGCAGGCCAGCCAGCACAATGACTGTTCGTCGGGTGTTAGGAAGAACGGGATACAAAAACCGAGGTTCTGCTCATAAGCCAAACATTTCTGTATGAATGCTAGGCATCACTTGAGCTGGCGTAAGCACTGACGTCAACGGACTATGGATGACTGGAAACGAATGATTTGGAGTGACGAATCACGCTATGCCCTGTGCAAATTCGTTTTGAAGGGTATGGGCTTAGTGAATGCCCGTAGAACGTTACCTGCTAATAAAGGAGAAGTAACGTTTATTTCTAAATTTAAGAAACAGAAAGCTAGGTATATACCACAATAAAGAGGTGAGGATGTTAGACAGGTTCGCCAGAAGAAAAGGCATTAGAATAAAATAGCAATATTGCAAATAGGAACACTTCAGACAACTAAAAGAGGAATATATAGCAGTAAGGAGGGAACATGAAGATGTAATAATAAAGATGATATAGTTTATGGGACGCACTGAATAATAGATCTGGATGTTTCTATGGCAATGTAAGGAGACTGAGGGTAATCGAAGGTATTCTGACAGTTGCGGACAAGGAAGAGGAAGAAGTTACCAATTATATAAGAAAGACAATACTACTAATAAATTGGTTTGATGATATAAGAAAGACAATACTACTAATAAATTGGTTTGATGAGATTGTTAAGAACCGTCATAACAGATGTAATGGAAAATACTAGAGCAATAGCTTTCTCGGATAGATACAAATAAGTAAACCAGGTAATTAAAAATTGTTCCTGATAATATTTTGAAGGAAGTGGGTGGCTTAAAAAATGTAAAGAGGTCGGTACGGATAATGCTACTGCAAATGTTATACAGACAGCTGGCTGGATACGCCATTGTATTGTATCTAGAAAAATTATTCATCCTAACGATACACCTGGGAGCTTAAAGCATACCAGAATACTGTAATTGTATTCTTTTAACATCGATTCATAAAGCAGGGTAGACAGATATGGTTGAGAATTACAAACGCATTGTTGTGATCTCAGTGGTAGTTTGGTATTCGAACTCAGCAAAGTCTCTAAAGATCAAAGTAATTTATAAATAAGCAATATTGGATTAGGAGGTGTTTATTCTATAGAATATCAGTTAATGCGTTATGTGCTATCGGACAAGAGAGATAAAGTTGATATCATGGCAGTGGAGCTTTACAATTACTTTTTTTCAGCCACAGAACAATTGATGTAAACTAGAAAGTGACTTGCTGTACGGAAGAGCTCTTAAATGCTAGTAAGCAAAGGCTTTGGTTAGAAAACACAGAATCGTTGAATTGTGATCAGAACTGAAATAATTGTAGAACGCCAGGAGCAGTGTTGCTTACAAAGGAATCTTGGTAAGATACCTAGTAGGATAGGTATAGATGAAATGTATATAAATGTGAAAACGTCAGCATTTTAGATACACAGAAAGAAAAATAATTTTTTGTGCTGTTATAACGTGAACGAGATATTGGAAATTCCTCAGCATATCATTTGATAATAAACTCAGCTGAGTAGAAAATCTTGAAAGCTCAATGGGAGGGGGTAGTGAGTGGATGTAACAAAGAAGTGGGGGAACAGGATTGCAAAATTGAGGTCACATCTTTTCTTATGTATGAATCGTATTTTGGCGATGCGCGTAGATCTGTATTGAGAAAAGAATTCGGACTGTTGTGTGGAAAGGAAGTGACGAAAATGACCATAAACTATTATTCGATTTCAGGAATAGTAGAGATGGAAAGTTTTCAGGGAGTGAAATAAATTATTTAAGATTTGACAAAGATATTACCTCAAACAATGATAAAGCTTAATGCAAAACTAAAGTGTTGGATGGTCGAAATTGCAGGTGTATTACATATTATGACTGATCTTCCATTTTATCTCAAAATTATGACTCAGTTTCTTTAATGGATTGAATTATGCTCAATAATGATGAACTGAGATTTCAATCTGCGCTTACAATGCACACAATCATGATAATCCTATTAAGAATTTTCTAGACCATTGCTTTTGCCTGTTTTCGAGTACATTACTGGACTGTTTTTACAATCTTTGATTTTATAAAGGGCCGATCGTGTCTTTCACAATCTCAGTAATTTCCGTGTTTGCATGTTATTAGTTCCGTGCTACCCTACAACTGGCTGTTGATGTATTATTATTAAATAACAATTTTTGCCAATGACTTAGTTATATACACCAGAGAAACTTTCAATTTTTTCCGCTTCATCTTATAATAAATTATCGTCATCAATTTATTAACATCGGTAAGAACAATACGATAAATGAATATCAGTGTTAAAATCAACTCAAGAATGTTTGAGAGCAGAATACAAGTAATCTACATACGTACATGCGGTTTGAATTTTCATAATTGATTTATTATCATTAAAATGATCAGGGATAAGCAAACATTACTACCAACATAACTATGGGCAATGTACAATGGGGTGTTTGTCGTCTCTAGACATTTACTCCTAGTAGTTAGCGGGTCATGACGGAACTGTCGATTTGTTGTATCGTTGACTATTTTAATGTCATCAAGTTAGAAGAAATTTTCACTTCTTGTTGTTCGAAGAAATGGACAACGTCGTCTTCATTGCAGTTTTCACATCAGGTTTTGGGTGTGCAGAGCTACAGTAAGTTTGAATTACCATCTCAATAACCGTCTGCCTATTGATTTACTGGCTCGATATGATGGCAGCAGCGATGCTGTACCCAGGACTGAAAGTCCGCGGCTGACTGCTGGATGGTGGAGCACTGTAGGTGGCTTGGTGTGGTATTGCAGCCCACGAATTGTTTGCTGGTGGACAAAAACACTCCCTGTGGAGCCATCTATCCAACAGTTTGTGGAAGCTCTTGCACAACCATAGCAAGCTGGGTTGCTAGTTGATATTTTGACTTTTCATATAGACAGCAGTGACGGTTTCGCCCACGATTGTGGCTGGCGTGATATGCAGTCTTACTTGGAAGCTGACGGTTCTTGCAGACGTTCCACCATTGTTGTTACTACACTGGGTGTTGTGGTCACCGATCAGAATAACATGTAGTTGCTGAGTACTTTAAGCTGGCATGAGCAGCAGCATCACCTTTGGCTTCGTTAGCCGTAGCAGGATGCGTATGGTCACCATATTTTGTGTTCACATTAGTGACATATCTAGATGGATTAAGTGTGCGAAATCTCATGTAGCAGGCGGCATGTGGATCTCCAAAATTACATCAGATTGCTTCTTTCCTTGAGCTTGAGCAGTCCACAGGTTTGTGATCAGCCGCACCTCTCCATCTTGTTGCACTCTTGCGTAAAATGTCCGTTATTTGGCACTGGTAACATTGATGGTCTCTTGGAGGAGGCTTTATCGTGCTTAAAGTCCCTGTCATTGTTTTGTTGAGGCTTGGAAGTAGTTGTTTGAAGGAGATGTCTTCTTCTTTGTGCCTGTTGAAGGCCGCCTTAAGATCTGATTGACAGGTAGCGATGATTTTAAGTCTAGCAACGTCTGACAAGTAGAAGAATGATTTGCAGCTGGACGAGCAGACTGGTCCAGTGCTAAAACTGGAGGCATCTTTTATGGCTGGAGCTTCTGCGTCAGCGATCTCTGGTCTGGGGACTCAGGTAGAACAGTTATTGAAATTTGTGATAGCAGCTAATTTAGCATATAGGTTGACGACATGTCACTTTACGTCTGTATTAGCTGAATGTAAACTCTGCTTTGGTAACGTTCGTGATCACTGACGGGTCGCGTTTTCGGCATTCATTTAGCTATGGCGTCTTGTTGCAACTGACTCGGTGCAGTTAATACCGATTTCTTGCATGCAGCTAGAGTGTTCGTAAGCGCGTTGAGGAAACGAATATATATTTGTCGTGGTGGTCAAGCACCAGGAATATGGTATACTGTTGCCTCAGAGGGCCAATTTACACAATTGTTATCCCCGCAAGGAATTAGACATAGTTTCATTAGGCGTTACACTCCACGTATATCTTCCTGCACTCGCATCATTCATTGTAATTTGTTATATTCAGTTATTGTAAACATTTTAAAAATTATTAATTAGATAACTTCTACTATGTAATAATTAAATACGCGGACTTTTTTCTGTTTCTCAGCTTGGGAACGTAATATCAAAAAATAGAAAAAGCTAATCACTAATGTGACACAAGCTAATACATACGCCGTTTAAGTCGAAATGAGTTTGTTAGTTTTAGGTTGATCCGTGCAAATAAATAGAAATTTTTAAAATTGGTGATGTTAGCTTTTCTATCATTGTGAAGTATGATGCTAATCTGGATAAAACGTTGACTGTATATTAACTGACGATTTAAGCTATCAATATGTGCAGTTTTGCTGAAATCCTGTCATTAATTTTTCTTGTTGCGAGAACAGTCAGACCAAACTCTAAACGTTTACTGTTTTGGTTTGTTTATCATTATTAGTGAACATTGTTATTACTGATTTTGAAATTAAATTAAAAAATTAACATTGGTGGTTTTAGGGTATAGTTTACATTCAGGCGATTTGACCTTACTTTTCGAATTCCCCGTTGTATATCTTACATCATTTGGCCTTTTCCTGTTGATATAACTTCGGTATTTTTGTAAACTTATGAAGGTAATACTTCGGTTCCATTTGATTCTAGATCTGCCATTAACTGTGTAATAATGACTACTGAAGAATTCGTCGTTCTTTGCTACGAGTTGTACATTCGCTGGCCGACACTAATCTGACAGAGGATTAGCCGCCGTTCAGCCGGCGATCCTGTTAGTATCGGGCCAATCCGTAGTTTTATCTTCCACCAGAGCTCACACTTACATAACGAAGCCTGCAATTAGGAACTGCGCTGCCTCGCGGGCTAGTCACACCCACAGGGGTCACCGCGGAATGATGACCGTCGCATCTGGAACCCTGCGTTTATTATGGGTTTCTCAAGAAGCAGCGACTTTATTCAACAAATATCTGAAGTTGAGATGACGGAGTTATTTTTCATCCGTACCAAATGTAAGTGTTGAAACCTGGACGAAGAAGGAACGGGCCATCAGCAGGATTCAAGCAAGCGAAATTAATTTTTTTGAAGAGATAAAATGGATGTTACTAGAGTGGAAAGGATAAAGAATGAAATGATTAGACACACCATACAAGAGGAACCCTTACTGGAAATGATAGACAAGGCCAGACTGATTATAATATGGACAAATAAAGAGAATGAAAAAGGCAGAAATACCCAAGAAACTGAAATGCGTTGTAAGCGACTCAGAGAAAGACCAAAGGGTGGATGGATGAAAGAAAAGAGGAGTGTGTACGGAGAATAAGAGAGAACTGGATCAATCTGGTGAAAAGAGAGGTGATGCGAAGAAAGAAGAAAATGGAGAAGCTTGTACACAAAGCAGACTCGGCCGGTGGCTTGAAGCTGTTGAAGGATGATGATGGTGATTACCAAATGTAACAGTCATGTCCTGTTTCATCAGTAAGAAATTGCAAGGAATAGGCAGTAACTGAAATTCTCTTTAATGGCGTTATTCAGTGGAACTGAGTGTATTTGAAACGAGTAGAATGAAAAAAATAGAAGGTTTGGAGTATCTAGCAATCCATCATTATACTTTGCAGACTACCAATTCTTGTTGATATGATGCAACTGGAGAAAATAATTTTCTGTCGTAGAGACGGCCTATTTACTCGCTATTTTAACGTCAGTTGTCACGTGGAAGTAGCGTTGAAATGCTCCAGGTTAATGCGGCTCAGTCAATAATTATCAGTTATGAATTATGAGAAAAAAGCACTAGGCGCCGATCTCGGTTTACGTACATTAGAAAATACTGAAAACGTGACATTGAACTTGTATACTGTGTTAAGAACGAGAATTTACTCAATACGGCGCATTTTACGTCCACACAGCAGCGGCTGGGCATTTTCTATCAACGACTCATTTCACGTTCTGTCGTTGTATTCTCCCTATTTCTAGGTACGAAATATTTTCTGCGTATGTCCCATGTCTACTAAGAAATTCTAAAAATACTGGAAGGACCAGGAAGTCGATTATTTAATCGATTCCTACCATGAACCAAAAATTCGAAACTTGCGTTCGAATTGGAGGTTGTCACTTTTCTTGACATATTTGTCAATTCTCAATGAAAGATCAATCTAATACTCTTCATTTCAAAAACCTGCTAGTAATCTGTCTTGTACTTTATTTCGTAATTTCAATATAAATGAAATAACTGTTAACTAAAGATAACACGAGAAGATAATAAATAATTTTTATAACTTTAATTTCCTGTATAAACTTTTTAAAGACATAATTTAACCAATACAAGATGAATTACGCCAAACTGAACACACATGTAGTTCCAAAGAACGTTCTAAAAAAAACTTCTAAAATATGTACATAAAGAAGCAGTGACTTACACATGAAGTTAGGGAAAACGGATAGGGAATATATCACACTGATAGTGTTCAATGAAAAAACAAGCGTTCTTGAAATAAAAGGTTACTACAGTCGCGCCAAAAAGTTAGAAAGCAAATATTTATGGAAAAGGTCTATTGTTATACATAAATGAAAAAATGTATGTTTCCATTGAATCTGGAGAAAATAAAGCCATTTTGAGTCTGTGACGATCCACTGAACATTTACATGATGAGCAGATGTAAATTGTTGTGTAAATGCTAATCAAACGACAGTTAAGTACATACACAGACCCATTGAGCAACCATTTCTGCAAAAAATGGTATCTAGAATTTCACAAAATTTTCAAACTACTCCCTGTCTCATTTCTCCATAAACTTAAAATTATCATTCAAAACCGTATCTTGAATAGTAATAAGCCCGTTACATTGCTTCTTTTCTTGACAGGAATGTTTTCTTTTTCTGATAATTATGTTTAAAAGCGGTAAAACGCAACAATAATATGAGTAATAAAACCGTGAAATTCCTGTCTGATTGCAGTTTTAAATATTCTCTAAACCACTAGTATATCATAACTGTTTACTGTAGCATGAAGCCAACAAGAGACACAAGTAAAACATAATAATATGCGTTGTAACTTAATGTGTGAGCTTAGAAGTTTAGGTGGAATTAAGCAAGTCGTCTTCTGAACCAGTATTATTCCATGCCTTTCTTTCTGAATAAGAATACAACACTCAGATATCATCCACAGTAAAACAGCAGTAGAAAAAAATAATGTATCGCCTCAGATGCACTTCTATAAACATTTTAACAGAATTCATCCGCAGTTCCAGTGAGTGAACAAGGCATCCTGGAATCAGCAATACATTGTATCATTAAGTGGTTTAGACTGCGTGAAATATCGTTTAAGGTGCATTCGTTTTAATAGCTGGTTTCTGCCGATGAACGGTGTGTTACATGGACTTAGCTCCTATCAAAATATGATAATAATTAAGGAAGAGTAACATAAAGATTTCGTATTAGATGCGACGTTTAGAAAGGAAACTGATTTATAAAAACACTATGACTATACATTTTTAGTCGAGGAGAGGGAGGAATGTTGATGTAAATGTAACTACATTTTGCAAGCCGACTGTTAAAAGGTAGGTGGTACGTCATTTTCACAGAGCTACTGTAAAAGTGCGGATTAAAAATATTTCCTGAATATTTACGTTACATCTAACCATCACTTAAGTAAAGAATTATGAATCAAGTAAAAGCAAAAAGTGATAACTGGTGCTCCTACCAAAATTCTATAGTTATTACTATTCTACTATAATTTAAATATTTTTCTCATCTTCTGTTATTAAGACAAATTAAGCTTTAATGTTATTCATTGGATCCACATAACAATAATAAAAAGGCACCCAATAACATTGAGTAATAGTTTATCTCAGCACTCGCGAACTGCTTTGGCACACTTAACACGATGTTTGAAAACGTCAAAACAAGCTGTAAATGAAATAAAAGATTAATTATTCTGAATGCATAAAACAAATGAAATCTTTTTTGAGAGTGGATTTATCTAACAGTAGATTAGGTATGTTATTTGAAAACGGATTGTTTGTAATCAATACTGGAAAACAGTCATTTCTGTCAAAAGTCACCCAAAAGTTTTGTTATTACTAAATTCACACAATATAAAATAGGATTATTATCGTTATTGTTTTTTACTTTCGTTAAAAAGTTTATGTTTTCGACTGCTGCCACGCGTCTGGTGATTAGAAGTTACAGTTAATTTTCAAAGAAAATACCATTATACCCTCCTAAATTGTGAAAGTATGTTTGGACAACATAAATACTAAACAATAGATCTCGAGTATACCTGAGCGTCGTTTTTGAGAGGTTAAGAGATTATGTGTACCCACTATTTGTAGAATGAGACTATTTAGTTCCGTTCTGAACTTTCTAAATAACGTAACAATGTTTATCGAGAGAGAATGTGAGTAGTTACCCATGATTTGATTGTTGTTTTTCCAGAGAGTTGATTAGGTCACCAGGTCCAGCTACTGGTTCTGTACGGCCTGGTGTTGCCGCATCTGAAAAAAAGAAAAAAAAACATTACCTCAATATTAAGTATTAAGTAATTAACAGAGAATTTTGGGCAGTTTAAACTGTTGGATGGTATGATTGTTTTAATAACATTTTCTGTAATGCTGCCAGCAAAAACACATGATTGTACGTACGTCATCCGTTTCTCATACATTCATTAAAGCTCTTGTTTACACATCGCAGAGATACAAACAGAAACGCGTGTACACAAAATTAATAGCTGAAAATGAATGCATATTGTGATCCATCGAAAGTTCATTTCCATAACCATCTTGTTTATAATTCGTTTTCGAATTTCAGTATTCCGCAAGCGTTAAAAGTGGAATAAATTTATTTTAACAGAAAAATAACATTTAAAAAAATACGAACTTTTGCTGAGAAGGGTAAAGTTAAGTGAAATATACATTAGGTGGTTTCCGCCTACGTTGTTATAAATGGTGAAAAATAATATTGGTTTGTTCATTGTCTGTCTACCATCGATAATCTCAGATTCCTTGCTTAACTAGTGTAAGAAACGTGGCATAAGTTTATAAAATTCTGGAAATAATTGTTTGATACACAAAAAATGTATAAATTTGTATCAGATAACAATTAAACGATTAATTAAAACTACTTTTAGACTGGGGAATAATTACGGTTTACCTGGATAAATTGGCAGAGCGTCAAAAAATGATATAAATTGGCTTGGCTGGAGTGATTTCAGTAATCTCTGTAAAATCAAAGTATGAATGATCGACCCAGAGATTCAAAACCTAGTCTATAGGCTAAAAGTGGGCGCTCGGTTATCAGGGCTAAGTGACACATTATTAAAAAGCGGTTTCTGAAAGAAAATTATTGAACTAGTGAAAAAGAAACTATAATGCAAAGGAGACTTGCGAAAAATTAAATATTTGTGAAGTACTGTTTCTAATATTTAGAATTGCCCATTGTAGAAATAAATGATGTGAAAGCGGTAACTGCAAAGTCAAACTAACCAAGGAACAAATATTAATACTTTTTCAGTCAAAAGCCTGCCAACCGAACCAAATAAAAGCTTTATGATCTTGTACTGTGATACAGTAATTAATAATCTAAACAAGTTAAATTTACGGTTGAATGGTTAACGACTGGCCTCGAATTCGAGAGGACGTTGGGTCGATTTCCCTTCCGGGTATCCAGATTTGGGTTTCCAATGGTTTCCAAAAATCACTTCAGGTTAATGCCGGGATGGTTCCTTCAAAAAGGCCATGGCCGAATCCTTCCCGTTACTTGTCCCCTGTCCTTTCCCGCCTCTAATGTCCTCGACGTCAACGAGGCGTAGAGCCACAAGAATAATAATAAAAAAAGAGGTCATATCCTCAAAAACTTACTTTCAAAGCAACTAACAGGAGAACAATGAAAGCTAGTGAAATCACCTAACATGCATTTCTTTGAATAGATTAATAGCTGTCAATATTGCATACATCGAAAAGTAACAGGAAAAAGTAAAGGCATGAGGGTGGAACTACCCTTTATGAATCGCTGCTGCTGATATTTTGCCTCATTAATGTACTGTCTCAGCCTAACTGCTTCGTCATAGCTGTCTTGTTACCATCAGAATTTTATTGTTTGACGAAACAGTTGAAGATTAAATTGATTATATTTTTGTTCGAATAAACAAACGGGGAACCCGCACTGATAGGATTGTTAATAGACTTTCCGGATAACACAGTACAAAGCGATTGTTTCTTATTTGCACATAATCAGCAGCTGAATTTCAGTACAGGGATTCGTGGTGTTGTTTGTATTCACTCAGAAAATGCTGTTGTCTCAGAAACTCTGAAAGAAAAAAATTAATCAATTTCTAGGCTTTTCTATATAAATCGTATGTGAAGAAAATAAAAGTGATATGTCACAACACAGTCGAGTAAAGAACCTAGGAATAGTCATAATGACAAAAGACTATATGTTATCAGATCAGTCCATGGAGAACGCCAATAAAAACTTATTTCTCATTGCAAACTATGTGGGCTAATTAAATTGACACCTAAAATTTCATTCATGATGAGTTGAATAGTAATAAGTTTCGCAATATCTGCCTTGTTATCATCCAAATTTCGTTGTTCCGGGAAACAGTTGAAGATTAGGTTGATTTAAATTCGTTAGATAAATAACAAAAAACAGTTAATAAGTTTTTAATATCAATGACTTTTCCAAATTCACAATAATTCTTCTCGATCCTTATCTACAATTGTATGAATATCTTCCCATCAAACACAGCCATAGAAATTTTTAGCTCCTCTGATGAGGTAATAGTTTTCATAAGCCGATCTTTAGCTTTCCTTCTTGCTGACATTAATTTTTTGTTTAACAGTTCAGGAATTTACTGCTGGATTAACTCATAACTGTGTTCTCTTTGTACTAACTTCTTTGGTACCTTCCTTCTTATCACTCTTCGTAGGTTGCCTATTTTTATTTATTTTCGATTTTGGAATAAGCGGATTCCCCCATTGTTATTATCTCGCTAAACTGTTCTCATTTGGACAGCACTGTACTGGTGGTCTCCTTCCAAAACCGAATCTTACCCTGAAATATGTGTTAAGTTCTGAAATATATGCCTTTTATAGCTATACCTAATACCGCCTTCAATTTTGACCACTCGTTTATTGAACCCTTATATATGCATCTAAACATCTTGATAACCACACAAGATTATCATCATGCTTGTTAGGAATATATGTAACATGTTTGGCCCTCTTATGATTTGTTCTACCACTTGCGTATAATGTCCTTCCTTGACTTAGGTATTGGAAAATCTCTGTTACATTTGGTACATTTGAGACCCCATCAAAAATAACCATTCGGGATCATCTCTGTACACTGCAAATGATTTTAGTTTCTACCCAAGAGTCTCATAAACATTCAATCTTTCATAGCCGTAAACAGGTAAGATCCTATTTTCCCCATTTTTTATAACCCCAGAAAGTTATACTATGATTTGTGAACTGTAGTAGTCTTTGTTAATCGATATGAATACCACTCCAAAAATTCCTGATCGTATCTCTGCGGTACACTGTGTAGCCATCGGGCAAAACCTCATTTCTAGCACTTTTTCCCTTAACCATTTACCTCGTGTCTGCTTGAGGTTTGTGAATGTTCTCATAAGTTGTAAAATTCTATTACTTCGTTCATTATACTTTTGGTGTTCAATAGAAACAGTTTTATAACTGGCTTCGTGATATTTTCAGCATTACCCTTCATATTCATTGGTGCTATCTCATCTTTCATTGTTTCATCAGCTTCAACTATTTCTTTAGTATTTATGATCATTGTGCATCTGCACCCAGTATCGTTTTGGCCAGCTTATACTTTATCACCAGCATCCTCCTACCTAAAACAGGCACTGTCCCAACCCCATCAAAACTGAAATGTCGGAATTCTACCTGCAAAAAGGCCGTGTCC
This sequence comes from Vandiemenella viatica, assembly GCA_031002005.1. Lineage (NCBI taxonomy): Eukaryota > Metazoa > Arthropoda > Insecta > Orthoptera > Morabidae > Vandiemenella > Vandiemenella viatica. Next base: position 67,112,368 of record JARYHS010012519.1, on the reverse strand, counting down.
TAATTCCTTCCTGATCCTATCCCCGCATCCTTTGCCACTTCTAACCCCCCTCGACATAGAAGTAAAACAAAGCCCTCGGCTATATAAAAAAAGAAGACTAGCTCAAACTGAAATTCTTGAAATAACATCTTTAGTTCTTTTCGGAACATTATTAAAGAACTGAGTGAAATGATAATGTTAGTACGCATTAAGATACAGCAAAACAATTTCCTATAACCGTTACTACTTTCCCTGCTGTATTTTTTAAAAATAACTGTTAATAAATAAAAATAGACAAGTAATACAATCTGAGTGCACCTTAGCACAGAGCCAGGTATGTAGGTGATGAGGTTAGGGCTTTGCATCCTGGAGAACACGCGCTCAAATCTCCGTCCGTCCATTCAGATTTTGGATTTCAACGGTTTCCCGAAATAACTCCTGGCGAATGCCGGGATAGTTCCCTCAAAAGGCCATGATTAAATTCCTTACCCCAAATTCAATCCCGCAGCTAATGACTTGTAAAGTCGACCAAAAAGAAATGTAACTCAAATAAATAGGACAGATCCATTTGTTGTCCTAGATTGTAATTATTCATTGCATTGTATGCTTCTTTGTAGCAACCCCGAATATTACCAAGTGTCTAAAATGCATTATTTAGGATTATAGGAAGATGTTGGACGTAGTGAAAAATGGTGGAGTTTTTTGATCGTGGACGTCACATGGTATCCGCATTTTGTGAAAGATACAAAAAGAATGATTCAAAAAGACATAAAACTCAATTTCAGGAAATTGTGATTTGCTAATAACGGGAGAACTAGTTTTTCATCCTGTAGCGACGATATTAGAAATTACGCCAATGAGTTGTAATTTTGTGATTCTTAACTGTAAGGTTCTCTTACAGGATTAACATTACCACTATATTGTTTATTTGAGATTTATTTGTTGGTATAGAAGTGGCCTTACACTGCTGTTAATGGTATTTTTCTTGGTGAACCGAATATTTTAAATATTTTGCAGTCTCTGACAACCAGCGCAGCTCATCTTAGTTTTGAATGTTATTAATTAAATCTTTTCAGAAAATATTGCAACTTTTACTTTTTTCGCTTACGGTAAACCATAGACGATGAAATGTCCAAGAAAAATTTTTGTTGTAATTTCGGCGAGTCTTTCTGGTATGATACTCATTAAACCTTCTTTCCTTCCACATTAATATTTATACCTGTATTGTTAAAGAATGTTGTATCCGAGCGTACCATCGAAGCAATTCCAATAGTTGTATCAAGTACCTTGGCCAACATCAGTCTTATGCGAGAAGTCTTGTTTCTTTGCAAATGCTTTCTGCATTATCAATAATTCAGTTAGGTTTTCTTTGTTTAGTCATTGACATTGTTACACCTGTGTGAACCATACGTTAAATAAAGAAATAATCAATGGAATTCTAATTCCAACAATACTTACAACGTCTGCGTGGTAATCTAAGAGAACATCTTGTATTTCACAATTGTTACTTAAAATTTAGACGTATCTATCAGATCAGCAGAGTTAATGTATTAAGAACTCGTTGCCTGTGTGAACTTGCTATCGCTTTTCGAATTGCTGAAAGAAAGTTTAATATGCACAAAGGAATTCTGAATCGAGATTTAGGTGATCCCACACATTTGATGTTCAGTGAAAACATGCAATTTATTACGTTTTAACAAACACGCATAGCTGACACTTATGATATTAATTACTTTTTAAATCAATTCAGGAACTCATTCTATATTTACGAATGCTGAACAACAAAACCTGTCCACGCTCAACAGGCTGCTAAAGGTCATGTTCCCATTGCCCCCCTCCTCACCTCTCCACCCCGTCTGCCCGTCCGAGGAGACCGCTGTGTCCATGCATACAAGTGGCAAATTTGTAAGCTGGCACTATTTCCTCTTTGCATTTGGGAGTAAGGGCAGCGGAGTGGGGATAGAGCAGAGTGGCCTTGATCCGCCTCTGCCAACTGAACGCACTATAAGGAATTTAAAATGCTACTGAAATGTAATCGATAGTGGAAAATAAAGTCTGTGTAATTAATGTCCACCATGCTTGTAACTTTTGCTGTTTTACTTGGATCAGCTAGCCTTTAGGATACTGGTACAGTTTTTAAAATTAATATCTCTTCCAAAACTAATTTCTTATATTTATAAAATTATTCTCTTAATAGCTAAATTTCAGAACGTAAGAAGCCAATGTTTCACATCTCATACGCATGGTTAATCGATGGAACTTTTAGCTGGTAGGTAGCGTGCAAGTACGTTACGAGATCATCCCTCAGAGAATTACTGCATCAGTAGAGAGCTAGTGAGGTATTCTGAGCATTTGTTTTTCAGTGCTGTGGTGAAACGTTGCACTTTGGTAAAAAGAGATTGATATGGTACATCACTTTTTGTGAATTTAGACATCAGAACTATGTTTTGTCTTATTGTGACATTTCAAATATCCAAAGTTATTACATTTTCGAGAAATCGTTCTTGATTAATTGTATATTCTTCGAAATTTTCCTTAACACAAAATTATTACATAGCTAATTTTAAAAATCAGAAATGTTTCATTAATTTTAAATTATTTCTGCACTGATGAAAATAATTTACTTTCTTAGTCTCGTCCATGCGGAATTTGATATTTGTGTCGTTAATTCACTCCTAAACACTAAGGAAACAGTGGATCGATAGAAAAACGTAGATGAACAGTTCTGGTTCTTTTTCTGTCTTCCTTTCCCTCCTTTCCTTCTGAATGCATATCGTATGTAAATGTTTTACATACGTTTCTGAGCTACATTTGTTTCTACCAACCCTTCATACTGCCATTTCTTCCAAAGATTTTATTGTTGTAGAAGACCCACAGACACACAGACACACTTCATTATAGTTCATAAAGCTTCACTGACTACAATATCTGAAATGGTACTGCGTTTGTATAAACTACCATACAAAATCTCTATCTTAATCGTAAAGCCAATCCGATGTAGTTACACCTGCACATTTTATTAAGAGCCATGTATTGAAGTATTTCGGTATATAAAGCTTTACTTTCCTTTCATACATTTGATCATGATTTCTCTTGTTACGTATTATGAACTTGTACTGTACATAAACACATAAACTATCAGCGTACCACATTTAATTAAAATCAAAACATTGTTTTGAGGTACGGGAATGTTTTGACGTTTTGTTAGGGTACTTAGAATAAAAAGTAAACGGTATGTTAATCATTGTCATAAGCTATCATTGTATGTAAATTTTATTGCATTTTCTGCGTGATGCATGCGTAGGTAGATAAAATTTCTCAACTTTTCAGGATTGGCCTTTGTATCATCAAGTAGTGTTATTATAACTGATAAAAAAAAAAAAACTGTTAAAATTATCCGATCACGTAAGCTTTTTCATGATCAGTATAGAGACAGACGAATTCAGTAGTAACCTTTGTATCATTGGAAACGATGGGACTAATGAAACATGGAATGTGCTACATGATAATTTATAAAATAAGTAGTTTTGTTCTGTTCCTTAGTTTTCGCTTGAAGCGTGCACAGGTAGACAATAAGCTTTAATCTTTCTACCATTAGTAGTGTACACTGAAATTATTCTTTTTGAAAGAAATTTCATATACAGACATCACGTTTCCATACTTCAATTATTCGAGGAATCGATTGATATTTCATTGGAATTATTTCTTTTCGAGAGATTATCTGTTTTTCCTACTGTAACGATGTGTTGGATTTCTATTATTTGAAGAATTGATTGATTTTTCATTGTAATTATTTATTTTTGATAAATTATCTATTTTTCCTATAGTAACGATGAACAAATTCATTGCAGTCAAGATTCACTGATATCAGTGAACCACAAATCCGACTTGTGAAACTGAAAATTACGTGCAAATTCTGTGAGGATAATAAACTGTTGACATAATTCTTATTTAATAATTTGAATACTGGCAGACATACAGTTTTATTAATCCTTCACAGCCGTTCAACTATGATAAGTGTGTGGCTTTAATTTATAAAGCCCTTTTCCAGGAATTCAGTTTAAATAAAAATGAAGGAAACATTTCTGGAGAAAATCTCATGTTTCCCTTGATAATGCATCGAATAAAAATGAAACTAAAGTCTAGTTCATTTTCCCCTTTTTAGAAAAATTTCTGTAAATTTGAAGTAAAAGTAACCCTAATGCAGTAACTGCAGATATATTCCGTTAGAAATTTTTTTACTTTTTTTTTTATATTTTTGATACTGTCTTATTTTCATCAACCCTCTCTGAATTTATGCAAATAGACCTAATTAGGCATCAGACTTCTTAGAGCCCTAAAACCAAATCTCTTCACCCCCTTTATTTCTCTCGTACAATAAGATAAGCGGAATTTTCTCAACTATTTACCTGTAACAGATCACATGAATATTTCGTCTCATTTACTTAGTATTAACATTACTGAAATAGTTTAAACTATTGGTTTTGTGAAAGATCATCATACACTCAAATCGAATTCCAATTTTAATGTACTGTAGACCACAAATGTGTGAAACACTAGGTGAATTGTTCTTTTTTTTATAACATTTTAAAGATTTGCGTTAAAATTAATCAAATAAAACAATAATATTTATATTTATATGAATAATTACGCCTATGCAATTGAATATTTGTTTATTTTACCGAACGCGTTTCACTTCATATCTGAAGCATCTTCAGCGGTTCGTTCTGTGGGGTCGGCAGTTTCTTTTGCTTAATTTCTTGTATTGTTTTCTAGAGGTCCACTGGAAATGCCTGGCAAGGCTTCATTAACATCTGGTTGTTGTGGGCCATTTCCTCAATTGCGATAAATAATATTTATATTTATATGAATCATATGAAGCATCAGATATGAAGTGAAACGCGTTCGGTGAAATAAACAAATATTCAATTGCATAGGCGTAATTATTCATATAAATATAAATATTATTTATCGCAATTGAGGAAATGGCCCACAACAACCAGATGTTAATGAAGCCTTGCCAGGCATTTCCAGTGGACCTCTACAAACAATACAAGAAATTAAGCAAAAGAAACTGCCGACCCCACAGAACGAACCGCTGAAGATGCTTCAGATATGAAGTGAAACGCGTTCGGTGAAATAAACAAATATTCAATTGCAGGCGTAATTATTCATATAAATATAAATATTATTTATCGCAATTGAGGAAATGGCCCACAACAACCAGATGTTAAATAAAACAATATTTATGTAATGGCAAATAACACAGATTTACTGCAGGCTTTAATTATAAAACGAACCTCAAAAACAAGTATTGTTTTCAGACAAAACAGAGCTAATATCAAACTACTGCATTAATGTAGACTTAAAACAAACAATCCTAGCTGACAGATCAATCAAATGCGGTCGTTTAGCATACAGTATCATTCAAAATGTAATTTCTTTCTGTTTCTCGTGATGGTATGAATAAATACAATTTCCGTTTGTTGTTCCTAGTTCAACATCTACTTGTATCTTTTAATGTAAAAGTTTACGGGTTCACGCGGAGAATAGAGTGCAAACATTGTTTGTATGATATTAATTATATTCTGTAACCGTTTAATAGCAACTATTAAGCGTTTGGAAAGAGTTGAAAAGTATTCATGTTTTTCCGTCTTCTGTTTATTACTACTACTATTTGGAAGGAGCTTAAACACTTGTGGCAATTTATCTATACATTTAATTTTACAGTACGTGAATCAGAATTAAAGTAGTCAACATGTTCATGGATGATTTATTCCAGTTCGTGACCAAGATACCCACAACTGCAAACCAGTCTTATGTCTTCTGTTAACTGGTAGTTTGACTATCTCATATGTAATATGTACTGCTCCAACCATGCCAATCTACGTCTGCATCTTGTAAACATCTCTTCAACAACGTCCTACCGAGCGTGGTGTGTGAACGGTTAACGTTCTGAGCCCGTATTCGTGATGACGCCGGTTCCAATCCCCATCCGGGCATCCAGATTTGGTTTTTCCACAGTTTCCCCAATTCACTCCAGGCGAATGCTAGGATGCTTCCTTCATAGGGCCATGGCCGAATTCCTTCCCATTCCTTCTCCCCAGTCCCATTTCGCCTCTAATGACCACGACATCGGCGAGGCGTAAAGCCATAAACTAATCAACGTCCTGTGTGAGTGGAGACTTTCCGGGCGTAGTGATGAAATATAATCTTCACGGGTGTTCAGCTGGATGTTGTCAAAGTAACACGACGTTTCGACAGCAAGCTCGGCTGTCTTCATCAGGTATCGGTGTCTGCTGGCTGTCGTAAGCTGGCTGTCGACGCGGTGACAGCCAGCTTACGACAGCCAGCAGACACCGATATCTGATGAAGACAGCCGAGCTTGATGTCGAAACGTCGTGTTACTTTGACAACATCCGGCTGAACACCCGTGAAGATTATATTTTAAACAACGTCCTGTTTTCCAATGGATCTCAGTCCAGCTCCTTTATTATTTAAATTATCGATCTCAGGAAGACCTCTATTTTAATACACATGAAAGAAATGCTAGATAAGTGTGGTAGTTAACCCCTTTGTAGGGTGGATAACAGAGGATGGAGGCGTAACATGAAATCAAATGTTTGTCGTTAATACTAACGCTATCTGTTAATAGCGGCTGATGGAAGTAACGCATTGTATCAACAGTTAGATTTGCACTTTGGTAACAATGCTAAAAGTCCGAATAGTAGAAAATGATTTTTTCAGTTTCATGTAATTGCCCACTTGGCCTTTGTTGAAGCAGATTTTGAAATGCTTAAATACCAATAAAAATCTAAAATCTGTAAAAAAATACCACTCCACTTTTTAGGCAATGGTACAGTTCGTCCCCCTTGAGCTTTGCTTTGGAAGTCAATTCTACGTGATAAATAGTCCGTTATAATTTCTCATCCTCATATTAAAGCGTGATATTCACAGCAAAGTGTTCCTAGAGCTTAAGACCGGCCGCTTGATTTCTACGTCAATCTGTCATTTGATTGAAATACAGTTTATATTTATTAGCAGTTTGCACTGCCGGGTTGCCTATAAAATATGGCCGCAAGTATTTTCAATTAAATTTGTAAGAAAGTAAAAAAAAAATCTTTCACTTGTTTCTTTTTTAATAAATAAATTATAATTAATTTCAAAGAGAGACATGTAAATAACATAAAAAGTTTGGATTTCCTATGTAAAAGTGGCCGCAAGTAGGGATTGCCAGCGTCTGATGGAAGGGGCAGTGCGTTAATTCTCATGTGCTCTTACGTATCTTTAACAGCTGACAGACACTACTTGCAACAACTTTTACATGGGCAACCCAAACATTTTATGTTCTTTGCATGTCTCTCTTTAAAATGAATTATAATTTATTAAAAAAACAAGTGAACGAAATTTTTTGAAATTTTTCTTGTTCAAAATTTAATTAAAAATGTTTGCGGCCATATTTTTCTAGGCAATCCGGCATAATCGTAAAAATATATAAAAATTAAATTTCAATCAAATAACAGATGTACTTAGAAATCATGCAGCCGGATCTTGAACTACTAGCGTCCATCAGGGCTATAAACATTTATGCAACTGATGAATCATACGCCCCTTGTCAGTCGCGTCCTTCAGTGCGGATGCAGAAACGGAGAGCTGTCCAGCTTATCCTCTTGCCCTTGGGGTTGAAACGCCAGAAGTCAAAAAGAAAACCACTGCATTACAGCCTCAAAGGGTATCCCAAGAATGAATAATCTTTTCAAATTATTTAGGGAAGCGAAGCGTTGACTTTAGGATTATGAAAAAGAAAAAAAATTAAAGTATTTGAAATGTGGTACTATAAAACACTGCTAAATTACTCGTAGTCGTTTAAAGTGTTGTGGAAATGAATGGAAGAGGAAAGAAGTTTGTCTAAGAGTCTCACAGAAAGAAGATTCTTGATTGTGGGTTATATTTTAATGCTTCCGCTATTGCGCTATTGTTTAATGTTTTTAGTGGTACAAACAGGCGAAGGAAATAACTGTAAAGGAAAACAAAAATTAAAGTACATGGAGCAGATGATTAAGGACGAAATTTGTACTGTGAAAGACAAGATGGAAAGATTAGACCAAAATTACACTGTGTTAATAAAATACTTGATACCTGGAGAACTTGGGAAAATCACCTATGAGTATAAACAGCGGAATAGTCGTGGTGACTTTTACAACTACACCGCCATAGAGCATTAACGATGACTATTTAAGTTAGTGTTTTTCACTTTCCTAACTTGACCCACTTTTGGTCTCAATAAAATGGTGCTTTCTAGCCTTGACGAAAGAAAAAAAAAAATGATCTAACTGGAGAGATTACATGAAAATCCTCTCTTTTGATGAACAAATAAAGGGAAAAAGAAACTTATTCCCTACGAAACTCTATAAACCAACTCAGAGGATGGTTCAGAAAACAACCAGACCCATATACACTCCTGGAAATTTAAATAAGAACACCGTGAATTCATTGTCCCAGGAATGGGAAACTTTATATACACATTCCTGGGGTTAGATACAACACATGATCACACAGAACCATAGGCACATAGACACAGGCAACAAAGCATGAACAATGTCGGCACTAGAACCGTGTATATCCTCCTTTCGCAGCAATGCAGGCTGCAATTCTCCTATGGAGACGATCGTAGAGGTGCTGGATGTAGTCCTGTGGAACGGCATGCCAAGCCATTTCCACCTGGCGCCTCAGCTGGACCAGCATTCGTGCTGGACGTGCAGACCGCGTGAGACGACGTTTCATCCAGCCCCAAACATGCTCAATGGGGGACAGATCCGGAGATCTCCCTGGCCAGGGTAGTTGACTTACACCTTCTAGAGCACGTTGGGTGGCACGGGATACATGTGGACGTGCATTGTCCTGTTGGAACAGCATGTTCCCTTGCCGATCTAGGAATGGTAGAACGATGGGTTCGATGACGGTTTGAATGTACCGTGCACTGTTCAGTGTCCCCTCGACGATCACCAGAGGTGTACGGCCAGTATAGGAGATCGCTCCCCACACCATGATGCCGGGTGTTGGCCCTGTGTGCCTCGGTCGTATGCAGTCCTGATTGTGGCGCTCACCTGCATGGCGCCAAACACGCATACGACCATCATTGGCACCAAGGCAGAAGCGACTCTCATCACTGAAGACGACACGTCTCCATTCGTCCCTCCATACACGCCTGTCGCGACACCACTGGAGGCGGGCTGCACGATGTTGGGGCGTGAGTGGAAGACGACCTAATGGTGCGCGGGACCGTAGCCCAGCTTCATGGAGACGGTTGCGAATGGTCCTCTCTGATACCCCAGGAGCAACAGTGTCCCTAATTTGCCGGGAAGTGGCGGTGCGGTCCCCTACGGCACTGCGTAGGATGCGACGGTCTTGGAGTGCGTCCGTGCGTCGCTGCTGTCCGGACCCAGGTCGACGGGCACGTGCACCTTCCACCGACCACTGGCGACAACATCGATGTACTGTGGAGACCTCGCGCCCCACATGTTGAGCAATTCGGCGGTACGTCCACCCGGCCTCCCGCATGCCCACTATACGCCCTCGCTCAAAGTCCGTCAACTGCACATACGGTTCACGTACACGCTGTCGCGGCATGCTACCAGTGTTAAAGACTGAGATGGAGCTCCGTATGCCACGGCAAACTGGCTGACACTGACTGCGGCGGTGCCCAACCGCTGCGCAGCTAGCGCCCTTCGACGGCCAACACTGCTGTTCCTGGTGTGTCCACTGTGCCGTGCGTTTGATTATTGCTTGTACAGCCTTCTCGTAGTGTCCGGAGCAAGTATGGTGGGTCTTACACACCGGCGTCAATGTGTTCTTATTTCAATTTCCAGGAGTGTAATTATCTCGATGCTGCCCTAGGATAAAACTCTGCTCACAGACGAGCATCCTCCTTACGCGATAACTGGTGAATAAGTCAATCACGCTTTTTTTTAAAAAAATTTAAATTTTAATTCCTCCCGGCTAAAGGCTGGTAGGCGGTTTGCTGGAGGGTCTCTATGACCCTTTTCAGCCGAACTAACCTAAAAGGGAGGGAAGGGGGATGGATGTTCGGCCGTGGCCTTACAGAGAAACCATCCCGGCATATGCCTGGAGGGACTGTGGGAAACTTCGGAAAACCACAGCCAGGATGTCCCGACGGGGTTTAATCCCCATTCTCCCGAATGTTAGGTGGGAGGGCAAACTTGCTAGTATTTATAACCTCTGCCAAACGGACGCACTCTGATGGCATAACAAGACGCGCTTGCCCTCCCGCGTTTTCCCCGGTGGCTACTCCGGTGGTTTCCCGTACGTGTGTGCTCTGACATTGCACCTCTCTCACAATTCACGGAAACTGACGATAAAAGCCCAGAATATGGTCCTAAGTACACACTCTGAAGTCATTGAGGAGTCAGACGTCTATTTCATATTCAACATTTTTCTTTTGGACCATATTTAAAATGCTTCATTGCGTCTAGCACCAGATTATTCGATAAATTCCAAGATCGTTTTAATAAAACGAGGGTAATTAAAGTCAAGCCACAATAAAATAAATTATTCCTTTCTTTTTGGATTTTGGTGTTATTTTTAGAATAGAAGAATTTAAATAACGAAAGCAATCAGAGAAAATTTTAAGTAAAATGAAATTCCAAACTACGTAACAGGCCCACTTTATGTTAACAGAGACCATTTCAGTTTGGTTGTAAAGCATTCATTATTGTTACTCTTAGAATATTTTAGAAAACACCAATCTAAGAAATGACTTCCAGGCAGCGCAGAGAATTTCTTCTGTATTTAAAGCTGTTACTAGAACAGCATGTATCAGTGATCGAAAAACGTTCAGCTTCGGCGTGTCCTCAAGTTAACTCTATAGAACTGTGAGAACTAAAGGACACATTCAAAATAGTACATAATTATCATATTTCTTAAACGAATTCATGCTTTCGTAACTCCTTCTGGCTACCAAGTTTTGAGTTTTCCAGGGTTACCCCAAATCCCTCAAGATCATGAAAGAATTCCTTTCCGTTACTTGTGCCCATTCCTTTCCCGCATCTAATGACCTCGACGAGGCGTAAAGTCATAAACAAAAAGAAGTTAAACTATTCTAAGAAATAGCTTTACTTCAGGTTGGTGACATCTCCATAAGCTGTCTCATGATCACATGTGAAATGGATGTATGCGGGTATATTAACAAAAAATGTAATAAACAACAGAAAATAATGACTGGAAAGTAATAAGTCAATTTCAAATCTTGTTTTTGATAATAATTCTGTCACGAACAAGAATGGAAGGATAAAATGAAACGCGAGTGAAATTTGTATACAATTATTTTAAAATTTTCTTAAATTTTATACCGGGAAATTAAAAAAAGATTTTATTTACAAGAAAATTGAGAATTACCCGAACAGTAACACATGCAATTGAGCCGTGCTCGGCTCGCATTATTTATTTTCCCGCCCTCGATTGTCTTCTGATGCTGGTTCCTACAGAGCCCGCGTGCTAGTTTCGCCCGTGAGAGCGCGCTGTGGCTCAGGTGGTGCCCTCTACCAGCTGATGGAGTTGATTTTCGGGGACACGAAACCGGAAAGTCAGTCGGTCGGCAGCAGCGGATTGGTTCGTTGGGCCTAATATTTTCCCTAATTGACTGCGACGTTAGAGGTCTGCTGGTATAAGCGAGGACTTGTAATTTGACCCGGGGGCCTGGAAGTACCACATGATGTGGATTTGGGACCCGACCGAGACCGTTCCTCGCTCGCATTAATCGAGGGATTTCCTCCGCTGCGCTCTATGTTCGTGAGCGGTTTTCCGCCGATTGGGGAGCACGGCAGCGGGAGGAGCTGGCGGTGGCTTCGAGGTGATAAGTTGCCATTTTCTAGCACTGTCGAGTATTTGAGGTAGAATACCTGATGATTCCAACTACAAAGTGCGTCGCTTACTGCATTCTTGTTAATTGGGCTTAATAATTTTGTTACGGGAATGGACAAAATTCCCCGATATGTGGTGCAAATCGTTCCCGCCACCTTATCAGTGTGTGTGGGTGGTAACGACTTATGCGCCGGCGTGTACACACTATAGTGTGTCAGAACCTTTTGGTAAGAACTTGATTCTTAAGGTTAAACTGAAGGACGCTAAGGTAAACTGGTTCCTGTTTGTTTAAAATAATTGCTGTATTTTGCCTCCTGTATACAAATTTGTGTTTTGTACTAGCTGTAAATTTGTTAGATGATGGTAAATAGATAAGAGCCTGCCCTGTTATATTACGTTTCCAAGCACGTAAGTATTGCTGTTTGGATGTTTAAGTGGAGATATTGTGATTAGGGATATTCTCATGGCTTAACAAGCTTGTCATCGAATTAACATATATTTGTATTGGTACAGGATTTATTAAGATCATAATCGGCAAGATCGAAGCTTTCTTATGTATTATATTGTATTATATTATTTGTGATATTCTGTATAAGTTTAATCGTTGACCATGATTCTTGTAATAAAATATTTGAACAAGGTTTGCACTTTATAACCATGCTCCCACATGCTTCCCACTGAGTCCTTAGTGGCAACCACACATATCAGCAATTAAAAGAGCTGAACGTTGAAATATGTAATACTAAAACAAACAAAATTGTTTCCTAACAAAATTTGGTTTACTAAAACAATTAACCATTCACTAAGTATTAGAAATATAATTCCCTTTAGAGAAATTGGAGAACAAATTAGAAGAAAACCAGATACTTCGTAAATGTAGACTGAAAATTGTTACAAATTCTTGTAGTATTTGTAGATTGACAAACGATACAGAAAAGACAAGATTTCTCGAAAGGGAGAAATGAAATCATACAAAAACAGGAAAGAGATGTAAATTAATCATTTGATAAAACTTATCAAAATTGTTAAATAAATATTATTGTTTTAATTTTTTTTTTGTGGCTATGTCCTTTGAGATGTTAGTTCGAAGTTTTTGATGCAGAATATAAGGCTGAATTGAAGCATTATTTTATGTCTTTTTAGGTCTGTATATTTTTTTGTACAATGTGTGAGATTCCACAAAATTTGTAGCCTTGACTCTCTACAGTAAAGGCAAACAATTATAATCTTGTTACTACAGGCTACTAAGTTCTGTGATAATTACGACATACAATAATCCACTCTATGAGCAAGAACGCTAAGACGCTACGGCAGAGCATTGCGTTCTACACTGCATTGTAACCCTGATGGTGAACAAACTTTTATCATTCGAAATTTTGTCAGGAGGGCAGTGTTGCAGAATCGTTATTGTTCAGATTATTTGCCAAACACTTGGATAATATCCCAAGCGTCAATGCAGAGCACATTCGATACTAGTGGCGTGATTTGTTCATGTTGATTTAATCTTTTATTGTAATGTTTTCTTGCCGTTTCAGCTTTTCTACGTTGGAAAAGTCGCATTTAATTGACAAATAGAAATTTTTTATCCGAGTTGTAATATGGTGATGCCTGCAATCTTATATAGAAACTAGCATTCATAGAATGCTTCCATTGTAAATAAATACACCATTTCCTATGGACGCCGCAGAAAGCAAATATGCGTAAAATTTCTTAGGTCCAGGCTATATTTCAACCTAACCACGAAATCTATGACGAAACGAAACTGTTTAGATTGATATGATCCCTGTGCCGATAATTTTTTGTTATTTTTGCATAGCTGATAGAATTTCGCATTTGCTCATCCTCATATTTCGGCATTTTTAATTTTTCTAGCGACTTTTCCGCAAAGCAAGAACGCAAAATGTGAAGAGGACATGTTGACGAAGCAATTAAACCAAATTTAACAGGCTACTATTAATTTCGCCGAGGTTCCGAAAGTGGTACAGCCCCCATTTTATCTATTTTCAACAGTTGCTCATATAACAGTATTAGATTTGATAGAAGGAAGTATATTAAGCAATTCTATAAGAGGTAGGACGGCCAGTTCCTTTTCTCTGGGACCTACAATTTAACGTAGAATCCCAAACACAGAACGCACCACCGTAGTTCATATGGTTAAATACAAATCTTAAAAATTCTTACTCCCACCGGAATTTGAACCCGGGATCGTAGCCAGAATTTTTCAATAGCTAGTGCAGTAACCACCCTTTTCCCCCGACTAATTACATGTTTGTTATACATTCAATATATTTCCTTCCTACTTTCTTAAGAACTGATGTCGATTAAATAAATATCGTGAATATTCGTCAGGATTTTCTTAGATTGAGTCTTCACTGGGCGAAGTTCGAGTAACTTGGTTGAGACGATTTTCTATTAGGTTTTCTTGAATGATTACATTATAACTGCTAAAAAGTTTTTGTCAAATAAAGAATCACTTCTGACAAAGCCAAATTTTAAATATCATCCTTTTATATGTTTTACAATACAACTGGTAGTAATTAATGTAACCACTTTTTCAATATGTTTTTCAAAGAAGTTATGTAAACATCTGTATCACTTCTGACAAAGTCACTTTTTAAATATCTTCTTTTGAAATGTTTTACAATTAAACATTCAGCGCTAGTATTCCCTCGAGTCAGCTAGCATACAAGACATATTCATTTAAATATATAAGTTCCTTGAAACCAAAGAAAAAATATTAGTTAGCTTCCTGGTACCTGAAGCATCTACGAGATGGCGTTAGAGCCGTTTTCGAGCCATTTTCGAGATACCAGAGCAAAATTGTTCTTATTTTGTAAAATTTGTTTTCTTCAGGGAGGAACACTATTCAGATAATCTTAATAATCAAAACGTTATCTAAATATGAAATTTCATCCAAATCGTTGGCTCCGTTCCCGAGATGCAAAACATATGTGTACAAGAATTGCTAGTTTAAAGATATAAGATTATATTAACACCTTTCAAAATTAGTAAGGCAAGGAGAGAACAGCCAAGTCAAAAGTTCCCTATGTGTTCCCACATACGCTGTAGACGGAACCGTAGATACTTGGGTATATCATCTATCAACTAAAAATAAATATGAGTCTTTTAATGATTATGGATGTGTTATATACAGGACGATAACAATACATTTCACTCAGTTCTATATTTTCATTGTAAATCTGCAGTTTTAGTTGTACAGGACAAATTCACCACCGAGCAGAGTGTGCGCATCTACAGTCGACAAAACGTTGGCAACGTCGATGGCACCTTGCCCACGTGCCTATGTTTCCAGAGACCCAAGCTGCACTCATATGGCAACAGCGCAACATTCGACAGGGAAGCCGTAGCAAGTCTCCAGCCAGAGCAGCAGGTACCTCTGCGCGGAGCTACTAGTCTCCACACGTTACACCAGGTCAGCCTTGACCCACACAGGGTTATCGATCCTTACGATCGTCCTACACATACACTCTACGAATCACGATTAACTTTAATTTTATCGACTTATTGCTTCTTTTGTTTTCAGTTCCTGGGATTTATTTTAGACGTGAAGTTTAATGCCCATATGCTGGGTCCTTGGTACATAAAACCGTAGCACTGAAGATAAATAGCTTTGCTCATTTTTATAATGTTTGTTTTTACAGCATCGAGCCAAATAAAAAAAACTTTATCTGGTATGGATCGAAATTATATAATTAGAACCCATCGTAACAATAAACTTACGAAAAGACAGTTTTTTTATTATTTTAGTGGATAAATTATTTTACTGAAGTTCTACGGTCGTTTTTTCCCTTCCTATCCTGTGCTAAGCTCTTCATTTCTACATACCCCTTACAACCCACGTCCTCAATTATCTGCTTCATCTTCTATCTATATATATAAAGATGAATGTATGTTTGTTTGTTCTTCATACAAATCCACAGTTTTCATCCTATCTCGATGAAACTTTGCACACTTATCCTTTGAAACAAGGAGAAAAATACTGTCTACATTTGGTTGAAAAATTATCTGCATAAATAATACATATTGTCTCATAATTTCGAAATACTACTGAATGGCGATAGACAGACGCGTTGGATATGGACGTCTGTATACCGCATTTCCGTGTATCGGTCAGTGGTTAAAGCGCTTGCTTACAAATGTTTGGGTCCTGGTCTTCGGTTCAAATCTCCGTGGAGACTAAAATGTTTAAAAATTGTTTTTGATCGTAACAGTCACGCCTGGGCCGAAGATTATTCGGATTGAATGTTAAACTGTAGATATCACAAAGTTAGTGGTGCAATGCGAGGCAAATCGTAGGTAGTCTTGCAATGCTGTAAGTGTACACTTTTTTACGTTATAATGATTCCTCAGGGATTGTTCGCAGTCAGAGAGAGACAGAGAGAAAGAGTGTGTTTGTGTGTGTGTGTGTGTGTGTGTGTGTGTATGTGTGAACCGCAGTAATCTTTATATATATATAAAAATAGACGTGTTTTTTCCTATATTTCACTTTTCAGCCACCACTACCTAGCACAGATCACTGATGTTTGTGGGTGGAAGTAGCATGGAGTTTCCTGTCGTGCACAACGTTGGCCGAATGCCGATAGCTGTGGGGATGTGGGAGATATAATGATTAAAGTTGGTCAGTGCAGGGCGTTTTCATATTTCGACCAAAAATTCGTATCTCCGTATACTTCTCTTTCCTGCCACAACTACATAACATAGACTTTGGTGTTTGTGTGTGGTAGTAGAATCGTCTTTCCTGTCGTGCACTATGGTTGTTAGATGTCGGTAGCTATGGGGGTTGGGAGATATGGGGGTTGAAAGTGGTCGACCTGTGGCAATTTCATACTTCTGCCAAAGACAAAAGTGTCATGGTGTATCACTTTTCAGCGAAAACTATAGATCACAGATAACTGGCGTTTGTGTGTAGTAGTAGCACAGAGTCACCTTTCGATCACAACAGCGGCCGAATTTCAGAAACTGTGGTACTGTGGTAGATATGGTGGTTGTAAGTGGCCGACCAAGGATATTTTCGTATTTCGACTGTCTCCGCATATGTCACTTTTCTGCCACAACTACATAGCATAGAGCATTGGTGTTTGTGTTTGGTAGTAGAATCGTATCTCATGTAGTGCACTATGGTTGTTAGATGTCGGTAGCTATGGGGGTGTGGGAGAAATGGGGGTTGAAAGTGGTCGACCTGTGGCAATTTCATACTTCTGCCAAAGACAAAAGTGTCATGGTGTATCACTTTTCAGCGAAAACTATAGATCACAGATAACTGGCGTTTGTGTGTAGTAGTAGCACAGAGTCACCTTTCGATCACAACAGCGGCCGAATTTCAGAAACTGTGGTACTGTGGTAGATATGGTGGTTGTAAGTGGCCGACCAAGGATATTTTCGTATTTCGACTGTCTCCGCATATGTCACTTTTCTGCCACAACTACATAGCATAGAGCATTGGTGTTTGTGTTTGGTAGTAGAATCGTATCTCATGTAGTGCACTATGGTTGTTAGATGTCGGTAGCTATGGGGGTGTGGGAGAAATGGGGGTTGAAAGTGGTCGACCTGTGGCAATTTCATACTTCTGCCAAAGACAAAAGTGTCATGGTGTATCACTTTTCAGCGAAAACTATAGATCACAGATAACTGGCGTTTGTGTGTAGTAGTAGCACAGAGTCACCTTTCGATCACAACAGCGGCCGAATTTCAGAAACTGTGGTACTGTGGTAGATATGGTGGTTGTAAGTGGCCGACCAAGGATATTTTCGTATTTCGACTGTCTCCGCATATGTCACTTTTCTGCCACAACTACATAGCATAGAGCATTGGTGTTTGTGTTTGGTAGTAGAATCGTATCTCATGTAGTGCACTATGGTTGTTAGATTCGGTAGCTATGGGGGTGTGGGAGAATGGGGTTGAAAGTGGTCGACCTGTGGCAATTTCATACTTCTGCCAAAGACAAAAGTGTCATGGTGTATCACTTTTCAGCGAAAACTATAGATCACAGATCTGGCGTTTGTGTGTGTAGTAACACAGAGTCACCTTTCGATCACAACAGCGGCCGAATTTCAGAAACTGTGGTTGTGTGGGATATGGTGGTTGTAAGTGGCCGACCAAGGATATTTTCGTATTTCGACGAAAGGCATGTGTCTCCGCAGATTTCACTTTTCTGCCACGACTACATAGCATAGAGCATTGGTGTTTATGTGTGGTAGTAGAATCGTGTCTGTTGTCGTGCACTATGGTTGTTAGATGTCTGTAGCTATGGGGGTGTGGAAGATATGGGGGATGAAAATGGTCGACCTGCGGCAATTTCATATTTCTGCCAAAGACGCATGTGTCACGGTGTATCACTTTTAAGTGAAAACTATCAATCGCAGATCACTGGCGTTTGTGTGTGGTAGTAACACAGAGTCTCCCATCGATCACAACGTTGGCCGAAATTCGGTAACTGTGGGAGTGTGTGAGATATGGTGTTTGAAATTGGTCGATCATGAATATTTTCGTATTTCATCCAAAGACTTGTGTGTATCCGTAAATTTTACTTTGCTGCCGGAACTACATAGCGCAGAAGACTGGTATTTGTGTGTGGTAATAGTATCGAGTCTCCCATCGTGCACTATGGTGGTTAGATGTCTATAGCTGTCAATATGAATTCTTTACAATCACGAACGAAGTCGTGGGTACCAGCTAGTAATACTATAAATACGGAAGTAAGTCTCTGTCTTTTTGTTACGTTTTGACGACCAAATGGCTATATCAATGTTGATGGAATTACACAAGAAATCTGTATGAAGGGCACAGTACATTTTCCGGCATTTTTAATAGTTGTAGTCACGAAATTTTGAGACCTTATCGAAGGTGACAGAAATATGTTGGAAACTGATACGCTTCTAGAGACTGGTTCGACGGTAGAATGATATAGTGATAGCTTTTCCTGTCATATTATGACGACTCCGTGTTGTTTGGGTCCAATCTTTCGTTACAACAACTTTCTATGTTCAGTTCTGGCAAAAAATTCTTAATCCACGCGTACGAAGTCGCGGGTACGAGCTAGTATATTCTAATCTCTGTCTTCCTCTACAGTTCTTACCTTCGACTGTTCCCTCCACATGCAAATTAACCGGTCCGGCATGTCTCAAAATATGCCCTACCAGCCTGTCTCTTCTTTCTGTAAGCTTCTTCCACAAACTTCTTTCCTCACCCATCATTTCCAAAACTCGTTCATTTCTCACATTCTCAGTCCACTTAATTTTCAGCATTCTTCTGTAACACCACATTTCAAATGCTTCAATTTTATTTATTTCCGGAATTCCTTAAGTCCATGTTTCGCTACCATAAATTGCTGTGCTTCATACAAAGAGTTTTAAAAAGTCCTTTCTAATTCCTAGATCAATGTTTGAAACTAAAAGGTTTCTCTTTCTCATGAATGCTCTCTTTGCTAGTGCTTTTCTGCTTTTAACATCATTCTTGCTTCAGGCATCGGTTGTAATTTTTCTTCCCAATTAAGAGAATTCACTTACTTCTCCTATTGCATCCGATCCTATTTTTATATTAAATCTACTAGTATTCGTATCATTTCTGCTACATTTCATCATTTTTGTCTTGCTTTGATTTATATTCAGTCCAGAATCTTCCTTCAGTATTTTGTTTATGCCATTCAGTAACTTCTCAATATCCTCAGCCTCCCTGCTAACAATACAATATCATCAGCAAATCGTAGCATACTGATTTATCTCCCTGAAAACTTATGCCACATGGAAATTTATCTTTGACTTTCTTCATTGCTTCTTCTACATACAAGTTCAATATTAACGGGGATAGACTAAAACCTTGTCTCACACCCTTTTTAAATGATGCATGTCTCTCGTGATTATCTACTTTTATTATAGCCACTTGATTCTTATATAGTTTTACAGATTACAAATTCTTAGTTTCCAAACGTCAATTAAGATTTACTTCACGTAGGTTCCTGAAAATGATTAATTGACTTTTCAGGAACAGTTTATAATTTCACACACACTTGTTTTGCTTCATTGTACGACGCAGATTTGAAAAAAAGGACCATATTTATTATTAAAATTGTTAACCAGACTCTTTCTGAACGATTCCAAGGCTCTTCTAAGAAAATCACTTTACTTAAAAGATTATTTATTGTTCGAAAGTGTTTAACAGTAACTTTAACAACGTTTCATTCGTAGACGCGTACTTTACTCGTTATCAGATTCCTTCATACAGCATAAATAGTTCCAAGAACACTTTTCTCCAAAGTTAACCTCTGTTTAAGTTCGCTAGACTAACTTCTTCTATATAAATTATGACAGATTCACGTATTTCCAGGTTCATTTATAACTGGCTGTACCAATAAAAGATTTTTGTTAAAGCTTCTTCTTTTTTATTTAAAAAAAAACAAACAAAAAAAACAAAAAACAACAAAAAATAACAAAAACAAACAAAAAAACGATGTTGTGCTACGGTGTAAGCCTTTCAACTGAGAATGAACATCAGAAGCTTTCAGATCACAACCTCGTTTTTGATTATGGTTATCAATGTCTCAAATCTGTCTTAATGCACTGTCAAAGTTAGCTATAAGTTTTTGGAGCTTGTTAGAATGCTTTTATGGCTCCGAGTAAGTCTGTTGAAGTACGGGGATAAGTATAGTGTCTTTTTTGCAGTCAGTTGAAACTGTCCATTAATGGCCATTATTGCCGTATAAATTATCATATTGTTTCTAAATATTCGTTAGGTCCCTGTTTGAATTCTAGGCCTATAAATTTTCTCGGAGGAATGGTACTTGTGCACTTCATATTTTCAAGGTTCTGTTACCTGTTGCAGGTTTGTGAACCACAAACCCATTTACCCACGTCTCATTTACTGACTAGACGGACGCAGTTTGTATGGCAAAATTATGTATTTTTTCAGATACTGGTATAAGCAAAGAAAGTCTCAAAATGTAGGTGCTGTGTATAAAAATAGTTATTTTGCAGAAGGATCCATTTAAAGTTTAAAAGATTCTTGAATTTTCATTTGAATATTTAATAATGTTTTGAATGATAAATTTTGAATAAGTATTCAGTTTTGTGGGAATTATAGCTTTAGGTAAACTTCCAGACACAAGAAACATAACTCATACTATCTGTAGGTGCGTCGTGAAAAGGATAGACAAGTAAGATAACTACATAGATGTAAAGTTCAGTACCTTCCTTTTTTTCAAAATGGGATTGCATTAAAATGATGCAGGTTGTATGCCAGAAAAATATTGTATTTCATAGTTTCTAGAGTGTCCCATTGAAATCGGAAATCATTTTTCTGCATTCAAAACTCTCATATCAGATATATGAGTAAGTGGGCTTAGAGTTTAATCTATAGTAAGCGAAAAAATTTTTAAAGGATCATTCGTATTGATTTTTCTGCTCACGTCCGATGAAGATTATTATTTATAAATTTTATTCAAAACGGTTTTAACATTGCTGAAATGCCTCTTTTTTATCGTGAAAACTAATTTCATTTTTAAATATCACTAATACTGACGAACTACAACTGTTTTCTCTTTATCTTTTAGCTTAGAATACAGAGTATTTGACACTAGATCAGTGAATAAACATGCGGAAGTGTACTCTATAGCTACCATACCTTGTCTTCTGTGTGTATGAAAGCAAAAGATTTTTTAAGATAGAAACTAGACATGCAAAGATTTATAAAGACGACACCAGCATTAGAAATATTATTTATGTATTTATGAGTATTTACTCAGAGTCACTGATCACTCATTCCATGGGACTGTAAAACAGATTTCAAAGAATATTCTTGTATGAACTTAGGGTATAAATATTTTCTGGCAAAGGTAGAAAGATGTAAGGAGTCATCTGAATTAAGAGATAGTACAGAAAATATTATAACTGCTTTCTTAGAAATCATATATTCGTTCATAATTCTGCCCTCATATCCTGTATGACTCTATTTTCAGTAAAAGAAACTTCTGAAATACTACGAATCACGATAACTGAAAAACCGTGAATCAATACTTTGAATTGTTACTTCGTGATATATAAGCGGGTTATTTTCCAGAAAAACACATTTCCTTTAACTTCCTGCAGATCGCGAAGAAATATTTTCCTAACGTTTAGTGACTCAATAATAATATAATTTTGTGCTAATAGGTAAGGATCATTAAAGGATGACCTGTTTAAAACTGATGTTTTAGGTTCAATGTGCATCCGCTTCTTCTGTGAGTAATAACAGTTGAGGAACTGATATATATTCTCCATTATTGTGTTCTAAAAATTTCGGCATTGTAGTTCTTCCACTTCGCGACTAACAGAACCATAAAGTTCCACTGATCTATTCTCCCAGTCATTATCCTTGCGATTCAATAATCATTTCATTCCGGTTCCCGTACTAAAAGTGCTACATAATGATTGGTTTTAGTGAATCCTTAGGCTTACTGTGCTGTTGTTTTCCGAATATTTTTTTTCTTTTTACTTATTGCTTTACGCCTCGTCGACGGCTAAGGTCATTAGAGGCGGGAAGGGACTGGGTACAAGGAACGGGAAGGAATTCGGCCATGGCATTTTTGAAGGAAGCATCCTGGCATTCGCCTGGAGTGATTTGGGGAAACCATGGAAAACCCAAATCTGGATGCCCGGACGGGGATTCGAACCCGCGTGCTCCGGAATGCGAGGCCAGAGCGTTAACCGTTCACCCACCACGCTCGGTCCGAATTCTGTTGATAATTCTGTCATTTTCAGGAGAATGAAAATAAACAGAAGGGCTTATCCTCAAATATGAAATATAATTCCATCTCTAAATATTTTCAGCTTGAATGTTGTTGATGCAAAACCAGAAAATAATGTCGAAATAAATATTAAATTTAAACTATTAAAGTGTAGATGTGACCTTATCAAAAACAATTCAACGTACCTATATATTTTTTTATTTTCAGTTGGAAAAATAATAAAATACAACCGTTAGTCCTTCATCAAAGGACACTTCTTCTACAGAGGAAAATATAGCAAAAGTACTAACTCTCTGCACCCATCGTTAAGGCTATAGAGTGGGGATATTGAAAGATCAAGCATAGCTTTGTGTTCTGCCTTTAGGTAGGTTAGAGAGTCCTATAGGAATCGTATTAGGCAAGGTATGGTGAAAGAGTGAATAGATCCTTCACTACGCGTGTCTAGGTGTTGTTTGCCGGCATGTGTACGGAGTATCTGTTGTTAACTATAATGGATTGTTAGCGTTTTGTTTTTGAATACAAAAGAAAGAGAATTATGAAACTAGGTGTCAGAATATTCGGGCCTACTCTTTTTAGAAACAACAATGGGGCCTCCAAGTTTGCGTCTCCGTCTTAAAGACGATTCACCAGCAGTTTTCGTAATGCAGAAGGGTATAGGATTTAATCCACGACTGTCGTATAGAATAACGAGATTAGGAACGTTGCACCACCGCTTACCCTATCTATCAGGAATCATGAAACTTTATTCAACTTTGGGAGCTGGAACCAGGTGACATCCGTGGCACAAGCCGAACACATCACGGATAGCCATAAATATTAAAATATAGAATTTTTACGTGCGTTCAAATATGGCTTTCTGTTCTTTGTGAAAGATTATTTACGAGTACAGTAAAAATTGAATCAATGAATAAAGTAAATAATTAAAAATTGGATGGGGAGACCAAAATAAAATTAAGATTTTTGTTCTCAGATTTATTTCAAGGGACATTAATAGCTATGAAGGAAGTGTGCCCTCCTTATTAATCTGTTTCAAACAAAACTTGCTGGAACTTCACTACTGTGCATATTTAGAGGAAGAACTGAGAAAGCAAATTTAATTAAAATCGACGTTTCGGAAAATAATCGTATTAAAAGACATCACTCTTGCGAAAGTAGTATTTTTCTTGAGTAGTGACGTCATTTTAGTTCAGTACACAATAGAAATTTTGTTTGAACTAAGCAGAAATATGGAAGAAATATAAGAAAACAAATTTCACATCAGACTCTGCAATAACGTAGTATGACAACCATATCTAAAGACTCTTCAGAATTATGATCTCGAAATAATCTACATACCTTGAGACTGTAATTGGGTGTGTTGGATCGGCGAAGAATCGATTTTATATCCTGCTTACCTGACATTGGTCCTATCCACTATAAATTTCCTATCTCTTCATTAATGTTAAACGGCATCATGTGACATATACGAGGTGTTATAATAAAAAGAACGTCATTGTCACGTATTTGTTCTTGCACTGAAGTGTTATCAACGGCAGCCGATACTAAAAATAAATCGTATTACTGTTAGCCGGATGATCGTATTACTATTCAACCAAATAACGTGCCAGCCTCGGTAACATAGGGCTAATGTCGCCAGTTGGATTTTGTTCGAGTGTTTGGATGTTTAACTGTTGTGTGTGTACTGCGTTATCCTATAATAGAATGTTCGCATAACATAAGGAAAAATTCGTTAACATGAAATTGATGAAATGTGCGGCTGGAAGCCAAATTGGCATTTTGTTTATTTTTAAATTTTTTTAAAGAGAAAAGTCTTGTGGAGAAAAGTTCTTAGAATAGGGATCGTTTAAAGATTAAAATTAAAGTCATCTAAAAATCTGAGAATATAAAGGTAATTACAAGAAATATGAAATAGTAGACAGTAATATTGGTTTGGGATAAGTTAATTTATAAAACAGTTGTAATGATATAGTAAACACTCTGATTTGAATCCAATCTTCCAAACACGATTGTTATTTTAAAATTTATATACTGCAGATTTCAGAAAAACTTCATGTTTTGAAGTTTGCTGAAATTCCCGTTTCTTTGTGTAAATGACGTGTTTTACTCGATTGTTGCATGTGATAAAAGTTTCTAAGCAAGTCAAATAATCAGACAACTAGGACACGAAATTTAAATTACTACATACTTGGAGAATAAAAATAAAATAATTATTTTTTCCAGCCAATTTCTATCAAAAAATGATGTGGTCTCTTAAACCATGAAAAGCTCATGAAATCTAAAGGATGTAAGGATCCGTCCATAAACCACGTAGCTCCATTTTGGCATCCTGTGAACCCCCTCTCCTCCCCCACGTAGCCCGACGAAGATTTTTTGCCTCTACAAACCTCCCTCTCCCCCCTGCGTGACGTTAGCTTGTGTTCTATATGATAGCAGTATTTTTGGTTTGTCAAAAGTGTAGATTCTGAGTTGGAAGTTGTTTTCTGGAAACCAGATAAAACAGCAAGCACAGCGTGCAAAGGCGCGTACCCACGATCCCTTGTAACGAAGGCTAGATGAGAGGGGACCTCATTAGCCGAAGTGTAGGGACGACCGCGGGCCGCAGGTTAGTCCTAGCTTACCTCGCCGCCACCTCCGCACCACGTTGCCTAGTGTCGTTTGGCACAGAGCACTTTACAGCAACAGAAGGGGTGCGCACCGCTGCTGCAAACCGATGGCAACACGCCTGTGATGTTTACCGACTCAGAGTGGGTAGCTGCGTCTCGTCTCCGTTTGCAGAGGCGGCCCTGTTCCCATGGCGTGTGGTTGAGTATTCGTCCCGTTCCGTCCCGTCCCGTCTCGCCTTCGTTACAAGGGATCGTGGGAACGGGCCTTAAGGGGGACTCGGGATCTGAGCCTGGAGCCTCCGTACCGCCCCGATCAAAACGTGCTCACCCACACTGGTAAGATAATGATGGCAACATCTAAGTTGATAGCACTGATTTGGGAGAAGAAAGAATAATATCTATAATCGCATATCCAAGAAGAATTTTTTATTGTAATTGAACTTTCCTTGAAATAAACTCATAATTATTGATACTAGAAAGCTGGAGACGTAGAAGACGATTTGTCTAAATGGCTTATTCGTTGGGAATTATGGATTTAAGAACAGAGACAGAGGAGTATACTGTAGATAGACGACGCACGTTTCGTATAAACTTATTGGTAAACATGCGTACTCCCACTTTCACTTATGAGTGTAGTGAAATACTTCGTCCACCAACCTATTTGGGTCGGCATGACAGGAAAGATAAAATTAGAGAAATAAGGTGCCGCACTGATTCTTATATCAATTCCTTTTTTCCTCGTACCATTAGGGATTGGAATGCATAACAAAGAGATTAGGTTTGGTGCTGAGCACCCTCTGCCACCCACAGTTTTGTGATTTGCAGAGTATATATGTAGATGTAGATGAATGTTAATTAAGTCGCCTGTCGATCGTAAACCTGCTGTTCTCGTAGTTATTGACCACTAACAACAATTTAAATTAAAAGTTAAGGCAAAATTCAGTCATTTGTAGGTTTTAATAGGTCTATTGGGATGATAAGAATAACTAAGATAAGAAGAGAAGATTAAGTCGGTCAGGTGACTGACGACAGAAAAATAAATTAACAATGTAATGCCAATCATCATGATATGATCTTTTCTAACAGACTAATTTTTTCTGTTACTGTGCTAACGTTGTTTTCGACGCTTAGAGTTGAGTAATGGTTTGATGATGTAGCAATAACAGATATGTTAGTGTTTCATTTCTCATATTTCGAACTATTTGTATTCAGCTATAACTAAAACTGACACGTGTATTAGAATTCGTTGAGACGAATGAAAATTTTTAAATATATAAACTTAAAAAATAAAACAAATAAATCCTGTCAACATTTCAAAAAAGCAGCGATATATTATGAATGTATTTTCGGCTTAATTAATAAAATATTTTGCGCAGATCATTCATTGTACTTGAAAACCTACCGAAATATCCAAACAGAAAACACTACATTGTTGTACAAGAGTCGTATCATTGATTCATAGAAGTAATTTATATGTTTGGCGCGCCATACCCGTCACGCATGTTTTCCGTAGTTCATTACTTCCCTTCCTTCGGCGGAATGGAAACATCTGCTCGCTTGTTTTGATGGAGTATCCTCTGTACGCAAAGTGACAGGCATGATTTTGTGGGCACACGAGTACGTTTTTTTCTTTTGGTGCTTGGTACAGTACAATGCCTACGCGCCGTCCAAGTGCTGGTAATGACAGGTTTCATTCCATGTGGCTGAAAGTGATACGAGATAGTATTGTGGATTGGAGCGCTGTTGTTACATGGCGTGTACGTCAGTAATTCCATTAGCATGATGGATTTTTTCACGTATCAACCGTTCATCTCTCTTTAACGCTTCTAAACTATCGACAGATAAATTTGTTGTTAACGGGACTTGAGTCTGTTTTACATAAATATGCAAATGCCACCACCCTGTCAATGGTGCTGGATGAAAGATTAATATATTTTAATTTGATACATTTTCTTGTAAATATTTATATAAATTCAAATTCAATGGGTCATTGTCTGTTACTTAAAAGTAATTGACGTACTAATTTTAAATAAGCACTGCTACTAATTTCTTTCTAAATGGTTCTAACGTGACAAAAATATATTTTAATTCCTACTTCACAAAAATTGTATACCATACAAAAGTAGCTACGGAAATTTGTTTCTAGCTTGTTTTTATCATACTGATTTCGACTCAAATAAAAAATAACGAAAGCTATTGTTGTTTGCAACATCAGAATATTTGTGTTTTCATATATGAAATTCATTTAGATTTCCGCGAAACAGAATATCAAATGAGTTACCTTGACTGCACATCAGTGTTACTACCGAATCAAAATTTAATTTGAAAACTGGATATTCTTTTTCTACGTTCAAAAATTATTGTTATCAAAGTGATTCCTACACATGTATTGCCCTTTACTATTTAAGATCTATAAAGGTGTTACATTATAAATGAAGAATACGCCGACTATAATTAATTGCCATTCAATTATTTGACTCTTCAGAAATTAGTTTTTTTTACGGTTCAAAATAAACATTCCATAAAATTTGGCTTTTAATTTGTATTTGTTACATTAAAAGTAATGAAAATTAATATTTTATCTTCGAATGCCTCCTAAAAATCTTTCGTTGTAATTAATGATAGTAAATTCACTTATCTTTTCCAGGCGATGTTAACTTTCAAAATTAAAACTGTGGCGCAATATCTTATGTAATTTTTCAGACGCAGAATTTCTGCCTTATGATTTATGTTTCATTTTCCCACAAGTAACTAACTGGAAGTATAAATGTTTCCGTTTTGTATAGCTTTTCAGTCATTCCACTTACTACGTGCATTGAGGTAAGGTATACGAGACATTGCTTCTTCCCTTCAATTAAACATTCCATGTCGTAAAGCCGAAGTGTTATAGATTTTAAAAGACGTTTGAAGTGTTCGTGTACACAGAGCCCAAAATAATTGAAGCGCCCCTCGCGGTTAGGCAGCCCAGTGAGTCGTGCAGTACTTACCCGAGGCGGAGAGTAGCGGCGACTCTGCTGTATAGCGGGTAGCCGGCTCACCGCGGCCCCCACCGCCGCGGCTTAATCGCGTTAACGCCGAGCTGGGCCGGCTTCAGATGGCGTCCCGCCCCACCCGCCCCGCGCGGCCGCTTGCGTAACTCCACGCCACACCGGCCACGTCAATTACGGGAAACGATTCCGCTGTACACAGACTGACCGTCCGAAGCGGACTGTCGACAGCGTGGAGTTCTATGCACTACGAATACGTCTTAAGGCACTGGTACCTCAAGGAACATCCGTTGTGTGTAGTTCACAATCATTCGTTAGCCCATCATATTAAATGAGTAGCGTAATTATTCCTCACAGCCGGTATGTCAGGGATATTGTTGTTCTGTATGGGATCTCCATCATAAGGGGTTAATTGAGGAATTAAAGAAGGTCCAAAGAAGAGCCGCCAGATTCATGACAGGTATATATAGTTGGAGAGAAAGCGTAAGTGCGATGTTGAAGGAGTTAAGTTGGGAAGACCTGGAACACCGAAAATTCTTGACAGAAGCTAACTGAAAAATTCACGACTGACGTATATCGTAATGACAGCTAACAAATATTGCTACCAACAACATTCATATCTCGCAATGACCTCGAAAATAAGGTAACGGGAATCAGGGCCAGAACCGATTCATTTATGTACTCATTTTTCCCACGAGCGATTAGGTAATGAATAGAAAGGATTTACCGGGCGAGTAAACTTAAAATCCGACAGGAGTAGCTTTCGATAAATCAATCCGGCCATCATGATTTGAGTTTTGCATGAGTGTCCCGGATCACTCGAGGCTAATGCTAGGATGGTTACTCACATTAGCCCATGGGCGCCTCTTGCCATATCCTGTATATCCCATGTAAACTATTACGCTTTCGGATAGGTGCAATGCACCCTCCTCCACACACTGTTAAGTGAATCGCGGAGTAATAATAATAATACTGAACACCTACAGTTCATCATACAGACTGACGTGGATCAAAGTAGGTTAGAGTTTTTCAAATATTTTGAACAGAGATTGATAGTTTTCTGAAACCACTATAACATATTATCGCCTGTTCCATGGTAGGAACCTACCCGTATGTAGTCTAAATGTTTACAGCCGCCTTCGTTGCCATTATAGTTCAGTTAAACTAAAGGAAATTTTCTAAGTGTTCATTTTTTTTCACTTGATACTACATCTTCTTCAGAAAACATTTAGTATTTGATTTATTCGTTTGCCTCTCATGCAAGACGTATTTACAAGAAAAATACTTTTACCAGAAACGAGAAACAATTTCTCAACATTGCACTACTGCCCTTCCTTGCTTTAAAAAATCTATCTGTACAATATTCTGCATCAATATGATAGAGTAAATTTGACTTGCTTGGTAATTTTGGTCGTGCGGAACACCCTCGGCACTTATCCAATGAACATTCAATATTCTTAGAATGTGGACTTTAAATCACCGAGCCTGGTGTGTGAGCGGCTAACTCTCTGGCCTCGCAATCGGGAGGACGGTGGTTCGAATCCAAGTCCAGGCATCTAGATTTGGGTTTTCCATGGTTTACCCAAATCACTCCAGGCGAATGCCGGGATGCTTCCATCAAAAGGGCTACGGCCAAATTCTTTCCCGTTCCTTGTCCCCAGTCCCATCCCCCCTCTAATGACTGCGACGTCGACGAGGCGTAAAGCCACAAGTAAAAATAAAAGTCTTCGATAAATCTAAGAGATGTTAAATAGTTACTGTGTGGGGGCTGAAATTTTTTGTTAATAGTTTGCAGTAAACTATGGTTATGTAAGAGAGCTGAAATTGATGACGTAAATCACGCTGCCATGGTGAAAAGAATTAGCCAATTTCACTGAATACCACGTCACACAGTTATCAATTTTTTATCAAAAATTTACAGCGCTTACAGCGGGAGGTTCCACTCAGACGAGACAACAACTAAACAAAATCTCTGCTGAACTCTTTTAGCAGCCAGAGAAGGAGCTCTTGCTTGTCATTGTGGTAGAAATATCCAGGAAACGAGGAGCAGTATTTTGTTCCATTATAATCGATTTAAACTAAAATTGCGGAATTTAAATTTAATAGTTAAAACTGAGTTTACTTCACACTTGTTTCTCCAAATTCCATTCGTTGAAAACCTTTATTGACTCAAACATTGTTCTCAAAGTATTTCTCTTTTAAATGCTCAGATCTTGTGATTCCCATAATACTATAAGACACCTTCTCTTTATCTTTAGTCTGACAGGTGCATATCCACCAATTGTCAGTTTCTTCTTTTATTGTCTCATCTAAATTCATATCTTTTTTTTCGTATAGGATCTGGCGGACTACGAGATACCTGTGCGCAGGCATCATGTGTTTATTTATGAGGGTGGGAGAACTTGTGCCCAACCCATAACAGAACCAGTTTAGTCGGATACGGAGCATTTATCCTATTGGAGGAACGTTGTGTTGCCATCTATCTGCGGAACATGTAACTATGTTCTGTGTCACAGGTGTGTAGGTGGATTCGCCTTGATTATTGCGGGAAATCGCCTGAAAATCGGAATGAGAATTTCTGGTACGCGGAGTCCAGCGCTCGATCCTGGTCCCGATGCACTTACCTCCCCGACCCACTGTGGTGGCGCGTTTTGGCTATACCGAGTGTGGTGGGTGAACGCTTAACGCTCTGACCTCGCATTCGGCAGGACATGAACTCGAATCCCAGTCCGAGCATCCAGATTAAGGTTTTCCATGGTTTCCCAAAATCATTCCAGGCGAATGCGGGGATGCTTCCTTCAAAAGGCCATGGCCGAATTCCTACCAGTTCCTTGTCGCCAGTCGTTTCCTGCCTCTAATGATCTCGACGCCAATGAGGCGTAAAGCGATTAGCAAAAGGTTTTTGTTTCTGTTTCCACTAATATTTGTCACAAGTTCTGTGACCAAAAAAAAAAAAAAAAATCGTAATCGCCTTTATAGACTTCGGCGGTCTAGTTATATAATTTTTATATATATCATTTCAGTTTAGAATTATACATATATTTTTTATTATAGAAATATACATAATTTTTTTTTGATTCTCTTTGCTATGATTTTAGAACGTTAGATAGAAGCTGCTAAGATTATATGTTGTCTGTCATTCCTGTGAAATTATTGAGATTTTTTCTACTTCCTACAATGAAAGTTATTATGTATAAACATAGATATTGTTTCCTATAGCACAGTATATTCCGTTTTTTTTTTCAGAAGTAACTGCCACACATAGCAACATCCTGTATTTTCTCAGTTTCCGCATTATCCACTCACCACCATACGTACAGTTCGTTGTTACATGCATTTATATGCAAGTAAAAATGTAGTTGATAATGCTAATCCATATTTAAAAGTGGTTTATCAAAGCTAATGTTACAATTCTGCACAAATTACCAAGTAACTTTGATTTTTAAATTTATAGCATTTATTAAAATAATAATTATTTTCCTATATTTTATCGACATTGCTATATGGCTGTTCATGGTTTGGAGTAAAAATTGGCCAGAAAACAATAACTGTAGTAAAAGTCCCTATATATAAACTAAAGTAATCAGACAATTAAAAAATGATTGATGTTCATATTTCTGATTTATTACAAAAATTATTACTTAAAATATATTGCAACACCGATTTTTTACTAAGCCTATTCGATATCATCACAGTTTGTTTAAAATGTATTTAAACATTGATGGAATGAGCCCTTAAATCAATATTAATTATAGTATGCTGTCTTGGACAGTAGAACCCTTAAAAATGGTTCCATTCCATGCAAGTTCTGACAACGTTTTCTTGTTTAGTTGTATTTTGGAGACATCTTGTGTTTGGAAACTGGAGAAGCTGATACTTGTATCGTCGTTTGCTGAGTATAAATGGAAATTGTTATGAACCAGCAATCCGTCGGTTGTTTTCGATGAGCTACCAATCACATTAGACAATTATAAAACTGCATTGTCAATTATTGTTGAACTTTGGCTCAAAAGAGGGTAAGTCTCATTCCATCAAGCAGGACTGACACCAAAGGAGGGGTAAAAGAATCTCATTTTTACAGTATGGAATGCTTTGGGATTCAGATAATACAGATTTCTCCCTTGGCGATGATATATACTTTCAAGGATGAAGGGGAAGGGCAATTGTATTCATCTTAAATAAGAGAACCCAGTGTGGAAATGCATCAGTCGTAAGCTGTAACCCAAATCCGTTTCTCGTAAGTTGCAGGCAATGAAACACAAGTGTAGGCAACCGGTACAAGAAGCAGACCCAAATCATGAAGGGTTGTGAAAGAAACCGCTACTAATTCAATGTAGATGATACGAGTTCTAAACTTTAGTAATAGATGAAGATGGGGGCACTTGCAGTATCTCACGTGGTCAGTCCTTATGTGATAAAGGGCAGATGTGAATCCGTTGTCACAGATTTTCAGTGAACTTGTGGCGGGTATTGACGGTAATCATCTGCGTTTCTGAGAGACATACTCCCCGCGTTACTGGGACATATTCCATTTTCCGTTAGTCAACATATGTGAGCTCAACACGATTGAGTCACACACATATAATAGTCGTCATACCTTATTCAGAAGTTCTCACGAGATGGATAGGAAGAAGAGATCCTGTTTCGTGGCCAACTCGCTCATCTAATGTAATATTGCATGACTATGTTTTTAATTTTGTGTTTCTTAGCCACGTTTTGTGTACGACACCTATCTTCAAGAATCTTCAGAATATTCTGGAAAAAATTCACTCTGTCCCTGACTTTGTTAGAGCTACACCGAAGTTGTTGCACCGGATGCGCCAGAAGTTATTGCGCAGCTGGAAACGCCATTTTGAGTAACTGACGTAATATTTCAAATAAATAAAATGATTACATATACAAACAAAGATTATTAAGTTCTTTAATTTTATTTTCGTTGGCATCCCAGAATAATATCGCCTCGTAATTTGCGAATCAGTTGTGTCCAGACCGGTGTTTCTTATCTCATATTAATACATTTGCTTTTCTCCATCATCCATGAAAGTTAATTGCTACACAAAGCTCTTCGCAGAAACACATTGTATATTCGTCACTTAGATGACTCATATTTTATACCCTGGAATTTTCAGTCTGCTTCAAGAAGCCACTTTAATTTTTGAAAGTGTTAATATTATTGTACAATATGTTATGTTTTCGGAGAAAAATTCTTTAAGTCTTTCAGCATTTACCATTACTGTCTAACAAACATGATATGCCATTTTTTCTCACCATTATCTCTTAAGTCTTTATGAACGTACTGTAGCGAACACGTTCTTCTAGAGTTATAAAATTTTCTTGGGAACTGATAAAGATTTTTTTCTATAGTAATATGGTGCAAGTTAGAATGTTTTACATGAATTATATGAAATGGAGACTTTATAATATCCAATCCATGTATGATATTTTACAGAAATAACTTCCTTACTTTCAGAATTACGATGTTTACAAAAGTACATTGATGACATACAGACACACATATTATAAAAATAGAACCCCAAACATGTGAATATCATTTACTTTATTGTGTTTGGATAAAAAAAAATGGGTGAATCTTGTGGATAACAATTTCAAGTAATTAAGAAATAATGGTCGTCTCAACTCTAAATTTTTAAACTTGAAGAAAATCTGTTACAGAAGTGTAACGATGTAATTCCCTATTACCTGAAAACTGGGAGCTAGAGGAGATTCCCCATGGTTCTACGTGTGAATGCTACCAACGTTAAGTCCGTTTATGATTATATTCTCTTTGAAAATGGCCATCTTTGAACTGTTATTGAGTGATGGATAAAAAATATTTTCTTTCGGCTAATGAATCAGTGTCGTATGGGAGTTAGTCCATAATTCTTCTCCATCTCTAATTAATATTTCCTCTGGGAAAATTGTATTCAAAATTTTTTTAGAGTCTGTTCATACAACATCCGCATGTAGCTGGTACATAATAAAGCCCTCTTTTTGAGCTTATTTTCATCCGTCCGGTAGGCCGAGTGATTTGTTTTCGTCGGAACTGTATTAACTAATTGAGTGTCGATAGCTGTTGGCGAAAATAAAAAAAGAAATAACAAAATCTGTTTCCGCTCATCGTTTCGTTTTGTTTGTCACACAGAACACTCGCTGCCCCCTCTCTAAATGTCACAACATGCTCCGTTCTCGACCGATTTATCTTGCTGCAGCCAAACATTGCGCAGAGAATTTTTGTAGTTAATTAAAACTTTTGTACATTTATATTAAAGGATATTTCGTACGAAACAAATGGAGAAGCTAGTTTACAAACTGTAACAGAATAATTGATTTCACCGATTAATTATTTATTTTTTGTTTATTTAGATTATTTGTAATCTAAAAATCTCATGAAATTTGATCCATTGATATCAATTTTCTGTGTTTAAACGTGGAGCGAAATAGTACATAATTTATCAATAACAATCATAGTCTATAACGAGTAATGTAGTATAAGGTGCTAAACTGAAAACGAGGTAGTAAACAATAATATTAAACAGTACAGAATTCATCTTTTTATCAATGAATGTTATCTCTGTTTTGTGATAACGAAATGATATTCATTCTCAAATTTATAATAACGTTGAAACTTATATTAGTGGTTTACTGTGACATTATATGCATTCAGCCTTTATCAAAATTTGAAACCTGTGTCATACTCTACTATTAAACTCAAAGTTTTCTGGACGATGACAGGGAAGGTTTAATTTTTTTAATTGCTGTACAGTATCGTCTGTCAATGAAAAAGTTTGCAGTACCCTGCTAAAATAAATTTGCTACATTTGATTAAAAATAGGTATTCCAGAAAAAAGTGACCATGAAATATTAAACTTGAATAATTTGTTTTCGAAGCCACAGATTATTTAGTATGCTATCGATTCTCGTCTGGCAGATAACTGCAATGTGAACTAAAAGAATATCTACCCTATTTTATGCTTACGTTTAATATCCAAATTCATAAACACTTTTGAGAAATATTACGTCTTTTCTGCTGGCATACTTTCAAAACTGCTACACTTTGTTACTATACAAAATGGATATCTCCTACAATTCCTGCAATATTCCTTTGATAATTTTCAGTGCTTAGTAGGTAGTTGTTTTTTAAATTAATTTGATGTTCCTGGAATAAAGTTTCAGTACAAAAATACAAAAGACTTGACTGGAAGAAAGCTAGGTGTTCTTGTTGTTTAATGCAAGTTAATACTGATGGCGTGGAGGCACATTAATCTAATGTTGATGAGATTTCATTTTCGTATCAAAATCAGGAGCAATAAAGTTACCGCGTTCTACACTATCCAGTCTTAATTAAATATTAATGTTTAAAATGGTTTTGTTTAATAACTATGCTGAAAATCAAGATAAACTTGCACAATTTAAATAAACCTACGATATTTCACTCCTATCTATTCCTGGAACTCCGTCCGTTTGGTGTCTTCTCAGTACTTCGTATTTAATACGAAATGAATAAATCGTAAAAATTGGTATTTATAACTACATTATTATTTTTTCTGACCTCAAACAATTGTGGTTGTTGCATACAACCAACCTCTAAATTGCTTATCAGCGTCGTTTTCACAGAAATTTTTATCAGTAGCCCAATAATCTGAAGGGACAGAGGGAGTTGAACACCAATATCGGTAACTATTTATTTAAACGTGCCTTCTCCGTACTCTGTGATGTACAGAGAACTCAACAACCGTTAGACAGCGGGGTATTGCCATCTCTGGATTCGTTTCCTGTTATGTCAATTCACAAAAAAACTATATTAAAACACGTATTAAACCGCTTGAGCTATCCTGGAACTTCCACCGTAACCTCAGTATTCCTTATCAAAACATAGCTTTAAAGACTTCATCAACAGCGTGTAAAGTAATAGGCAGTCTTGAACAATGTCCACTCAGCGAAACCACATCCGGTTCTCAAAATGTTGGCTGAGATAGATTTTTAATGAGGGTGGCTGCTGCTGTCTCAATTAAGCATTTGCTCCTCGGCAAACCAGCTACTTCTTCTTTTTTTCTTTTGAAGAGTAAATAGATCATGAATCACTGGGTTGACACAGACATTATTCTTACCTTAGGTAAAGAAACTTCGTGCTTTTACTTTAGTCGCGAGGAAGTGAAACAATTTCAATGAAAAAGGAAATATAAAATGAGCTATAAAGAATAACGTCTGTGGAAACGATCATTCATCTGTTTAGTCCAAGCGAAACCCTCTATGGCTGGGTAACAAGTTTGTCTGTTGACTTCTGTAGTGTAGGGGCTGAAGTTCTAGCTCACTTGCCGAGGAGTGTGGTTCAAGGCTGGCTGTTGGCCTGGGAGTTTAGTGTAATTGTTATGTGTGTCATGTGTTGTCCTCTACTTGCCTTTAAATATATACAAGACGATCATATATATAAATACACTGAGCAAAACTGGACGAATGGCTTTAAGGTGCCATTTAATATATATATATATATATATATATATATATATATATATATATAAAATGATTTTCTGATAAGAAGAAAAGGAATTTAATCATAAGGTGGTAAAATTTTGATTAATAACTCTTAGGTTTATTTGTTCGCGAAATTAATTCGCAGAACAGTTCTAAATTGCTGCTTTTGGAAGATTTTTGTTGGTAATTACTTAAGATTTAGGTCACATTGCAGCAAGTTTCACAGAGATTGTGGTCACTTCAATGACATGGAGCGTCCGATCAGCTAGGTGTGGATTTTTCCCAGCAGTAACGGAAAAATATTTCATTTGGTAAGTAATTATAGTGATAAGAACAATATGTAACACTTTTTTACTAGTTTCTGTTGCAAGGATATTATTATAAAATAATTACGGACGGAGAGAAGGTTACTAGGATTAATTTAATATCCGTAGAAACTGGTATACAAGCATTGTTCAGAACTCAGATGAAATTTTGGCGCTCTGCAAATTAATTTCTTGAATTTGAAAAACCATCAATGTAATATTCTGAAAGATTCCCACTGGTGTAGATCTTTCCTGAATCTTAAACAAATAAAACAGAAAAGAGTTACTACTGAAGTCTTCCATGTTTTAAAGTTAATGACATCTTTGTGGTTGAATATGAAATTTCTTATTTTTCTTCCTGTCGACCTGTTACGACTTCAGGGACTATTCCCATCTCCTCCTTGGTCCACCTATACGTCGTCTACATTTTGGTCTATGTTGGTTTACTACTTTTGGTAATCGTACATCATCTATTCTAACCAGATGGTCTCTCAAGTTTTTCCTATGTTCCACTACGTTGTCATACATGCTATATAGTCTCGTTTCTTATTATACCTAGCCTTGTGCATCTATTTACATATCACCTCCGCTGCTTGTATGCGGATTTTATCTCTTATTTTCATTACCCATGACTCATTTCCATAGTTCCATTTTTGTATCCCTGCGCGTCCTATTTCTTAAAGCTTTAGCTTTTATTACACATATCGTCTGATATTTGTCCTCTTTATTATCTGTATCTTTGATTATTCTGTATGTGATGTCACAACCAAGGTAGTTATACTACGAAATTTGTTCAGCCAGGCATCCATTTATATATCTTTTTTATTGGTTTGTTTGTTTTGGTAGGGTATCGACAGCAAAAAGCTATTATTTTTGTTTTAGTGTTATTAGTGTATACCTTCAGGTTGCAGTGTTCTGAATATATTTACAATTTGTGGAGGCCTCTTTGCTCTTTGTAATCCATATTCAGTATCCTCTATTGCCAGTAGGTCGTCAGCAAACAAAATTACCCGTAGGGATGTGCCTTGTCCTAAGTCTACACCCCTTGTTGGATATTCATTCTGCCACATATTAATGTCACCGTCTCACGCTTAGATTAATTGATAACATTTGCTGTTCTTTTCATTTATCGAGGTGTGCTTTGTATTAAAATATAAACTCTTTCCTGATTCTACAATGTGTTTTGAATATTCATTTCTGTGAAGGATATGAAATGTCTGATAGGTAATCATAAAGAGGGCTCCAAGAAGGTCCACTTGGATATAAACGCCACACATTATTCGATACAAGTCATGTGCTTTCCCTATCACAATTTGCTGAATTAGTGTCGTTACAGTTTTTAACTATTTTTTTTTTTTTTTTAGAAAGACGAAGCTAGATTTCAACACCCACAAACCACAACGTAGCTCTTGGTTACAGACGTGGTCTGATAATAGGGTCTCTCTGTTACTATGTCGCTACTGTACAGCAGCCTTTCGCTTGGAAGAACTACGATGGTTTGTTACCGCCTTATATAAAAAGAACCCCTCTGTGAAGTCAAACACCTATACGCATTTAAATAGGGAAAAAACGAAAAAAAGTAACGGAACATATGATTTACTAGGGTGTTTTGTTGGGAGAAGCCATCTATCTCCATGGATAACAAGCAGAAGGCTTATCTGTTAACCCGTCTCTAAAGACCTAGTTGTTATAGTAGACGTTAAGCAGTTTAAAAAAAAAAAATTCTGTTAAAATGTCATCTTTTTGCTCTAAAGAGCATCTTACTAACAGCATTTTTAGCTTTATTTTAGCGTCAATTCTTTGCATACTGGTTGTGCCATTGTAGTTTTTTAGAAAGACGAAGCTAGATTTCAACACCCACAAACCACAACGTAGCTCTTGGTTACAGACGTGGTCTGATAATAGGGTCTCTCTGTTACTATGTCGCTACTGTACAGCAGCCTTTCGCTTGGAAGAACTACGATGGTTTGTTACCGCCTTATATAAAAAGAACCCCTCTGTGAAGTCAAACACCTATACGCATTTAAATAGGGAAAAAACGAAAAAAAGTAACGGAACATATGATTTACTAGGGTGTTTTGTTGGGAGAAGCCATCTATCTCCATGGATAACAAGCAGAAGGCTTATCTGTTAACCCGTCTCTAAAGACCTAGTTGTTATAGTAGACGTTAAGCAGTTTAAAAAAAAAAAAATTCTGTTAAAATGTCATCTTTTTGCTCTAAAGAGCATCTTACTAACAGCATTTTTAGCTTTATTTTAGCGTCAATTCTTTGCATACTGGTTGTGCCATTGTAGTTTAAATTTATCACATTACGTGTTCAAGTATGGGAGAAATGAAGTCAGTTATTACATCGAAGTTACATGCTCTAGCGACAGAACCTCCTTATATGCAGCCAAGAATTTCTGAAATGTAGTGAAAAATCCAATGAGTTTACCACTTTCAGATATCGGTTAAACGA
This sequence comes from Vandiemenella viatica, assembly GCA_031002005.1. Classification (NCBI taxonomy): domain Eukaryota; kingdom Metazoa; phylum Arthropoda; class Insecta; order Orthoptera; family Morabidae; genus Vandiemenella; species Vandiemenella viatica. Next base: position 67,072,945 of record JARYHS010012519.1, on the reverse strand, counting down.
CTTATGACGATATTTTTCAGTCGGTATATGAAAGCATCATTAATAAATCTTCTTTGAAAGATACTATACCCTATCCGGGCGTATTAGGTTGTCGCGGGTATTAATTTTTGTAACAAATTTTTAGTCTTAAGGAAGGTAGTTTGCTTCCCGAGTGAAGCAAACCTGCGTAACTCGATACCACTATACTTGACGCCAGCCTCCAACGTCACCCAAACGCGGCAGTCCTGTTACAGAAACCGCAATTCCCCTCCTTGTTCACGAGAAGTTCATGCACCTTACAGGTGATGTACACGTCAAAATGGCGTGATACCCAGCCAATAGGCAACAGTTTCAGACCCCGAGGACACTACTTGGCGACCAAGAAGCGCGGCATTCCACAATGTAAATTTATGTAGGGCAGGCCTGTTATTAAATCATAACCGCCATTTTTAGGAAAATTCTACCGTTCTCCGTTCCGCTGGCTCCGGAAGCAATCGCAACCACTTTGGATCTGATGAGCCACTATTTCACAATCGGAAAAGCTCCGACCTATTTAACAATGTTTGTAATGAATACCTTGCATCAGTTTTTGTAATAAATCCACTTAACTATACAGCTTGAGATCATTCCAAGGAGTTACCTACATTACTTCAACTAAGTAATGCTAAGTCTCTCTTTTCAATCCTAGTCAGATGCTTACAGATGCCTACTAGAATATCTTCAACCTCAGCTGACAGTAAGTGAGCGCTAGAACACGCCCACTATTAGGGTAAGTGACGCAACTCACCCGGCTACCACGCAACACGCTTACCATGTATGATGTACACTTCCACACAGTGTTGTGAAGATGAAGTAGCATATGTTCTTGTAGGTGCGTATGACTGTGATAGTATGTATGTTCAGTATAGAGTGTTGTATAAAATAAGAAGAGAGAGGGTGAAACCAAGTGCCGGACTATCTAGGCTTACATTTCCGAAAGACACCAAGAGGGCCGCCAAGCTTAAAGTCCCCATCAGACGGATGAGACACCTTAATGATGCGTTCCCACGACGTCTAGTAACGGACGCCGCACGCTGCACGCCGAAGTGTAGGGGTGAGCACGCGCAGCAGTTTAGCACCTCCTCACCACGTTGCCTGGTGTCGTTTGGCACAGAGCACTTTACAGCAACAGAAGGGGTGCGCACCTCTGCTACAAACCGATGGCAACAGCGCACCACTACACACGCCTGTGATGTTTACCGACATGGAGTGGGTAGCTGCGTCTCTTCTCCGCTAGCAGAGGTAGCCCTGTTCCCATGGCGTGTTGTTGAGTATCCGTCCCGTGTTTGTTATTTCGGCGCACACTCTGGCTATTAGGAATTGTACCCCACCAACTTTCCTACTATTCCGCCCAAATACTGATGATCAAACATTCTTCCAGCACCAGGACTCTAACCAGCTAAACACCTGTCAGAGCCGTAAACCACCACAGTGCTGCAACCAACTGAGTTAAGGATAAATATTAGTATCAGATAAAAATATTGGTAAATCAGACTTCGAACCATAGTTTTTATCAACGTTCCGCTGACTGGAGCTAATAGCTATTTAGATACTGTTGTCAAATAATATTTTTGTTTGATGTTAGTGACAAATTTTCTTACAGGCCGGTCAGTTTTCCTGTGTAGCAGCCATTTAACCCGTTAACCCTCCTAGAACCTACAGATTAACGTGGAAATCAAAACCCTGAGCGTGTCAGAACTAAATGTAAGTTTCAATTCTAAATGATTTCATTTTAAATTCCGTCGTATTATTCCATGCCGTTGGTGCATATATCAGCAAACGTTTCACCTGCGAGAAGTAACATGCCTTTAAGTGGGTTCTGATACACAGAAACTCAGCTTTTTAAGCCTAGTTCACATTTACAGGCAGCGTACGTGTCAGACACGTATAGGCACAGACAAATAAAAAAAAATTAACGTAAATTATACAAGGTCTGTCCCAAAAGTAAGTAGAATGATTTTTTCCCGCCGACGCGGACGACTGGAGGGGTGATTGTTGGCGGGAAACGTGGTGGGGAGTCTTAGGAAAGCAACGCGACCTGCGTCGTTGTCTGCAGGCCGTTACAGTGTGCGTATCGCTGATAGACTTAGACCTAATTCGAGAGTCGCGTCACGAGTTCACGATGTCACGTTCCGTGGAGCAACGATACGCGATAAAATTTTGTGTTAAGCTCGGAAAATTGGGTTCGGAGACCTTGACCGTGGTCAAAGATGCTTATGGAGATGAAGCAATGTCCCAAGGAATGGTTTTCCGCTGGCACAAAATGTTCCGGGAGGGTAGAGAGAAGGTTGACGACGAGGAACGCTCTGGACGTCCGTCAACGACACAGTGTGACGAAAATGTGCAAAAAGTGAGAGACATACTCAATTCCGATCGACGCCTGAGTATCAGAATGTTAGCAGAAGAGTGCAATATTCCAAAACCACAGTGCATCGCAATCTTACAGAAGATTTAGCCATGAGAAAGGTGTGTGCCAAAATGGTCCCGAATGTCCTGTCGCCCAATCAGAAGGCTGCTCGTGTGGTAATCTCGCGTGATCTCTTGGAACGCTATGAAAGTGACCCGAATTTTTTAGATAACGTGATTACTGGTGACAAAACATGGGTCTTTGAGTACGACCCCGAGTCAAAAAGACAAAGTGCAGAATGGCACACAAAGAATTCCCCGCGGCCGAAGAAGGCAAGGATGAGCAAGTCCCGGGTAAAGGCGATGCTCATTGTCTTTTTCGACTCAAAAGGTATTGTCCACAAAGAGTTTGTGCCTCAGGGTCAGGCAGTTCTCGAAAAGCTGCGGAAGAGAGTGCAACGCGTCCGGAAGGAGATCTTTGCCAACTGGAGACTGCACCACGACAACGCGCCGCCCCACACCGCCTCCATCGTGACCGAGTACCTAGCCAAGCACAAGGTGGCAACGCTGCCCCAAGCGCCCTACAGCCCCGATCTGGCTCCGGCGGACTTCTATTTGTTCCCAAGAATAAAAAGGAGCTTAAAAGGCAACCATTTTAGAACGCTGGATAACGTCAAAGAGGCCGTGACGAGATGCCTGAACGAGGTTCCAGTCGAAGCCTTCCAGGAAGCGTACCGCCACTGGCAGAGGCGCTGGCAACGGTGTGTCGATGCACAAGGGTGCTATTTTGAAGAATTTTAGTAAATTGTACTTTGATATACAATAAATTGTTTTTCGTAGATTTATTCTACTTACTTTTGGGACAGACCTTATACAGGTGTATTAACATCTACCGCGCGTGAACGGAGCATGTCCGTAAAGACACGTGCCGGCACCGGCTAGCATTGTCAGAAAGAATGTTTTGTCCGTGCCGGCACATGTCTGAGCATGTCTGAGGGTGTCTGCGCAGTAGTATGAAGACGAAAACGTAACAGCACAGACAGTTGTGATCTAATTAAATAAGATGAACAACGAAAAATTAATTGAATTAGAGAATATAAACTTCTCTACGACTTGAGTGACAAAAGATAACGACGGTAAACGGAAAGATGACAAATGGAAGGAAATAGCAAAAAATCTTCAAGTATGAGGTAAGCAGGTATTTATTTTTGAAAATAATTATATAAATTTGTTTACATTGCTTCTACAGATGACTCAAAACACATAGCAAGTTTGACGCTGACATCAAAAGCGGTAAATTGACTGCTCCCGCTTTGCCTTGGTAATTTACTCAAATTACTAGCGGCTGTATTTTCACTTCCATGGGTATGGTTATATTTTATGAAATTGTGTAGAAAGCATGTAGTCAATATTACTTTATCAGAATTTTTCTGGTTTGAGCCGGATTTTTCTGTTGCACAAAAGGAACTTCTGAATAACCCGATTCTTCTTCCAGCAAAATTGCTACTGCAACTTATTCTTCCAATTAAAAATTTCGGAACATTTTATAAGTAGTTACATGCGAGCACTTTCTAGTTTGTCCGACAACATCTGAGAGTGTACTGCTGTACTTATGTCTGTGCCGTGTCTGACACGTTACATCCTGGACACGCTACGTTCTGGTAAATGTGAACGAGGTTTTAATTGTTTGCTTTACGACATCACACCAAAATGAAATAAACCTTATACTGCTCCCTAGACCAGTGTAAGAAACCCATCGCAATCCGACCAGTAGTTCCTGGCATGAATAGCATTCAGCTATAAATAGAAACTAATTTGCAGTTTTCTTAATTTCACATCATAACTAAACATACCGTATTTTACTACTAGGACCCTGAGCTGTGTGTTATAGAAATGACGTCAAAATTCGACCAGTAGTATGTGAGTAAATCACGTTCAATGGAAAATGGAAACCATATTGCGGACACTTATTTCTTACTTCCCATCTTTCCACAAAATGAGCTCCTGGGATCGAGCATTGACCCAAACAGCATCAAATTTTCACCATCAATTCTTACGTAAATCGCGGTCAACGAAACGTAATTTATCTCTCGCAGCTGAAGTATTTTCAACTTAGTATATATAAGGCATCCCCTTATATAAAACGCTAACGTGTGGTCTGCGTGCGTCGTCTATAGCTGCTTCTCCTATTGGCTAACGAACGGCCAATCACCAACCACCATATTAAGTTCGTACCACCATCATGCTTTTCGTTTATTTACATCTAGACGCTGAAATTCATATAAGGAGAAGGAGATTCAATATTTGCACTATTTTATCCATATCAGTTACACACAGAAATTGAGAAGGGGATTCAATATTTACGCTACTTTATCTGCATCAGTTATGAGCATAACCTAAGAATTTTTTTGGCAGAAGGTGAGATGCAATGAAGTTTATTAAAAACTAGGAGAAATGTACATAATGCGAAATGTATTTGTCACATAAATAACGGTTACCCGTTTACGAAATTATAGTCTCCGTAATCTAAAGTGAAATGCATTTTTTTATTTAAAATCCTAACAAAATACTCTGATAATCTAACGAGAATAACGTATTCGTATAACTAAAGATATCATTAAGGATGACTTATTCGTTTCTCCTTATAAGCTTTTCCATAATAAATTCCTACTACCATTATATATGATACCCTTAGTTTTTGATACATGTGTTAGCTATTATATGAGATTTAAGATAACTTTATCAGATTTAAATCATCAAGGATATGACACTCGCAATTCAACAACGATATTATTGCCGCAAAATAGCAGTGAGCAGTGATATAATAAATACTGAGAGCTAGGGAAAAAAAATTAATACCAGGAAATTATATGTCACAAAGTTACAATTATTACGTTCGATTAAATTTACATATTGCTTTTTGTTTATCTACGACAACCAGATGCAGAAATTAATGTAAGGAGAAGGGTTTTCATTATTTACGCTATTTTACCTGCCTTAGTTGTAAGCACCAGTTTAAACCGTAAACTAAGAATTTTTTGGCACACGATAAGAAACAATGAGGTTTATTAAAAACTCAGAGAATCGTACATACGTAATCGCGACATGTATTAGTCAAATAAATAACAGTTATTTGTTTTCGAAATTGTAATCTCCGTCATCTAACGTAAAATGCATTTATTTATGTGAGATCCTAACCAAGTGCTCAGATAATCTAACCAGAGTTATATATGATACCCTTAGTTTTTGATACATGTGTTAGCTATTAAATGAGATTTAAGATAACTTTTTATCAGATTTAAATCATCAAGGATATGACACTCGCAATTCAACAACGATATTATTGCCGCAAAATAGCATATAGCAGTGATATAATAAATACTGAGAGAAGGGAATAAAAATTAATACCAGGCAATTATATGTCACAAAGTTACATTTATTACGTTCGATTAAATTTACATATTGCTTTTTATTTATCTACGACAACCAGATGCAGAAATTAATGTAAGGAGAAGGGTTTTCATTATTTACGCTATTTTACCTGCCTCAGTTGTAAGCACCAGTTAAAACCGTAAACTAAGAATTTTTTGGCACACGATAAGAAACAATGAGGTTTATTAAAAACTCAGAGAATCGTACATACGAAATCGTGACATGTATTAGTCAAATAAATAACAGTTATTTGTTTTCGAAATTGTAACCTCCGTCATCTAACGTAAAATGCATTTATTCATGTGAGATCCTAACCAAGTGCTCTGATAATCTAACCAGAGTAACGTATTCATATAACGAAAGATATAATTAAAAAAAAATATTTTTCTTACAAGGTTTTTCAGAATGAATTCCTACTACCACCATAGGTGATACCCATCATTATTCATTTGAGGGTAATAGAGGCTATGATTTTCGAACAGCAATATTACTGGAGGTTGTAGTTAAGTTTACCAGAATCGCAACTGACACATTTTGTTACAACATAATTCATTCTGAAACGAGTTTTACAAACCAATTAAACTGATTTCATAAGCGCCATGTTACTAAATGTATTAATTAATGCGGGTAGAAGTAGTTTCATATTTAACGTGCTGAATTGTGCCTGGACCAGGAATAAAACTGATATTACATGGATAGCAAAAGTTTTTGGAATTCCTAATCTGATTTTATTTAATTGGTTCTTTACTTCCGACGTCATTAATTCAGTAGAAGTTACTACTGTATGGCTATATGAACGGCAAATGAAATATGTAGAACTTTGCAAAATCAAGCTCATTAGTATTATGTAATATCAGTTCCGTTTAATTAACCAACTGCAAAAAAAAATGAGCTGCCAGAATATTGCGTTCAAACCGTCATTTTTGACGGGCTCGAAGCTAGTCCAGGAATAAAAAATTATTCTGCGTTCACACTTCTGTTTTCTAGCTGTCGGCCATTTAAGGACCACAAAAAATAATATCTTGCATTCATTTCGATCATTCTTTTCTTGACTTCCAATAGTTCTTCATCCTTCACTTTGCTGTTTCCTCCTTTCTTCCGTCCATATGTTACTACATTTCCTCTTCTCCTGGAAACCCTTGAAATTTTGGATCAATCTCCTAAAAGTTTCTCTATCTTGTACATCTGTTATTCCGATCTCAACCATATTTTTCTTTACTGCTTGCATCCACTGGTTGCCCTTATTACTCTTGTAAACATGACTGAAAATTCTTTTGTAAGTCTGTTGTATTCCATTATCATTATATGACCAAAAAAACTGATTCTCCTTTTTCTGATCGTGTCTGACATCGTTTAAATTTCTTCATCTTCATATAGATCTTTATTCCCCCAGTGCCTAAACTCATCATATTCAATTTTTAGTGATCCTGAAAATTTTCTCAAGATTTTCCTTCCCCTTTTCTCTTTTATTTTTTTTTTTTTTTTGCTGTCGTCAATCTTTAGACTGGTTTTGATGCAATCCTCCATCCCTTCCTATCCTGTGCTAACCTCTTCATTTCTACATACCCCTTACAATCCACGTCCTCAATTATCTGCTTCATATATTCTAATCTCTGTCTACCTCTGCAGTTCTTACCTTCAACTGTTCCCTCCACTAACAAATTAACCAATCCAGCATGTCTCAAAATATGACCTACCAGCCTGTCTCTTCTTCCTGTAAGCTTCTTCCATAAACTTCTTTTCTCACCCATCATTTCTAAAACTCGTTCATTTCTTACTTTGTCTGTCCACCTAATTTTCAGCATTCTTCTGTAGCACCACATTTCAAGTTTCTTTCTTTCCGGTATTCCTAAAGTCCATGTTTCGCTACCGTAAAGTGCTGTGCTCCACACATAGAGTTTTAAAAAGTTCTTTCTAATTCCTAGATCAATATTTGAAACTAAAAGGTTGCTCTTTTTCATGAAAGCTCTTTTTTGCTAGTCCTATTCTGCTTTTAACATCATTCCTGCTTCGGCCATCGGTTGTAATTTTACTTCCCAAGTAACAGAACTCACTCACTTCTCCTATTGCATGAGATCCTATTTTTATATTTAATCTGCTAGTATTGGTGTCATTTCTGCTACATTTCATCACTTTTGTTTTACTTTGATTTATATTCAGTCCAAAACCTTCCTTCAGTATTTTGTTCATGCCATTCAATAACTTCTCAATATCCTCAGCCCTCTCTGCTAATAAGACACTGTCGTCAGCAAATCGTAGCATACTGATTTTTTTCTCCCTGTAAACTTATGCCACATGGAAATTTTTCTTTGACTTTCTTCATTGCTTCTTCTACATACAAGTTCAATATTAACGGGGATAGACTACAACCTTGTCTCACACCCTTTTTAACTGATGCATGTCTCTCGTGATTCTCTACTTTTATCACAGCAACTTGATTCTTATATAGTTTATAGAGTATTCTTCTATCTCGATACTTTAGACCTGACTTCTTTAAAATTTTGAACATCTTGTCCCACCTAACATTATCAAAAGCTTTTTCTAAATCAACAAATGCCATAAAAGTATGTTTGTTTTTCTTGATCCGCCCTTCAAGTATTAATCTTAATGACAGAATTGCTTCCCTTGTACCGCGATTTTTCCTAAACCCAAACTGATCTTCACCTACTATCTCTTCTACTACCCTTTCCATCCTTCTGTATATTATTCTGGTCAGTAATTTTGAAGCATGTGATGTTAGACTAATTGTGCGATAATTCTCACATTTGTCAGCTTGTGCTTTCTTTGGAAGTGTGAAGATGATATTTTTATTAAAATCAGTTGGAATTTCTCCTGTTTCATAACTTTTTGATATCAGCTTGAATAATCTTTCGATTCCTTCCTCTCCTAGATATTTAAGAAGTTCTGCAGGGATCTCATCAATTCCAACTGCCTTATTTGCTTTCAAGTCATTCAGAGCTTTATTAAATTCTGTCCTCAAAACAGGATCTCCTAAGTCATCCATGTCGACATCGCCTTGCTTTTCCAATACACTATTGTTCAAGTAGTCCACAACATACAGTTTCTCAATGTATTCCTTCCATCTGTTAGCTCTATCTTCTGACCTTAAAAGAGGTTTCCCATCGGCAGCTTTAATCTTCATACCTCTTTTCTTCATTTCTCCAAAATTCTGTTTGATCTTTCTATATGCAACATCTACTTTTCCTGCAACCATTTCCCTTTCTACTTCTTCACACTTTTCTTGTAGCCATTTTTCTTTTGCTATTTTGCATTTCCTATTTATTTGATTTCTAAATTGCCTGTACTGCTCTTTTCCTGCTTCATCCTGAGCATTTTTGTACCTTCTCCTCTGATCGATCAGCTTGCAAAATTTCTTCTGTGATCCAAGGTTTTCGGGCAGCTTGTTCCCTAAAGCCTAAGGTTTCTTTGCCAGCTTTCATTATTTCGGTCTTTAATGCATTCCATTCGTCCTCGGTTGAGCTCCTTTCACAGTTAATTCTTAGACCTAAGTCTACCATTTCTGCAAATTTTTCTCTTGTGCTAGATTGTTTCAGTTTATTCACTTCCAGTCTGTTCTGCTTATGCTGCTTCCTTATTCGCTTGAATTTCAGCCTGCACTTCATTACTATCAAATTATGGTCCGAGTCTATGTCTGCTCCTGGGTATGCTTTACAGTCTAGAACTTGATTCCTGAATCTCTGTTTGACCATGATATAATCTACCTGATATCTGCCTGTATCCCCAGGACGTTTCCAGGTGTATATTTTTCTTGCATGGTTCTTAAACAGTGTGTTCGCCACTACTAGTTTATACCTTTCACAAAATTCTAGCAACCTGCTTCCTCGATCTGTTCTATTACTCCAATTTAAATAGCGAACAAACATTCTGAGGCGTACAGATCTTATAGTTTAATTACTGAACTGTAGTGTTTGATTTTAGTTTTTCTTGATAGATTCTTCTTACTGTATGTATCTTTAGTCAGTTGGTATGCTAGTTCTAGTTTTCTTGCTCTTGATATGTTAATTCCTCATCAAGCCCATTAATCTTAATTACTTCACCTAGATATTTAAATTTATTGACCTTGTTAATTTTTCCATACTCCGTGTGGGTGAATCCCTAATATTGGTCATGAATTCAGTCTTATCAAAAGAGATCTGAAGTCCAAATTTTCCTGCTATTTCTTTCAGAAGGTTGATTTATTCGAGTGCGCTTTCTATACTTCCAGAGAGAACTACTATGTCATCAGCGAAGCCAAACAATTTACCCCAACCCCTTTGTGTTACGAAATTAATATTATCCCATGATGAATTAAACTTTCTTTGAGTTAATGTAGTCTTCACGGGTGTGCAGCCGGATGGTGTTTTGAAAACACAACGTTTCGACAACCAGCTCGGTTGTCTTCATCAGGTGTCCGGTGTCTACAGGCTGACGAAAGCTGGTTGTCGAAACGTTGTGTTTTCAAAACACCATCCGGCTGCACACCCGTGAAGACTACATTGCTTCAGTACGCCGGGAAAGTCTCCACGCACACATTTCTTTGAGTTTCTCTTCCCATACTCTCATTACCTTCTCCAAAAATCAACTGAAAAGAATTGGTGAAAGCCCATCTCCCTGCGTGACACCAGTTTTTATTTTAAGTTCCTCTTAGATCTCTCCCATAAATTTCACTTTGGAATTTGTTCCAGTGAGGATCTGCCTGATTATGTTGGCCAATTTCGAGTCAACAACAAATTCCTGTAAAATGTTCAGTAATGAGACTCTATCTACTGAGTCATAGGCTTTCTTGAAGTCCACAAAAACTATAACATAGTTTTTATTCTTTGTAACCCTGACTCGTATTAGAGTTATCCGATTTAGAATCTGTTCTACACAGGATCGTCCTTTTCTGAACCCACCTTGGTATTCTTCTATTTGTTTGTCTATTACTGATTCTATTCTGTTTTGAAGAGCTTTTGACAGTAATTTATATGTCACTGCTACCAGGGAAATTCCTCTGTAATTGTTCACATCTGTTTTGCCACCATTCTTGTACAATGGGTGTATCTGTGCATTCTTCCATTCATTAGGAATTTATTCTGTTCGCCAGATTTCATGCAGTATCTTTGTCAATTCCTGCCTTACTTGAGCACCTGCCTCTTTCCACAACTCTGCAACAATCAGATCTTCCGCTGCTCCTTTATTGTTTTTCAGATCTTGGATTATGTCATGTTTTTCTGTCTCGTCATGTGGCTCTGAAGGTTTAATGCTTGCTTGTGACTGACTGAATTCTAGTCTTTCTTGAGGTTCTTCACAGTTCAGTAGGTTTTGAAAGTAACGGGCCAAAATTTTGCAGTTTTCTTTGTTGTTTAGTCCAATGTTTCCATTTTCGTCTTTAAAGCAAATATTTGGTGGTTGATACTTTGTTGTTTCCTCTTTAAGAATTTTTTAAAATTTGCTTGTATTACATTTAGTGAAATGTTCATTAATTTGTATGAGTCTACTTTTTTCATGCTTCCTCTTGACGTTTCTTATAGTTTTAGAAGTTTGTTTTTGAATTTGGAAATTCTCATCAGTTTTAAGGGAATGCCACCCTTTTCAAGCTATCAATCTCTCATTTATGGCCATTTCACATTCTTCATTCCACAATCTATGCTTCTTATTTCTTTTCATAGAACATAATTTGCAGGCAGCTTCGGGTATTTTTGTTCTCAGATCATCCCAGTACATTGCAGTGTTGTTTTCCAACTATTCTTTGAATTTTTTATTTACTTCTGAGTTGTTTCGTAACATTTTGACATCAAATTTAGATCTGCTGTTTGTTATCTTGTTACGTTCGTTTTGAGGGATGAATCTCACCTTTATAGTTGCAAGGCAGTGGTCACTTTCAATGTTGGCTCCCTTTCTTAACTTGACATTCTGGATCTCTTTTTTGTTCTTGGAGGAGACAGTTACATGGTCAGTTTGGAATTCTCTAAGGTTTGAATTAGTATCGTGCTCAGACCAACAACCCCCAAAACGACTAGCTTTAAGGCTGAGATTAGCGAAGATGTATGTGAATACTTAAAACCATAAGATAAGCTGAAAATTCCCTCATCGAATTCATTTTTGAAGCTGTATATACAACCCGTTTATAATAAGATTCCATTATTAATCTGCTACTTAAATAGTTAGAAGAGAGAGGATGGAATCATTTATGCGATTTATGAAGCTTATTTAATTGATAAATTTGTTTTGTATAAGTATTTTTTACTTCATGGAGAAACAAAAAGCATTTACGAAGCAATAAAAACATATTTTTGGCGTTATTACATAATTATAGCATCTAAGCGATATTCTATCGAACCTCAAACGAGATAATAGCTTTTTCGATCGCTAGTGGGCTCCCTAAACGAAAGCATTTTTTAGCTACCACATTGGCTTTAACTGAAGTCTTACTACATTTGTTTTAGCATCACTTCCGTTGGTAGGTTGTGTGCCTTTGGTATTTGAATTCCACAGTCACTTAAAAGAGCCAGAATATAATATCCTTTCAACGTCTTAGCTGTAAACCTGTTCTAGATATGTGTAATCAAGTCTGGTGGTCTTTTATGGCACTTTCTCTAGGCTGAATCTACCCTGTGTTCTTCGGTCTCCTACACCTCCTTCCTAAGCTTGTTTTTCCAAGTCTGATTTTGATAAAGTGTTTCTTTTCTTAAACACATCTGGAAATTTGAAACAGCTGGATATTTCAGCTGACAATATTAAATTCATATTTATGAATTTTATATTATAAAAATTGTAAATTAAATGAAACAACAAATCTCTTTAACCAGCTACAACCATAACATCTTCACCTATAGCACGCCGTGTAGAACTATGGCAAAATTCGTTGCCTGAAGGGTGTTGCCCGCGGGGTGTAATCAGCCATATGGAAGGCATTAAATAGATTAAGAACTGAAGTATCCCGATGCAGATCTAATATCAAAAAAGGGGTTACACTACTGAAAACAAACTATATCAATGTGGTGAGCTGCAGGACCGACAACATCTTCTGGTATGCAGGAATCTACCTGAAACCTTCACTATCGACGATCCTTTTAGGGCAGATGAGAAATCCATCAGGATTGCGAAATTCTGGTCACATTATATTTAATAGTGTTCTTTATTCCATACGCTTAATATTAATTAATTAATTTTATCTGTTTTGCTTCAACTTGTAATGTTATGTCCTGGACACGAGAAGTAAATAAATAATAATAAATAACCAGATAAACATTTTAGAAGATGTTAACAGTACTGCGATGATGACTCAGAACAAAAAGTAAACAATTACACAGATGAAGCAAGAAAAATACAAGAAAGTCAATGAAAATGATTGTAAAAAAAAAATTAAGGAAAAAAGTGATTTATTGAGGGATCAAACAGAATTTTGGAGCAATGAATAGAAAATGTTTAAACGTTAGTGAGAAACGCTGATGAAGTAGCTGACCGAGGAGATAATATATAGAACAACCGTAAGATGTGGACGACCTGAAGAACGTTGATTGTTCACTCTTAACATTCCACACTGTATTGTTAATACATAGCTGACAATCTTGTACTGCTTCCCTTATTGCTCACTTGATCCTGAATTTTTCTCATTGACTTCACTGTCAATCTTACATTAGTAACTTTCTACCGAATAGTAAAATCCCTAGGCTCCACCGCATGTATATATCGACTTCGTGATTTTAGACAGAATGTTTGGACTCTGATGATATCCCTATCTTTTGAAATCACAGCTGCTGGCAGATGGTCAAGGGCAAAAATGTTTCAAACATTCTGCCTCGAGATTTCAGCCCAGCTGGAAATAGTTGCATGGCTGACAGGGATGACTCTCGTGATACCACAGAGCCTACTACCAAAGATCGCATAGTAATAACTATGGGTTACTTTTGGATCAATCAACACTAGTTCAATTTCATCAAACACTTTGTACGATTATATAACTAAGCTGTGATCTGGAGTTTAAGGCGACTTTTTAATGGCTTTAGTCGTTATGTTAATACAGCTAAAAACTATCTCATCTTTGGTATATCCTTCTATAGTAAATCTTTGGTTACTAAGACATCCTGAAAGTCACAGCAGCGGGTTCAAGTTGACCATGTCTCGTACCGACAGCTAGGCCTGGTATCTCTCAAAATAAGAAGACTACAAGAAATGCAGGGAGCCTGTTGGGAACAACTCACGAAGTTTCCAACCCCTAAATTATTTACTTATACTTTTGTTTTCTCAACTTATTAACGATCTCATACCAAATTCCTGGTATTTTATCTGTTACTACAACTGCCTGTAACATTTTTGAGTGAACTTTATAGTAATTAACGAAGTGCAAACAGTATACGTATGCTTTACGTTTCTCACATACGAATAAAATTTTGGATTTAAGAGATTTTTCGTAACTTTCTTGTTATCTGAAGTGTTTATTGTACCTTTAAAACCATGTAGGCTACGGTGATGTTCTTCTTTAAATGTTGTTTCTCCTTTGGTTTTTCTGTTATAAATTTTTATTTCACTTAAACTTTTTTAGTGGTTTGTTGATCGGCTACAGAATGACACAGTTAATAAAAATGTTAACTAAGCTGCAATTATTTCACTCTTAAAAGCTGACTATTATCCACATTTCTCTCAGTTTGCTATTTGCTGCATAGTTAAATCTCCATCGGCGACTGTTTGATAGAAATATTGCAATGCCACTGAATGAAAGTATTCACCGATAAGTTTGAGCAAGTAAGTGACACGATTCAAATAACGAGATGACCTTTAATATAGCCTAAAAGTGTTTTGAATGGAATTAAAAGTAATTGACGTAAATGAAAACTAGCACTGTCATCAGCATCGACTGTACATTCTCTGTTTTTAATACTCTTGAATACTGCAGCATTCTTCAGCCTGAATGTCTTGGGGTATTTTGTAGCCACGTGTGGTTTTCTTGCTGGGGCTTCACATCGCTTGTCAGTTGGTTCCTGTCGTCATGCAGCCCAGGCAGTAGAGCAGTAATGCTATTTACAGTCCTAACCTCCGACACTGGCAACACACACACGCTGGATTCCTACTTGTCCGCACAACGCCATAGTTAACACGAGATGTAAATTGGTCCTAGATATCCTTCTAGTTCCTCTCCTCTTTACTTCGACCCATTACCAATAAAGGGGACCGAGCGTGGTGGGTGAGCGGTAACGCTCTGGCCTCGTATTCTGGAGGAAGTGGGTTCGAATCCCTGTTCGGACATCCAAATTTGGGTTTTCCATGGTTTCCCCAAATTATTTCAGGTGATGCTTCCTTCAAAAAAAGGCCGAATCCCTTCCCGTTCCTTTACCCCAGTCTTTTCCCGCCTCTAATGACCTCGACGTCGACGAGACGAAAAGCAGTAGAGGAAAAACCAATAAAGGTAGGAATGCATCGGCAATAGTGTGGTTAATCTTTGTTAATTCAAAGTGTTAATATACTGCATGAAATCATCGTGACATACAAATCAGAAATGTTGCCAAATTCACATATTCTGGTAATCAATTTAGTCATAACAGATTCTTGAGAAAACTCTTTGATCCTTCAGATTTAGATAATATCATTATTCTCTAAACAATTTAGCCGAAGGAAACATTTCTGATTAATAACTGAGGAATCAAAATGCTCTCTTTGAAGGGATGAGGCAGGAATAGAACTCTGTCACAGTGTTGCTATCTTTACCACAGTGATTGTAAAGTTAGTTAATTTTCCATCTATTATAAATTGGTTCCAGATGCGAATTCTGCTGATAATATTTTCAGGACTGCTATAATCAGCTTCACAACCTCATTTTATTTGTTTCAACAATTTTTAGAAGAAGCTCTGACCTCATTATATCACCTCTACTTTTATTCATATACAAGGGTTAGCTATCTTCTGTTAAGTTTTAAATTTTTGGTAAAAATAATTTCTAATGTTAGAGTTCAGTTAGAAAAAAAGAAAGAAAGAAACATAGGCAATAAATTGAACCGAGGTGGAAACGAAACCGTTTTATATTTGTCACGAATATACAAAAAAGACATTTGGAGGACGCTTATTTTGTCACTTTTAGTGAACCGACTTTTGTGCTGGTATACTCTTAATATTTAACATTTTTTTTTAAAGCTTTCATTTTTCAGGTATATTATGACGCATATATTACGAATGGAATTACGGTGTGATACCTGAGCTGTTATACCATTTCATGTATGCAACTGAAGAAGTCTCTTCGTGAACTTACAGACAGTACGATTTTAAAAAAAAAAAAATTAAGGTAAGTACATATTTATATTTCGTGCTTCCTAAGTATTATCTGTCAAGTGCATCAATTAGCACTTTTAAATTAAACACACGCATGCTTATATATCAGAAGCTTTTTGCTTTTTTTTCTAAAAAGAAGTGTTGGTGATGTAAGTGACATAAAAAGCAAAGAGTAAACGTGGCAATTCATCCAAACATACATCCAAACTTTCTATATTAATTAGATATTTACTTATGGTTTTACGACTCGAAGACGTCGAGATCGAGATCTTTAGAGACGAGATGGAACTTGGGAAAAGTAACGGGAAGGAATTCGGCCAAGGCTTTTTGAGGGAAGCATCCCGGCATTCGCCTGGAGTAATTTGAGGAAACCATGGAAAACTTGACAGTGGCGGCAGAGTTGTGACCGCCGAAATGTCGTGTTTGCTCGATGGACTAACCCGAGAAAATTTTATTCATTTGCAACGGCGAGGAAACCTCAAGTATTATATAAAACTAGTACTGTTACAAGCTTCGAATGTAAATTCTCTGTTGGAGTCTTGGACAGTCACATGGGCAATAAACTACCATTCACTTTACGTAATTGACACAAGTAAAAACAAAACTCTGACTTAAATTTCTCGACTTTAACTACAGTCGTTTAGCATGCAATCTGCTGTAACTCTCAAAAAAAAACAAAAAAAAAAAAAAAAAATGTGGTCACCTGAGATGTTATAGCATTCGTACACCATCAGTTGGTACTTCACCAATGCAGAAATAATTAAAACGATGACAGTAACCAGACCTTAACAAATCACACGATGCTGTCGGAAAGTCATGTTTATCTGCGCAAACAAATCATCAACTGTAATGAGGAAGAAACTCATAAGTTATTTCAGTTTACAAAATTCAAGATAATATAACTGCGTCTAAGAAGAAATTGTACTCTCTACAGTACAGATTTGGATATCTGGGGATGATTCTACACTGTGTTCGAAACTTTGAGAGAACTGTATAAAAAATTTTAACAGTTGCAGCACAATATTTCGTTTAGTATGTAGTGGTCATCTTGCATGTAGTGGTAAACATCTTGTTATTAGAAAAATCTTGCAATGAAACAATCGAACAATTACGTTCACTGTTGTCCTTTTTTATTTTTAAATATTTTTTTTGCGTCGGTTTAGCAATTTACTATAAATTTGATACACTTAAAAATAATTTTTCGACGCCCGAGCGTTATCGATCACTCACCACGCTCGATTTTGTGACAAAACTTTAATATATATGTATCATCATACAGTAATGATCATTTTCAAATTGTTACTCATTGCTGAAATTCGGATTCATTCTGTAGATGGTAGTTTTATGTTTCCTCATGCAATGCGTGTTTAAAAGTTCTCATTACTCAAACTCTGTTATATTACAAAATTTGTTCCCAATCACTAGCGATGTATTTCAGTCTAACGGATTATCCCATTATTATGGCAGCTCGTAAGTTTCGAAGCATGTCTGTCTGAGTTGCGGACTGTTGGCAAAACTGTATTATTATGCAGCGTTGTTCCGTCGTCTAAAACCATGTTGGATAAGTGCAGCTCGGTGGAGGAACTCATTAAACGTGTAGCAAGACGAAGGGAGATAAGCCGAGGCTCAGCAACAAACACGAAGCTGTGGCGTGGGCCACTTCTTGCATATATTCTGACTTTCAAAGCTCTGGCTGTACTGTCGTCTAATCTCGGTTACAAACAAGACGTTCAAAATACGGATAGCTAAATGCAAATCTGTTAAGAACATCGAATGAGAGATTGCATCGAAGCGTGTCCCAACTGAATACACTTTCTAGATATTTGTGTCGACTAATTTTGATATGGTTATCCTGTTTCTACTTGAGCAGTAAATGAATCACAAAGGAGCTAGGACAACAAATATTATTGGTTTTATGGTTAACCTTACATACGAGATGTTCAGTTCTGTCATTAATATTCGTATGTAATAACTTCAGTTTCTGACTGTACGTTGAATTCTAGCAGCAGTAACAACAGAAATAATAATAAGACTTACTAACCTGTGAAGAAATAAAAAGCTGCAAATATTAGTCTCATTATTATTAAGGAGATTAAACTGGCGCGTCAGTAAAAATACATAGCGACGTTTTGGAGCCTGCCTCCTGCTCCATCTTCCGATGATGGAACCGGAGACAGACTCCGAAACGTCACTATGTATTTTTACTGACGCGCTATTCCGGTTGAAAGCCCTAGAACATTTTAAGCAACTGACTAATCGAGAAAGCCAACATTCTTTCGAGATAAAAGTGGTTGGTCATGTTATTTTAATCCAGTTCTGGAGCTAGCTCAAGAGACTGATGTTAGTTTTTATTTCTATTTTGGTAAGGTGGAAGCGTCATCTATATAGTAATTTATGGCAATCATAAAATGAACTCTCAACCATACTCTGGAATTGTTGCAACGTCCTAGTATAAATAAGGTGGAATGTTGTTTAATTATTTACTTGTTCGCGTAATTCGATTGTACTCAGGACAGCAATTGTACAGTGGTTTTTGAACCAAGAATGAGCGGTGTCCATTCTCAGACGTCTTTCACAGTACCTCGATTCATTCTCCTCAAACTGAAAATAGCATTGAAAGGATGCCTGATCCTAACTTGAAGATTTCCTGAGCGCTTGTCATAAAGTCTACGTCACATTAAACGTCAAAAGATCATTCCAGTATTTGCTACACAGTGTTATGCATTGTTTCCTTGCAGATAAGAGAGAAAATTCTTTTGTTTCGTTTCGTTTCGATTCTAAATATAGACGCTTGTTGGGTGAACCTAGAAATATCAGACGACTCTAACTATATCTTGAAGTGAGTCAAGATAATTACTACAGAAGTAAGAGAGATACTGAGATGCCAGAATTTGTTCTCGACAATTTTGGAATCAGTAATTACCTCAACAAAATAAAAATTGTATATAAAAAAATGAAAAGCTCAAATGGTCGTTCAGCACAATAAAAATCACCGACAATCCGGCGTGCTGTAACTGGATTAAAATCTTTTATTTGTCAAAAAAAAGTTTCAGATATCTCAGGAAATCACGCATTGTTTGACCCAGATAACAATTTCGACAGTATTGTTGATCACGGAAAAACTACTACCCATTTATCTCGATAAAATTTATTAACTATTCAAACTCAATTTTTCTTTTACAGGTGTGTTTCTGTCCATAGCCATTCATTAACATTCATCCTAAGAATAGTACCTGAAGTTGGACCACAATATTTTTGACAATTTATTCACGTTTTTCATTACCTACACAATGTAGTAATTCTGGCGTTGCCTTCATCAGATGCGGGATACGTATATAAAAAGAAACTTATTGCTGAATTTCTAAGACTTACTAGTTAGTTATGTGCTAACTGATTTGGTAGTTGTTTCTGACACACTATTAAATTCTTCCGGTTTAAGATGATAAAATGAGTGCATTCACAATAGTGCAGTCTCATGCAAATATCCACACATAAACTCATCTATTTTAAAGAAACTGTTTGAAGTGATAAAAAGCTGAATGTATTTATTACCATTCGAGAAATTTTTAAGAAAATAATAGCTCTTGATTGACGTATATTAGTAGTTACAAAGGATGCGTGACGCAGCAGTAAATGATTGCGTTAAAGTAGACAATATCTTTATTCAAAAATAGATCAGTGGGGAATCAGTACCAGTAAACATAGCAGGAGTTTTTAAGTTGCCTTCTGGGATAAAGAAAAACTTTATTTTTCTTTTACACTTGAAAATAATAACATAGCTCATTGTTTAAAGGAGAATATACATTTAAGTAGGACCTGAAAGTTATGTAACACTACCTGTATCTGATTGAATACAATTAGATACTAGTAGCTACTGTGATAATATTTGTTGTGCATTCATTTACATTGGTAATAGGGATTTCCTCGGCTGCCGTTGAAGGAATTTTGTTGTAAAAGAATAGATTAAATTAAAAAAAAAAAGTTTAAAGGAAAAGTTAATACCTTTCTGAAGGATTGTCACTTTTAGGTGTTGAAGCACTTTGGGGTTTCAGTACATATCTAAAATAATAGCAGCAGGGAACTGACTGTGCTTAGATATAATGAATATCAAATCAATAAAAATAAATTGTTATAGTTGTATAGAAGTTTTCCATCTATTTAGTGTTTAAAACATATTCCTTAGTGTTTAATACTGAAAATGGTGGAAGAGTATTATACATACGGAAAATTTTTTCTTTCATATCAATCATGGATACTTTTAGTGTTGTTTAAATGGTGTTAACCACAAGAAACTATGTTAGTTTGGTGAGTCACTGTCTGATGAATAGGCATGTTTCATATGTTTCAACTGGAATAGTCAAAAATAACAAAAAAATTAACTACAAAAGGAAGTGAGGAAAATATGAGTATCTATGGACATGCGGCAGCGGAGGACCCCTGCTGAGCTGCGGGCTAGTCTACCCCAGTCTGAGGAAGCCGTGGTGTGGCGACCCTGGTGCGGGTTTCGCGTGTTCGGGGGAGGGAGGGGGCAGCACGGTGAGTCGAGGGTCGAGCAGGGCCTCCCAGATGCCCGAGGCTCCCACAGAGCGGCCGAAGCGGATGAAGTTGCTGCCACTGCCTCCGGGGCTGCGCACAGACACCTGTCGACCGCCGCTGCTGCTGCTGCAACACCAACATCACAAAGTAACAACAGAGCTGCTCCTTACTGTACCCACATGCCGCAATAGAATTTCGTAAGACCTAATGATAAGATATTAGGTTGCCACCCATTTCTCCCCTGTCGTGGATTCATCTAACCGCGCCATCGTACCTGGAAAATGGTCACCTTATTATACAAACCGGGGCAGGGATCACACTTCTTGTAGATGATCAATACCTGATCAGAGATGACGGTCACATTAAAAATAACTCACAACAATCAAAACCGGAATAAGTAGTCCAACTAATCTTGTATCTATATCCACTTATGTTACTATCCTTATCACTGGGCCACCGATAGTATATCACTGACATAAATGCAGTGTTAAAAATTATCTAAATTTGATCCAAGTTATGTTTACTACATTCGGTATAAAGCATGAGATTGAACAGAATATTTGACGTGGTATTGCCAGTAATAGTAAACAATTTCGTCAGATATTTAAAACTTTATCCATAGTAATATTGAAAAAATTACAAAGGTTTATGTAGTTTAGGTTTGCTTTAAATCTCTATGCTAACGTTATCATGCTAGAAATTTTATTAATTAATTCAGATATAATGTGTCGAAAATTAAAACGGTATGTACTAGAAGAGTTAACAATCTAATGAAATATAAATTTTTATTTCTCTCATTTATTATGTCTGCTATTCTTAAATTAAGCATATAAATGGTATAAATTTAAATAATTTTGCATCTATCAATCCCATAACCAATTCGTCTCTATGATACTCAGATGGGTGTTTAAGATCGTAATTTACGAGTAACATTAACTGAGTTCATTTGGCATCTGCCCCACATGATTCTTATTCAAACGAAATCTACAATCGTAGCCTCAAAACTTGAAGTTATAGTTTAACTCTCTGTATCATATGAATAATTAAGAACGTCATGCAATTCAAACTAACCAGAAATACCGACGAAACGAAAAGATCCTTGGGTCATCAAATGATCTGTTTCAGACTATTTTTGTAGAAATCTGCTGCTTAAAAATGGGGATTTACAATTTTGCTGCAGCAGATATTGGTTTCTTCCTGGAAAACATGTCCATTGAACTATTTAGAATAATATCTAATGAAAAAATAATTTTTTTAAATAGATACAGGATGTAGTGATTACTCTTTATGCTTCACGTTAACAGTTTGAAGTGTCTAAACCAGTTTGTGCATAGTTTTGATATCAACTGCGAGTGTGAAAATCCAAGTTCATATACTGTAGAATAATGTGGAAAGCCGCATTTGCACTATTATCAACATGGTAAGTATTAGCAGACATTTTCTTCTGATAGAATATTATTATTTTGATGCCACATATTGTTTATCCGCCTATAGAAACCATCCTAGACAGGAGGCAGGCACACATTTATTAAGCAACGTTATAAATATTACTCTCAAACACCGAAAACGCTCATTGAGGAAAAAAAAAAAAAAGAAACAAAAAAAAAACGACCACAACGTGTTATACAATTACAGCCATTGTTAACGTGGTATTTCTCACCCATCTTCTGCTGCGGAAGCACCGCCGTCACTTCTGCCGAAGCGGATGAAGTTGCGATCGTGCCTGGCCAGTGGGTCTCCACCTGCACGGCCGAGACGCAAAAAGCCTCGGTCGCGACGGCCCAGACGCAGGAAGTTGCTGGAGCCGCCGCCAGGTGCGCGACGATCTCGCTCGCCCATCTCGTCGGCGCCGTCGGTTAGCTGCTCGTCGAAATCCTCGGCAGATACCATCTCTCGCGGCAGCTCCTGAGGGATAGGCAACCAGAGATGTCACTGCAGTGGAAACGAGCTCCACAAGTACACATATAGGCGCCTTGGCTAAAACCTTAGTACTATTTCCACGTCATCTTTATTAAAACATTAGACGTATTCTTACGATTATTACCTCTTAAAAGTATCAAAGTTATCAATTCTTTACTACTTTCGAAGTTGTTCGCATGATCACATTGTTTCTTAGATTTTTTCCGCACTTCAGTTGAAAAATTTTTCATATCTTAATTATTTTTTTGATGTTTATTTCCTTGCTAAGGTAACGTTAAAAACTGTTAGTTAATCGAATTTAGATTGTGAAAAGGACAGCAGTGCATTTTACATTTTTAAATGTGTTGTTTGACATTTCATACAACAAAAATATAAAGAAGGAATAACGTTAATAGTACTATTGTAACAATCCCTTACTTGTATTGTTTGCATTGCTTATGACGGTATTAAAGAGGACTGCTGCAGTTACTCCGAACTTCGCTGAATTAGTTTTAAGTATCAGCTTTTTAACCTCTTGTCAAATCATAACGAATTTACGGAGGGTACGTCACTTCTCTTATGTCATCGTCTGTCCAGTGTAATTATGTTTATCATTAACTAAAACGAAAATTAGTTGTAACGTTAAAATTTAGACAAAAGCTACATTGCGAACGGTGTTGAGTCTGACGTGTGGATTTGGTGTCTCTATCACAAGCTACTACACAAAGTTAAGACAAACTGTTCGTTACGTTATGTGATAAAATGTTTCTTGTTACATACATATTCATGAGGATAAATTCATTTGCATGTAAGAAACACTCTTGTATAAGGCTATCAACTTCTCCGTAAAATATTGAGCTAAATTACATTTCTCAATGGAAAAAAAAGCCAAGGTATAATCCGTTGAAAAGAACCTATACCGAACAGACTAAGAATAAATCTTTGTTTCAAAATAAACAATTTAAGTTGTATGTAAAGTTGTTCTTTAATTGACTTGTATCAAAGTGCCCAAGTGATATTTCCTAGAGTTTGTATAACCTGATTGTTTAAATGAAGTTAATGTTAAAATATAATACAATTTCCGAAAGGAGGGGGAATGAACAGTATGTCCTAACACTTCCAGACTATGTTTTAAAAAAATGGCTTGCAGGGTTGTGGATACAGAAATTACGATTAGAAATGAACAGACCATTTTCGGCAGCAATATCCCTTATGGAGTTTATTGTAACTTTTATTCCTGCAGACTGGTTTACTAGACACTTTGAACTTTGAGCTTCGACACTGACTATATTTCTCATAGTTTCCACTTGTTCCCAGCTCATTAGATTTTACTCCTGCCGATGTTAGAGGAGACGAAAGTTGGGCCATAAAAATAAACACACTATATCTGATAATATATCGGGAAAATGTTCACACCTCAACGAATAAACGTTCGTGTTATAACAAGGGCATTGTATTATGGTAAGACAACAGTACCTCTTCTGTTTGATTAAAGAACATATTATTGTGGACCTTAATTCATTTCCTTTAAGGCGCTGGTAAATTACGCGTTCAAGATGCTTAGTTGATTCGTCTGGACACAAATGTAAATATTCCTGTGCCTGATAAATCCCTTTCAAATGTTTCAGTTGCAGTTTCATTTCACTATATTTTTATCTTTCTATCCAACTGGAATACAATAACTTAAAATATAATTATCAGAATGGCCCAAATCGTTTCACCATTACATGGAACTTTTATATCCATTTATATTTCAAGCCTTTTTATTAGTAACTCTGATAATATTTGATAAGTTGACATAAAATGGTGTTTGAACTATAAACGTATATTACAAATCTTCTATAGAAAGAACTAGATTAAAATACTATTTTCGATTTCCGCAGATGTCACGTTAATACTCTTTAAGTTTACTGCGTTGTTGTAAGCATCACGTTTCAGTCAGAGATATTAAAACGTAATATCATCCCAAGTTCTAATCACATCTCGATTAGTTTAGATTGAAGCAATGGAGAAGATATGACTCAATGTGGACCAGTATTAGTATGTGCTGTATTTACTTCTCCCGAAGATCATCGTTTTGAAAATTACCTGCATTGAGTTATGTTTTTTTTCGGTTGCTTCAACTAAGAAAAATTAGTAGCTTTGAATAACCATAAACTACACGGAATGTGTAGCAAGTCGTAGGAGATTTCTACTTCATTTTGGTGAGGTTGTAGAACCTATCGGTTCAATCACAATGGTTTATTTCATATTACTAAGTACCTTATGGCTCGTTAATGAAGCGAACATTACAGTTGGCAGAAGCTTTGGCAGGAGGAACTGGAAGGAATTCGGTCACTGTCTTGAGATTTATTTGGTGTGATGATGGAAATATTGTTGGACAAAAATTGGAATAGCAGGACTGGTGTCGTCCCTAATGCGAGATTCTAGCGTTAATCATCCATCCCTCGGGATCGTGAGCATAGTGCTGCTGTCCAACTACACTTTACTTGAAGGAGTTACGAAGTTACGGGGAATAGCTTGAGTACTACTCGCCTCTGCCAGACGGCCGAAGCGCAGGAAGTTGGTGCCGTGTCCGCCCTTGCCGAGGCGCATGAAGGACGAGGTCCTGCCCGCCGAGCCACCGCGGCCGAGCCTCAGGAAGCTCGCCTGCGAGTGCCCGCCGCGGCCCAGCCGTATGAAGTTGGTCTGCGGCGTCGTCTGCACCAGCGACGACTCGTCAGCCTCGTCGTCGGCGGCGGACCGCACGTCTCGTCGCTGCACTTCGTCGCCCTCCAAGTACGAAGCGTCCACATCCACGTCATCTGCGTCCGCAGCGGCCGCCGCGGCCCGCAAGGGCGCGGTCAGCAGGAGCAGCACCAGCAGGAGCGGGGGGCGACTGGCTGCGTGCGGCCTCATGGTCTCTCTGCGGGCAATGTAAAGTGGCTGGTCAACAACCTCATGCAGAATAAACAGGTGCCAGGTTGCCAGCGGTGCTCTACGAAAACGATTCGGAGGGTACGAACACTCACAACGCACGCGCCTATGATGAAGCCACCGAGAGCGCTGTACAACACTGTATGTCCTATTTTGACCTCACTAGTTTATGGTCCAACTCCTAATCTCTATGCTCTAAAATCAAGGAATTTACGAATTTTTGAAGTCTCAGGCTTTCGCGGCCGTCTTTATTGATAGTAAATAGATTTTGCTGGAAAGCCGTCTTAATTATTTTACAATATAAGCCTGTGGTTCCAAATTAGTTTACCCCGAGTATTACTTCAAGAAACAGCTCAACCTAGCGTACCTTCTAAAGCTAAAATGATAAATACACTGATCAGCCAAAACATTATGACCACCTGCTTATTAGTGTGTTGGTCCATCTTTGGGCACAATACAGCAGTGATTTGACTTGTCATGTATTCGAAAAAGCCTTGTTAGATTTCCGGAGTTGTCTGGCGCCAGATGTCTACGCAAAGGTCACGCGATTCCCTTAAGGGGTAGGTACAGTTAACACATACAAATATTTGTAGAAATTGAAATTTCGTTTTCTCCAAATCTATTTAAATTTGAGAGTTCAAATTTCGTAGCTCCATAGAACTGTTATAGTTACATATAAAACTTGATTTTTAAAATAAAGATATTATTTGAAAATATGTTAATGTACTATCCAAACTGACAGTTAAAACATTGTTATTAAGGGTTTTAATAACTGAAAGCATAATATTTGAAATTTTGTAGAAATATTTTTTTTTAATCTTTTAAACTAATATCCAGGCAATTAGTTAAACCAATAATATAATTATACTTAATTTTATTTAATTTCAAGAAATTAAAATCGTTTGTTTTAAACAAATAGGCATATTTTCCATTTGTGAAAAGCTGCATAAAAAGTAATGATAGGGACTGTAGTAATTAGTATGTAGAACATGTCCAGAAAGTTTGAAAAAGATCTATGCATGTGGAAAAAAGTTATATTTAAAATCATTTGATGAATTGCTGTTTTGAGATATTTAAGGTTAGATTTGGATTACCTTCAAGTGCAGGGAGAATGAAGTGGCTGTCAATCGTGAGGGACTTTGCTCAGTCACGCATAATTCCCACACTGTCAAAGATATTTAAATAATTTTTTTCACCAACAAGTAAAAACTATTTTAGTGAATCGAAAGAAAAAAATCATTTTTTAAAACCTGATAACTGTACCTACCGCCTTAAATTACGGGCCGGAGAGTTTTGGGCGTGGCACCTGGGAACGAGCATCTCAGAAATGGCGAGGCTGATCGGCTGTTCGTGTGTTACTGTAGTGACCATCTATTAAGACTGGGCGACAAGGTGGTTGGCGTCCACGCCTCATCACAGAACTTGGAGTTCGGAGGCTTTCCCGTTCTGTAAAGCGGGATAGGCGGTGATCTGTGGCAGATCTGACAGCAGAATACAATGCTGGTGCAGGCACAATTGTTTCGGAGCACACTCTGCTATCAGATCTGCCACAGATAGCCGCCTATACCGCTTTAAAGAGCGGGCAAGTCTGCGACCTCCACGTTCTTTGATGAGGCGTGGACGTTCACTACCACATCGCCCAGTCGTGGTTTCACCATCCTTCAACCACTCTGCATAGATGCTCATCACAGTAGCAAACGAACAGCCCACCAGCCTCGCTGATTCCGAGATGCTCGTTCCCAGATGGAAATCTAGCGTCCGACAACACCGAAAACCTAACAAGGACTTTTCGAATCCATGCCACGCCGAATCACTGCTGTATGTGCTTCAAATACGGACGAACACACTAATAAGCAGGTGGTAATAAAAATAACAATAAAAGTTACATCAGTATATTCTTCAACTTGAGTAGTAATTAAATTTAACACGAATGTGAGTCTGTAACTGAAGAAAATACCATGGAATAAGTGGATGGATCAAATTCTGTCATTGAAAACCAGTTAAAAATGTAAGGAAAACCGATGCAGTAGTTTTCAGATCCCGATTGCATGGTTTTGAAATACTGAGTAATCATCGTTTACTGATAGTGATGCCCCCTATCATAGAACAAATATTTGACCACGTGCCTCTTGATGTGGGGAATTTCCACAGAATTAATATTTTTATGATCGTTAACAAATCGACAAATCAAATTTTGACAGCTTTTTCTCGTTACTGCGCCAGTGCTGTTCACGTGTGCTGAAATTAGAGAGATATTACCCGTAATCACTTAATGATTATAGATAAATATCCATATAACTGATGAATAAAAGTATTTGAATATTTGATTGCTAAAGGTTTTTAAGGGGAGTACTTGGCTACAACATTCCTACCAGGTTTAGAATATTCACCTGCTGTTTATAGCCTGTTTCGCTTGAGTAGCTTTCTGTCGGCTTCACAGTGGCACAAGATCTGGTGGCATACCAGACGCAGTATCATACCAGTACACCACTCACGTGTCGTCAAGATATAAAACCTTACCTGTAGTGGACAGAATAACGTAGCATGTGACGTAGGGCAGGATTCCGACTGTAGAAAAACTACAAAATCTGCGTGAGTTAGATGCCCATATGTGAATCAATCGTAGAGTTTTTTTTATAACTGACAAACACTGTTGCTTATGAATTTTTTACACGCTTTATATTAGCTTGACTTGTATGTATGTATGTATGTATGTATGTATGAATGTAACGGAATTTTACAACTCCATTTTGACCCACTTCCAGATGTCCGAGCTGTTTGAAATTTGGGACACATATTAAGAACCGGTGACAATGCAATAATTTCATAGCTGTATCCTGCTATTCTTATTACTTTGATAGTAACAACAGAAAAATGGTTGAATGTCGTGGAATTTTGCAATTTAATTTTAACCCAATTCCAGATGTCCGAGTGACATTTTGCTCATGTATTGATAACTGATTACAATACAATAATTTCATAGCTATGTCTTGATATTCTGATTACGTTGACAGTAAAAACATAAAAATTTTGCACACGTTTTAAGAACCGTTGACAATACAGTAGTCTCTTAGCAACGTCCTGCTATTCTCGTTATTCTGACGGTAACAATAGAAAAATGGTTGCATGTAATGGAATCTTTCATTTCAGTGTTTACCCGCTTCCTGACTTCCGAATGGTTTTAAATTTTGCTCACTTATTAAGAACCGATAAAAATTCAATAATTTCACTCTCACCACGTTGTCAGTGTATCCTATACTTGATGGGATTACTGAGTTAGGCAATGCAGCCGCGACATTAGTGCACAGGTGCGATTCAAGAAATCTTCGTCATTTGGCGGCCACATCCATCGGAGATTTCCCACCCAATATAGCCATCATCATCATCATCGTTCTCCATTTTCCCAGGTGTGATTTACGAGCCTTGGTTGCTGTAGACGATCGTCTTCTGCTGTCTCCTATCCAGAAAGGTTTCTCTGTCTGAAGTCGCTTAACGTGATATTGAATAGTAAGTATTCGAAATATTACTTCGTACTATTATAGAAAAGTAACCTTCCTCGTTTACCGTGCTATTGGATCTCTTGTTGAGTTGACCATTTAATTGTATTTTACTCGTGGGAATAATAATTAATAATGAAACTACAACTCAAAGAAAAAGAGAGATTGGCGAAGAAAAGCCAACAGTAAGAAACATACTTTTTAAACTATCTGAACTAAAAAGTTAAAAATAAAATTGTAGTTTAAAAAAACTAAAATCACGCTTTCGTAGTAATGTGAACTAAAACGTTAAAAATAATATTTAAATGTAAACATTTTGTTTAACAGTGATAGGACATCCCACAATTCAGGATAAATTAATTTTTTTGAATAAGCTTAAAGTATAAAGTCACTGATTACAAAATCAACTTTAATGTTAAAAAAGCGTGGGGTGCGCTCTGCATAACTTTTGACAATGACTCTGTCTTTGCAAACAGCCAACGACAAAAAATATAAGACAACTGAAATAGCACCCCATGCTTTTTTACATTAAAGTTAATTTTGTAATCAGTGACTTTATACTTTAAGCTTATTCAAAAAAATTAATTTATCCTGAATTGTGGGACGTCCTATCACTGTTAAACAAAATGTTTACATTTAAATATTATATTATTTTTAACGTTTTAGTTCACATTACTACGAAAGCGTGATTTTAGTTTTTAAACTACAATTTTATTCATGTTTTCAACGTATGAATGACAAAGGAGGGGCAAGTGTCTAGTGGACTCGCGAAGATATCGGATGAAGTCCCGATTCCCAGAACTGAAAGCCACATTTCGTCTCATTTTTCATTCGATTCTTTCCCCGCTGAATGTGTGAGCACAAAGTCGTTTACATCTTTAACCTTTAAGGTCACGTCCCTTGCAGGATCCTTCGTTCCAGCGCTGCAGAATCCTTCAAATGTTCAGTTAACTGTTAATATTCGTACCAACGTACAAAGCTGGTCAAGCCAGTGTTAGAACCCGATAGTGATTTCAGAGCCGTAAGGCGATGCGTATAATTGGTGCATCGTGATCGCCCCAACAATAAAACGGAAAATAATGTCTTTGTACTATCAACAAGCATTTGCACAATTTTCAATTATCCGATAGCTTCTCTGAGTTAAAACCTCTTGTATTCGCTGATCTAACAACATTTATGAAACTAGTTAGAAGTTCAGAATTACGGACCCAAAGTATTAAATTAAAATTTTCGTTCATAACGTACACTGTTGCTTCGTATTAAATTTAATTCATTATGTCAAGCAACTTTGAACTATTTTAATTTGCGTATTATGCCTTTTCTTTGTTAGCTGTGGTTCAAAATGACCTTAATGTGTTGCATGTCCCAATGCAGCGAAATGCTAAGTATCAAACCTATTTATATTAATAAAAGTAACTTTTTTCATTCATTTCCTTAAATTTTAAAACTTCCGAAGCAGCTTCAGTAAGATTTTTTTTTTTTTTGTCGCTTATTTTGCGCCCATAGAGTATAGTAAAGCCAGCATATTTTATTTCAAATTCTAATTTGGTATAGATGTTACAGATTTCTTCATTAACCGAATATATTATGAGTATACTTCCAGACAGACTCACAAATTTCCAATGTTGTGTTAGATTAGCGCTGTATTGGATATGTTTCTGTGCGGGAGTGTGAAAACTCACTGTTTACATCAAAATTTAAAACTTTTTCTTTTTATAAGCTAGCTGAAACTGGTGCCATTATTATTGCTAGTATTATTCTTTCTATTCAAAAAGCCTATTTCGAATAGTATTGCTTGGTTTTCTATCATCTGAAATTTGGCTCTAGAAGTCGGACCGCAACTCAAACAGTGTTCCAGGAAACATCTCAGGGTCACATCAGTTTAATGTGTACTGAGGTATAGAGCTCTAAAATCACTTTGCGTCCATGATACATTACTTTATGAGGAGCTTTGGAGTTAATTTTGTATCTTCTGCATTGGCATGTAGTCTACTGATCGCTGACCTATTAAACCTTTCGTTTTCTTTACTGGTTCGTGTTTAACCACCACACAGCATTCTGTTTAATTTGAGTCTGACGTGGGGCTTGAATTAATTTGAAACCAACACAACTGTCACGCAGACTTCAACGTTTCAGTTTCATTAACTATGTATCAGCTGAATAATTCAAAGTCCACCAAAATACAACGCTCTTGCGGTCAGCCGGTGTACTGCACCTAACATATTCGTGGTTCCATTTTGTCAGTCAGTGCGCTCGAGATAATGTTTACCCTCGTTCTGCATTTAAAACATGTTGCAGGCGATCGCTGGACGAAAGGCAGTTGCAGGGAATGATACGTGGTACAATGAATGACGGAAGTGTGCTGTCATATGATGGGAATATGATTTGACACCTAATTTATTCACAGATATGGCTCCAAGAAAAGAAATTTCCAGTTAACAGCAATAACTGCCGACACTTGCAGTAAGAATTACATTTTAGAGTTAAGATTTCACTTTATCCCGCACGACAGATCGAACCAAAAATTTAAGTCTCACAAACAAATGGATAGGCCCCTACATATAATGGGAAATAAAATATGGATGTCAAACTCGTTCAGGCCATACACCAATTGTTTTTCAGCATCATCAAGAAAGTAGAACACTAATCGTTCTCAGAATTGTATCTCATTAATGAACCCCATGTCCAAATGCGCTATTCCCCTTCGCAAATATATATAACTTATCAAAATATTTGAAATTGTATGGAAAAGCACTCTAGCTTATATTCTACTACGGTATTCGAAAAACAAACTTCAAATAGTCATTTGAAGTTAATTCAAACTGATAAAACTAGCAAAATTCTTTGTTGCATTTAAAAATGCTTCAGAAAAAGGCAGGCCGCTTTTAAGTTAATATACTTCCACTCACTGTTAGTGGTTTCATACTAACTCAGATTTTGAGACCTTATAGAGTATTTATTTGTTTAATGAAGTACCTCCAAGGCGTAGATGTTTAAATGATAAATAGTGGAAAGATAATTATTGACCTAACTACGTTCTGTTTCCTAAGTTCTGTCCATAACAAACATTTGTAGGAAATAAATAAAGAAATCTGATTAGTTAGTACTTTCTGTGAATGTTACTCATGACTTCATAAAATAAAAATCTTTCCGCTTCACATCATGCCAGCTTACAGACGCAAATATTTCACTCTCAATATTTTTCTGTATAATTAGTGATGTTATGAGAACAACAACCTATCACGTCTATTCTTCTCAGGAAGTAGAAGAAAAAATAAAAGATGAAGAACTGCGTGTTAAATATAATCGCTGTATAGCAATTAGTAGCGGTGTGCTAATTTTCATTTCTCTACAAGCTCCTGGGAGCTGTAGAAACATAAAAAATAAAATTAACGCCATTAACACAGCGCTGAGACATCTTGAAGTAGCAGTATTTTTTAAAGAATTAAAACTGACACAAAATGTGTTTGCAGCGAACGTTAAACAAAAAGAATTAACCTCTGCAATTACACTGGTGAAAACAAACCTCCAGACTAATTTTCAGTCCGTTTCACGCTAAGTTTAAAGTCAAATAAAAGGCTTGCAAAAATTCTGTGATAAACATAAGTTCACCGATCGGATACATTACTCTAAACCAGCAACCCGATCAAGTAAACGATTACATGAAAGGTTGTATTCATAGTTTTAAATTAAAATTGGAAGGTAACTGCCAAGTAAGTCGAAACAAGGAATCCTCTGTATCTAGACACATCGAATTTACGTTTGTCTGAAATTTTCATGACTTATGATTCCTTTCATTACGTCAATTTTCGTCCAGTAATCTTAATAACGAATTCTATTGAAAATATAAAATTGTTGGCATAATTAATTAACACAACAGAAAATTAATGTTAAATGCAAGGATTAAGAAGGTCCACAAATTGCAATTAAAACAAGAAATATATCTTAAGATTAAATTACTTAATATCGGAAGCTCGACTCCGAGTATCAGATCAAAATAATTTAGTCTTAGAGCTTCGCTTGGAAAGATTATTCCGGAGAATATCCTAACGGAATACACATGTCAAAAACCTATTAATAAACAGTGTTCTCTGAGGTTCCCAATGTACATGTAGCAAACACTCTAGATGGAGTAGGTTGGTCTTCCAAGCAGAATGCCTCTTCATCTATGGATCTGAAGGTGACTGTGGAGTCCAATGCGAGAAGCACACACTTTACCACAATGATGACAAGCATTCCCGGGAAGGACAGCCGAGGGGCGCTGCTTTATGCTGTTGCGCTACTTCTTTTCAAATGCTGATCGTCGGCAAGTATCTTCAGATAGCATTGTTCCATGATGAACAAGTGACCTCTAGGATCAGCGGTCAGGGGCATAGGATTCCAATTGTTATGGTCAATGTGACTCATCTTCATGCTAGCCTTGATAATTTCTTTAAACCGCTTCCACTGGCCACCAACACCACGTTTACCTACCGTTAGCTCTGAACAGAACACATTGTAATACAATTACATAGGAGGGAATAGCGTACTGATCCACGTAAGATTAAGTTAGGAACACTAAGATTTAATATTAAGTAAGAATTTGTTAAAGGACCCAATAAAAAGAACATGAGTAGAGAACTCGGTAAGGGGTAGATTTAAGATTGAATTGATAAGTGTATTTTAGAATTTTTCGAGAGGGAAAAAGCCTATTAACATTATGAGAAAGAACAAATACATATTTTTGGATAGCAATTTAAGATATAAATACAAGGTAACGGCCATTGGGGTACCCAAGAATTTCACGCTCTGACGTCACGAAGTTTTAGCGATCAATCTGAAACGCGCCTGCAACCGGGCCGTGGTCAAACAATTTGTGAAAATGAAATCTTAACCTTTATGAGAGACGGGTAGACTAATGTCTTTGTTTTTTGTACACAAAATGCCATAAGGCAGAAGTGGTATATCAGAGCCTTTAATCAAAGTGGTAGAGCCGTCTACCGTTTGATCGAGGAAGAAGCTTTGGTTACCTATCTTTGTGTACCGTGAGCCAAGAGGGCATAAAAACCGACTTCAACTTAGGCTAGATTTCATTGGTATATCTCAGTCCTCAAAGTATAACTCAGCATGAGGTTTTAGATTACAATTTGCACGGCTAGAGAGTAGTGAATCAGTAATTTTATAAAATTGCAACGAAATTAATGTAATCCAGTTTATTCTCTACTGTATATTAATTAAGTAACAATCTCTCTGTCACGTAACAATAATTAAACGTCAAGTCTCTCTTTTACAAAAGACCAAATTCCAAAGTAAAGTTCTTATACAGACAAGCCGCAAGCGAGGAGAATAGTAACTTTAATTTTGTTCATTTTTACAATTTGCTCCCTGTGTAAGGCTGTATGCTAAGTTATCTAAGTGCCATCCAGACATGTAATATTAGCTACCCATAACAGAAGGGGATATAAGACAGTTGAGTGTGATAAAACCAATCAACATGCCACATTTTAAAAATTAACTATAAAATAGACAAATTTTGCAACAAAATCTAAAAGAAAACAACAAACATGCATATTTCTAAATAAGAATGTGAAATAATTATGTAAAATAATTGTAACACTTGAAGCTATCTACATGATCGCCAGGACCGAAGGCCAAATAGTAGTAATAAAAGCTTACTCTCCTGCTCTTTTGCTCTCTCTCACACACGTGATAATGTTCTGTGTCAAACCTGAGGATAATTCTGTACTTTTAGAGGTCTGGTGACTCCGTGGATAAGACGCCTGATTGAAGATCGAAAGGTCATCGGTTCGAATCCCTGTCTCGACGAGGATTTTCAGAGGCTCTTAAGCCAATCTTCCCCTCTGACACAGCTTGCAGTGTAATGAGAAGTACGCCAAAACGGTTCCGTGGTTCGGATTCCACTTTAAACTGTAGGTCCCTATACCCGGTAGGATTTCCATGTTAGGTTAAGGTGACTACGACAGGGGAATACGCAGCTGATAGAAACACTGTCATTACGACAACACGAGCCTTCACTTTTTTATTCTAGTGTAGAGACGTATTGGGGCTAAAATTCATTTAATCCTGTAGCTTGCATAGGAATGTTGTTTTGTCAGATGGAGTTAGTATATGTAACATGTTTTATGAACTGAATTTAGAACTTTCGTAAAGGCTTTTCCAAAGATGAACCTAATAACTGAGGAATAATTATCGAATTTGTATACAACTATTCCTAATAAATAATCAATACTAAATATAACTTTTATTGTAATCCTCATTTTCCACCGCAGTTATTTCTGGAAATAAGTCAAGTCTCTGATAATATGCAGTATTCGTGAAAGAAATTTTGTAAGTGGGGAAGTCGCAATTTAAAGACAAATTAATCACAATAAAACAGTGAGCAACAAGGAAGGCAAGGTTGCACTAAGAATATTCGATTGTTTTTAAATTTTAAAGCTTAGTTGAAACTGTAAAAACAACTTGAATGCGTGTTTACGACAATGATATATATAATGTGACCAATTTTTTTACAATAAAAATGAGGACGAGAAAATTTAAGGTAAAGTACAACTTAAATAAATGAAACATTTTATTAATTAAAACAAAAATACAATAACGGTGGTTACCTATCTTTTAATTATGTATTTTTCCATTCAATGATTTTTTTTGTCAATACATCATTTTCTAATAATATATAGGAAATTTCGGAACAAGAAATATCTGTCATATTGAATTTTACAATAAGTACTGCAGCTGGAGTATTTACATTCAGTCTTGATTTCTCACTAGTGCAAAAATCATTACCAATTGAAAAAAAAAACGCTTTCAATTGCTGCTTTAGTTCCAGGGTAGCACAACGTAAATTCAACAAGAATATCTAAATTTTCATATGGAATGTATTCATTTTTGAAATGGTTAAATATTTCCACCCATCTTTTATCATGTTGATTTCCCATTGTTATAATTTATCAGAATTTAAATATACATTCAGTCTTCTTTTCTTCAAACAGACAGTTGTCATCGATTTTAATATCAGGCATTTCATTCGATAAGAACGCAACACAATTTTCAGTATCTGCCCGTTTTACTTGCGAAGAAGTCACATAACACAATTGGAAACTGTTATTTCCTTTAATATTGGTTTCAGACCATTTTTCGACATATTGAAAACATGTTTGTTAAAAATTCTGCACTTTTTTTGGTAAAATTTTCCATTATGCCAGGATTTTACATTTTTTTTTATTATTATTATTTTATTAAAGGAATAAATTTTTCTTCAACTCGTGATTTATTTTGAAGGACAAAATCGTTAAAAATAAGACACTTCTGTAGCTGGAATATGTTTACCTTCAATATTTTGAATCGTTTTGTGGAAAATAGATGCCTGATTATATACAAAATACATTAATATCTCCGATAATTCATATCTGAAAAAAAGAATCCATAATTTTAAAACATTTGTCTAAACTTAAAATACGAAGACAGACAGAAGGACAGTACATACAAAAGAAGGACTGTCCTCCTTAAAGTAGGACGATTGGTCACCTTAACATATACCACGATAAAGCAAGAAAAGTGATCTTGCGTCCATGGATTGTATAATGTTGCGGATGAGGCAGCCGCACGGCTTACACTGATACTTCAGTTATTGTCAGAACAGAGGCGGCTCAGCCACCACTTCCTTTTCCCTCTCCCCAAACCGGGAAACCTCGATTCGGATCGAGGAGGCGACACGGCGGCAATAAAGACGCCGGTCGGTTGGTCTATCACGGTAGGACCCTCAGCTGAAAGATTGATCTGACTTAGCTCTGGGCTCCTCTGAAGCCCGCACGTGCTACAAGAAAGACAATTACAGGGAATCACCAATCCATCGCGTGAAGCATGGGAGTTGGCAGTGTCAGTCAATCATGCCAACGAGTAGACGCTAGAAGCCTTAAAAGTAAGCAAAACAGCAGCAACAATTGCGGAGGACAGTTCTTCATTACCTATACGTGTAAGGAATTTTCAGATGGTAGATTAGAACAAGTAATAGAAGTCGCTGCTATGTTAGACTAAACCGATTCAGAACGTTCGTGAGCGTAGTTCCGCCAGCAGCAACGAGACAATTCGGAGAGGAATTTGTTGAGGTTTCTTAGATCAGCTGTAGGTTCAAATCAAAAATCGACCGTAGGTGCTCAAATGTGTTTGGTGCTAGCATATTCAGCACTAGTAACTCCACATGTGGTTTAAGGGAATATTAATGAAAATAAATTGTCAATAAACTTGATTCTCAATTTCGATATGAGTATATTGTTTCTTCAAGTACAAAAATAATTTTATAGTCAACAGATACGCGACAAAAAATATTTCTTTCAATATTTCGTCTGGTGAAGATGGCGACAACGAATCAGATCGCCGAAATATTGCGCAATTGTAAGTGTATTTACAACACACCTTTTACTCGGCTGGTCACCCGAGAACAATATCATATATATTATTTCTATAAGGTATTTTTTTGTCACAACCCTGTATCTTCCTTCATACTTAACCGAAATCAATGAATGAGGTGTCATTTTAAAGCTTATGGTCTTCCCTTTGGTCACATCATATTTTAAGAAATGAAGATTTCGGAGTTCGGCCCTTAAAGGGCGAAAATGTCAATTTTTCTAAAATGCTATTTTCTGTGTTATGAGTCAATTATCTCCGTGGATACCTATCTGAGATCGTTTAATGAAGTATAATTTTAAAGATTAAGATCTCTGCTTTAGTGACGTCATATATTAAGACAGAATTTTTTCGGAATTCGACCCTTAAAGGGCAAAAGCATCAATATTTTTGCAATTCGTTTTTGTGTCACGAGCCATTTATCTCCCTTAATATCTAAATGATATAGATAAATGAGGTATCATATTAAAGAATAAGGTCTGCGCCGTGGTAAGATCATATTTTAAGAAAGGAATTTTTCGTAATTCGACCCTTAAAAGGCAAAAAAGTCAATTTTTCTAAAATGCGTTTTTTTTTATCTCGAGCCGTTTATCTCCCTGGATATTTAACCAAAATCGATAAATGAAGTAGGATTATAAGGAGTAATGTCTCAGCTTTGTGAAATCATATTTTAAGAAAGAATGTTATTGGAATTCAACCCTTAAAGAAAAAAAGTATAAATTTTTCTATAACCGATTTTTGTGTCACGAGCGATTTATCTCCCTTGATATCCAACCGATATAGATAAATGAGGTATCATATTAAAGACTAAGGTCTGCGTCGTGGTAACATTATATTTTAAGAAAGTAATTTTTCGTAATTCGACCCTTAAAAGGCAAAAAAGTCAATTTTTCTAAAATGTGTTTTTTGTGTCTCGAGCCACTTATCTCCCTGGATGTCTATCCAAAATCGATAAATCAAGTACGATTGTGAGGAATAATGTCTAAGCTTTAGTGACATCATATTTTAAGAAAGAAGTGTTTGGAATTCAACTATTAAAGGGAAAAAGTATAAATTGTTCCACAACCTATTTCTGTGTCACGAGCTATGTATTTCCCTTAATATCTAACCGATATAGATAAATGAGATATCGTATTAAAGACTAAGGTTTCCGCCGTGGTAACATTATATTCTAAGAAAGGAATTTTTCGCAATTCGAACCATAAAGCGCAAAAATGTGAATATTTCTAAAATACGTTTATTGTGTTTCGAGCCATTTATCTCCCTGGATTTCTAACCAAAATCGATAAATGAAGTAGGAGTATGAAGAGTAATGACTGAACTTGGTCACATCATATTCAGCCTCACTATTCATTGCATTTTATTGGCGAAATTTTCGCACGGGTCGTCTAGTTTATATAGAAATATGCTGTTTACATTTTTGATTTACAAAAACCTAACTGCTCTCCTCTTTTCCCCCGTCACCTTAATTTCTGTCAACGTTGTTCATACAAATCCACAGTTTTTATCTCATTTCGATAGTACGTAGCACACGCATATTTCAAAACAAAGCGGTCTGGTAGCTCAGCGGTTAAGGCTTCATAAAGTTTCTCTCTCCGGTTGCGGGTTCTAATCCCGTGGTGAGCAGGAATTTTTAGGAGTTGTATTTGGTTATATGAGCTACGCCGGGACGTTCTGTGGTTCTAATTTCACATTATACTGTAGGCCACTGAGGAAAAGAATTGGCCTTCCTGCCTCTGACACCGAGCGGGGCGGTGTAACGGTTAGCGTTCTCGCCTCGCATTCGGGAGGACGGCGGTTCGAATCCCCGTCCAGATTTGGGTTTTCCATGGTTTCCCCAAATCACTCCAGGCAAATGCCGGGATGCTTCCTTCAAAAGGCCATGGCCGAATTCCTTGCCATTCCTTGCCCCCCATCCTTTCCCGTCTCTAAAGACCTCGATGTTAAAAAGAGACGTAAAGCAGTTAAAAAAAATTCCTCTGACACAATAGATTGGTACATCTTCTTAGGGGAGATTCGATCAACCTTCGAGTTGTGGACTAAGTTAGATTTTTAGTTTTTGAAGTGAAAACTTCTTTAGGCGCGTTGGGCGATATTTTTAATGGGTAAAATCATGTGAGTTTGCGTCACGACGTGCTATTATACCTGTTGAAGTCAAGTGGTCAATAATTAAGGTGTCTGACTATAGAATGAAAGGTCCCCGGCTCGAATCCCTGTCTCGGGAAAGATTTTCTTAGGCCCTTAACCCGACCTTCACCTCTGGCACAGCTTACTGTGCGATATGAAGTACGCCAGAACGCTTTCGTGGTTCGAATTCCACCTTAAACTGTAGGTCCCCTGTAGCCGAGAGCACTACCGCATTAGGTTAAGGCGGCTAAGCCAACGGCAGAATTTGGAGCCAGTAGAAACTCTGTCACCAGGTCAATACGACCACATTGCATTACGTATTTAGTTTACCTGTAGCTATAAGTATGAAGTGTTGCGCGTATGATACTCATAGTTTTAAGTTTTCACTTCTGTCGATAGTGCCCAATGACTGCCAGCTGGTTATTTAATTTTTAAATGACTTTCTGCATACATAGTCATTCTGACAGCTTCACAACAAATCTACCAGTGTATATCTATTTTCCTAGTCTACACAATTTTACCTCTTTAAATGTATAATATATCAAGTATTTTTGTTTAACACTGTACTTTCACAGCATTCAAACCGTGACCCCAGCAAATTGTAGTTACACTAATCCCTATGCTGCCACGGTCGGCTTTTCCAATTTTAATTTTTCAGGGAGACACCATGTGGCTATTCGCAATGTTCTACATCTACATCTACATCTATACTCTGCAATTCACAATTACTGTGGGTGGCAGAGGGTGCTAAGTACCAATCCTAATTCAGTGCATTCCAATCCCGAACAGAACGAGGAAAGAAAGAATACATAAATGTATCAGTACGGCATCTTATTTCTAAAATCTTATCCCTCCTGTCATTGCGACCTAAATAGGTTGGCGGAAGAAGTATTTCGTTGCACTCATAAATTAAAGATTTTCGCATATTCTCCAACAAATTCAAACGGAAACGACGTCGTCTGTCCGCCAAACAATTCCAGCCCAACCCACGTATCAGCTCTGTGACACTTACATAAGGATTATAACTAGCGGTCACGAATCGAGTGGCTCTCTTCTGTACTTTCTCTAACGTGCCAATCAATCCCTTGCGATACGGATCCCAAATTCCACAACAGTATTCCAAATGCGGACGCACAAGTGTTTTGTACGCTATTTCCTTTGTAGGAGCATTACAACTTCTCAAAATACGACCTATAAAACGTAGTTTAGAATTAGCTTTGCCTACGACGGAAGTTACGTGTAAGACCCATTTCATGTTGCTTTGTATTGTAACGCCTAGATACTTCAGGGAATCCACAGTGTCAACAACCGAATTGTTGACTTTGTACTCGTGAGCAAACGGGGTCTTTTTATTACTTATTTGCATTGCCTTGCACTTTTTGCAGTTAAGTGTAAGCTGCCATTTACGGCGCCACTCCGAAAAACATCCTGAATTTCTAAGCAGTCGTCAGAGCACCTCACTTCCCTATAAATAAGTGCATCATCAACAAAAAATCGCATCCTGCAATTAACGTTCTCGCCGTGATCGTTTATAAAAATTAATAAAATAAGTGGTCCTATTACACTTACTTGTTCGTTACTGTTTACAATTCAATGATTAATTAATTCCAAAGGACGGAAAATTTGATCTAATTTTACACTTCTCTTTCATTATTTCTTCATCTAGTGGCATGGCTTCAGCCTTTAAATAGTCATAAAAAGATTAAGAAAAATATTCTGTGTTGCTGTTTAAAGCACGCCGTCTTGTCGCAGGTAGACGGTGGTTGGTGGACTGAGGCAGGACGCAATCTGGCCCCTGTCACCGTTTCTGGCACCGTGAAACAAAAAAATGATTTACATTTAGATAGCGTTGTCGACGTAACGCACGCATGAAGGACGTCTCACGCGAACAAGCTGCTAATGGAGCGTTGCCTTCGCCCCACCTTCCACACACAAGGAGGAACCTGCTCACGTATCGACGAGGAAGAACGCTTATCACAATAACTTCATACCAAGCCGGGCACTCTTAGGCGGAAATTCCGCTTACTGCACTGCTAAATCATAGGGATAATTGTGTCGTTCAGATCAGTGTAACTATGGATTTAATGAGAGATCTGATTGTATATCCAATATTTCTTTTTATATGCAGAAATTTTGAACAAAAATCAGCAAAAATATGGAAGTATATCTTGCCGGCCATCAAATTTTGTAGTAAGAAGCTGAATCTATTATCAACAGTTAATATGTAAGTTGGGTAACAGCGCAAGCAATAGACGATATTCTATTGTGTTTAATTGATTTCTTCTTTCATTCACCCCTCCTTACTGGCCAACGTCTTTCGTCTTGTAAAAATTTGTTTAAGTGTATTTAATTAATTTACATTAACATGACTGTAATAGCCAAACGTAAAATAAATATATTACACCTTCCAAATAATTATTTTCGTAGTATCAGACTTGTAAAGTCATATAATCAGATACCATCGTTTCTGAATATATATTTTTTCTAATACTGCTGAAATTTTCTGTATGAGATGTGGAATCTAAGACTGTGTATTTGCTTGGAAGAAATCGTGGGGTGACATGTGACATTTACGTCTGACGTTTTGTACAATAGTGTAATTTTGTCTCCTTCTCTTTGTTCAATAAGTAATTAAATTTATATTTATAGTGTGTATTTAATAATATTCTGATTAAAATTAATATTAATAACTACATAAGTTTGTAAATATAGTTCCAAAGATAGTAGCATGTGTAGGAACTGGGGTAGGATAGTGTTTTTCATATTAAGTAATAATATGACACCATCACCAGCCAGGTGTGCTGGCGAGGGTTGTTGGTTTGGGCACCTGTGTGAGTGTGTGTGTGTGTGTGTGGTTTTTTTTTATGGAGGCGCAGAGCAGGAAGTCTGGCTCGTCGGCCTATGCCAAGAGGAGCTGTTTTACTCTACGAGAGAGTGTATAGGAATGTAACAGTGTAATTGAATAAAAGCAATTAATAAATCAATAATATCTCAAGTGGCACATTTTTTCGATAAAACATTTCTAATTTCTGAGCTGATGGCTTGCATGTGTATTAAAAGACGAGAATCTGGACCACCTCTAGAACACACGCCTGTAGCAGCTCGTAGACTCAAGGGCTCGTGACTTTATGGAACGTCATCATTATAAAAGTTTAACCACTCAATTTAGAATTGTTAAAATGCTTGGTTCGTCTCAGTTTCCAATTTTTCTGTACCTGACATCAGTCTTTCAATAAACAACATCCATTTATATTCTGACTACCTCCTGCAACACTAAAACCTTTCATAATTATAGGCAGATGTTAAGAAAAACATGTTTCTAAAGGTGGTGTTGGAAGGTGAAACCAAACGTCACTAATACTCCAAGCTGCTCCAGAAAACGTCAGGAGGTAGGAATCAAATGACACGATTGGTGGTTGATAAAGTCGTCACTATACGTTAAGCATTTGGGTTGACATTTTATTCCCTTATTAATTTAATGTTAGTGGAAGCAAATTTTTTATTTTTGTCATCATTCTTCCCAACGACAAGTCTGCAGCAGAGGTTTATCTTCCATGAATAGTTGATACAGTGTCCAAAACGCTATGTAGACGAAGGTTTATCCGCTCCTCTGTAGCATATCCGACTGTTCCACGTTTTTAAACGCACTTTGTTCCCATATTGCAAGGCTAGCTTACACCGCACGCTGTAAATATAGGTTAGGTTTACACTCTAAACAGCGTCAGAAATATCTTTAGATTTAACTGCATCTCCCTGCCGCAACTTGTTCTTTCGCGAGTATACTTTTCCATTTTTATTTTGATGATTTTTAGACATCCACGATTCCTCTAACTCGCGTAACAGTAAATCTATAGAATTTCATCTTTCTGGTGTAGGTCCACTTATGTCAGCGAACTTCTTCTATGAACTCTTGCTGCAGGTGGTTGACATTTCCTGTGGTGCAAAATTTAGCGACATCACAGCAACGGTGAGACGGTTTATGTCGCCCTCATTTATCCGACCACGTTTATTTCTCATTAGTGGCCTTCGCAGGTGGACCGCGGTGCCAGTAATTAGAGCAGGTGTCGGTAGGTTCAAAGGCAAGCTGTAATTAATATGGCTGGGAAGACAAAAAAAGAGGTAGCCATCTTGACAGCTTGCGGCTAGGGGAGTCCAGCTATAGACGAAGGAATCTACCACTCCATTCTGCAACCGACGCCAGCGTGAATCTCAAGGAGAAACTCCCAGCTTATTACAAACAAACCACTTTAAAAATGAAATGTAATGCAAAGAAATAACTTAATGACGTTTTTAAAGCAGGAGTGACAGCAGAATGTATCTTTCTGTTATGCGATAACGTAAAGGTAGTGCTCATATAGACCTATGAGTTTCTTGGGAGTAAGATTTGTGGCGGTGAAGTTCTACATACCCTCTCAAAACTTCATCACTCGAGTGAAATGTGGCAGCAGTGCAGCAATCTCGCTGGTTTATCCACAAGAAAACATAGTTCGTTCACACTTAGCTTTTGTTTCTTATTATTAACTACTAGCTTCGAGCCCGTCAAAAATGACGGTTTGAACGCAATATTCTGGCAGCTCATTTTTTTTGCAGTTGGTTAATTAAACGGAACTGATATTACATAATACTAATGACCTTGATTTTGCAAAGTTCTACATATTTCATTTGCCGTTCACATAGCCATACAGTAGTAACTTCTACTGAATTAATGACGCCGGTAGTAAAGAACCAATTAAATAAAATCAGATTAGGAATTACAAAAACTTTTGCTATCCATGTAATATCAGTTTTATTCCTGGTCCAGGCACAATTCAGCACATAAATAAATGCATTTTACGTTAGATGACGGAGATTACAATTTCGAAAACAAATAACTGTTATTTATTTGACTAATACATGTCGCGATTACGTATGTACGATTCTCTGAGTTTTTAATAAACCTCATTGTTTCTTATCGTGTGCCAAAACATTCTTAGTTTACGGTTTAAACTGGTGCTTACAACTGAGGCAGGTAAAATAGCGTAAATAATGAAAACCCTTCTCCTTACATTAATTTCTGCATCTGGTTGTCGTAGATAAATAAAAAGCAATATGTAAATTTAATCGAACGTACTAATTGTAGCTTTGTGACATATAATTGCCTGGTATTATTTTTTTCCCTACTCTCAGTATTTATTATATCACTGCTCACTGCTATTTTGCGGCAATAATATCGTTGTTGAATTGCGAGTGTCATATCCTTGATGATTTAAATCTGATAAAAAAGTTATCTTAAATCTCATTTAATAGCTAACACATGTATCAAAAACTAAGGGTATCATATATAACTCTGGTTAGATTATCAGAACACTTGGTTAGGATCTCACATAAATAA
This sequence comes from Vandiemenella viatica, assembly GCA_031002005.1. Taxonomy (NCBI): domain Eukaryota; kingdom Metazoa; phylum Arthropoda; class Insecta; order Orthoptera; family Morabidae; genus Vandiemenella; species Vandiemenella viatica. The sequence goes on along the minus strand of JARYHS010012519.1, from coordinate 67,028,155 downwards.
ATGCATTTTACGTTAGATGACGGAGATTACAATTTCGAAAACAAATAACTGTTATTTATTTGACTAATACATGTCGCGATTACGTATGTACGATTCTCTGAGTTTTTAATAAACCTCATTGTTTCTTATCGTGTGCCAAAACATTCTTAGTTTACGGTTTAAACTGGTGCTTACAACTGAGGCAGGTAAAATAGCTTAAATAATGAAAACCCTTCTCCTTACATTAATTTCTGCATCTGGTTGTCGTAGATAAATAAAAAGCAATATGTAAATTTAATCGAACGTAATAATTGTAACTTTGTGACATATAATTGCCTGGTATTAATTTTTTTTCCCTACTCTCAGTATTTATTATATCACTGCTCACTGCTATTTTGCGGCAATAATATCGTTGTTGAATTGCGAGTGTCATATCCTTGATGATTTAAATCTGATAAAAAAGTTATCTTAAATCTCATTTAATAGCTAACACATGTATCAAAAACTAAGGGTATCATATATAATGGTAGTAGGAATTTATTATGGAAAAGCTTATAAGGAGAAACGAATAAGTCATCCTTAATTATATCTTTAGTTATACGAATACGTTATTCTCGTTAGATTATCAGAGCATTTTGTTAGGATTTTAAATAAAAAAATGCATTTCACTTTAGATTACGGAGACTATAATTTCGTAAACGGGTAACTGTTATTTATGTGACAAATACATTTCGCCTTATGTACATTTCTCCTAGTTTTTAATAAACTTCATTGCTTCATACCTTCTGCCAAAAAAATTCTTAGGTTATGCTCATAACTGATGCAGATAAAGTAGCGTAAATATTGAATCCCCTTCTCAATTTCTGTGTCTAACTGATACGGATAAAATAGCGCAAATATTGAATCTCCTTCTCCTTATATGAATTTCAGCGTCTAGCTGTAAATAAACGAAAAGCAAGATGTTGGTACGAACGTAATATGGTGGTTGATGCTTGGGCTTTCGTTAGCCAATAGGAGAAGCAGCTATAGACGACGCACGCAGACGCCACGTTAGCTTTTTATATAATAGGATTTGTAATGTATTTTGGGTTTATATATTTTGTCATTTCAGTTTTATTAATATGTAGTACGAGTTATTTTGTATTGTAGAGGAAACGTATCTGAGTTATTTTGAGTAGTAGAGGAAAACAATCTGAGATATTTTGTATAGTAGAGGGTAAGAATATTGTTGTTAGGTTGGTACGCTGCGCGGGTGCACGAGAGAGAGAGTTGAGAGTATCATTGGAAGGTTGTTGGATGGCGGGCGATAATATATAGGTGTGTGTTTTGGATCGCCATGCATAAAGAAGACATTAATTGTAGGGTTAATCAGAAGAAAATTACGAAGAACTTATAAGTATGTGATTTATTTTAAGCAGTGTATTATGAAAGAGATTTAAGTCTGATTAAAGATATAAGAATAAAGGAAGTGTTTACTTTGTATTGTTGGAGTGTAATGTGATGGTATAGCTACGTAAACTGATATGAACAAACGTGAAATAAAATAATAGTAATTTGTTTAACTTGAATCAGAATATATACATACATATATATTTTTGCCTACGGCTTCACTCCCAGTTGACATGGAGTTCATTAGAGGCGGGAAAGGATGGAGGGCAAGGAACGGGAAGGAATTCGGCCTTAGCCTTTTGAAGGAAACATCCCGGCATTGGCCAGGAGTGATTTGGGGAAACCATTGAAAACCCAAATCAGGATGCCCGGACGTGGATTCGAATACACCTCCTACCGCTTGCGAGGCCAGAGCGTTACCGCAAGGTGGGAAGAATTAACTACTTTATCTTGCAGTATAAGAAACGAGTCAAATAGAACAAATAGGAAGATTATTCTCTTGGGTTCTGAGGTTAATTCTACGACCCGAAGAATACGCAAGAACTTATTGGTATAGCTGACTGTACGAAGGGTATTTCCTATACGTGACTTACGTGATTAGGACATGGAATATAAACCATATAACGGGGATGGCGAACCAATGGCACACGTGCCAATGATGGCACGCTACCAAATATTTTCGGCTCGACATTAATTAAGTAGGTACCTAATCCATATAAATATTTTTTTTTTTTTCGTCTACATAATTTAAGGTCATAGCAACAAAGTTCTCGTGAAACTAAACTACCGGTGTGGAAGTGACTACCGATTGCGCATAGTAGGTAGATTTCGAGTGAATTTCTCTGAATGATCAAGCGCAGGCGGCGTGGTGGCATGAGGGGCGCTAAGCTGGTTATTCCCTTGATTGTTTGATTGACGTCGTTGACTGCTTTTGCCAATCACGCATAGTTCTTTTGGTTTTATAATTAATTCCGGTAACACAGCTGCTTGTTTTAAGTTTGTTTGAGTTATGTCTAGAACTATTCAACATGGCTAGTTTGGCATCTAAAAAAGTACAAGATAAGAATAATACAGAATTTCAGCCTTGTTGGACTAAGACATATGGCATGGTTAATAAAGGCGATAAAGTGATGTGTATTTTTTTTATGTTCTGGAACGGTGGTATATAGACCATCATCTGTAAAACGGTACTATGAAACAAATCACAAATCTTTTTTTCAAAAAAGCGAACGAGAACAAAAAGAATTAATTGTTTGTGCAATTAGAGAGAGAAATAAACAATTATGTATTAAGTATGTTAGCAAGGCTTGTCATACTAGTGCTACAAGCTTCTCGGCTGCAAATTTTATTGCTCGGTAAGATAAACCTTTTAGTGAGGGACAGTTTTTGAAGAAAGCCAATTTAAAATGAACCTTTTCTCATTGAAGACTTTGATAATAAGGATAAGATAATTCAGAGTATCACATATTCTCCTTCATACAGAAACACAATAAAAGATAGAATACTGAAACTGGAGGAAAATGTAAAAGAACATCAAACAAATGATATCAAATCATTTCCTTTTATGCAAGTATCATTGTGTCCTGACGAAAGTACTAATGTATTGTGAAACAAACGAGATGCAGGAAGACTTCACTGCGACAACGTTGCCAACTGCTACTAAGGTCACAGTTATTTGTACTGCAAGTTTTCAGTAATAATATTATTTCCAATAATTACAAGTATTTCCCAAACTTAAAAAAAGTGACATTTGGATGTAAAAGAAAAACTGGACCATTTAAAACTCATTAAAGAGTTATTTTCAGTAATTAATTCATCAATCGAAGAATTTTCAACGAGATTTTCTCAAAGAATTATCGTAAACACTTAAGTTTGTTATGTAACCTGATGTGAATTCACCTGATAAACTGAAGAAATATAAATGCATCTGATTGAGCTCCAGTGTAGTTCAAAATGAACTAAAAAATTCATCGAAATGAGGAAGGAGTTAGAATTAATAGAATAGCAAGACTATCAAGTAAAGTGAGTAAAAATACCAATACCATCAATAGCTGGCGTTTGCTATCTTAACAATATTTTCATCTACCTATGCCTGTGAGTCATCATTTTCAAAAATGAATAACATTAAAGATTCGCTTCTAAACTATTTTTCAGATGACTCAAGCTTTAATTCTGCTAAAAGTAACAAAGTATGAACATAATATAAATTATTTGGCATTTAATTTGCAACAACAGAAGTCGCAAGACTTTTATCGACTTAAACAAACATAAAAAATTATTGTTTAATGTAATATATATATATATATATATTTCTGGTGGCAAAAATAAAGTTTTAAGGTGATAGTACTTAGTTTTATTTCTTTTCCCATTAATTACTAAGTCATTATTGTTTGATGGCACATCACAGCTTCATTCAACATTTCTTTAGAAAAAATGGCATATAGATCAATAAAGATTCGCCATCCCTGCATATAAAAACGAAGCAGAGTACACGTATAAGTTTCATATCTGCTACACATTTGATAGTCGGTTGAGAGGCAATGTGGAGCCGTTCTGAACTTCAACTAGAATTACAACGAATAGTATATTTGACCATACGCCGAATACAAAATATTCTGCAGACTTCTTGGCCGGTTAGCCGAATTTTCAGCAAAAGTATTCGGCCGGCTTGGCTACAAAATCTGTATTGCTTCGCCGGACACTCACCCACCTTTTCCAGTATAGTTACTTCCTATCACGATGTACCCGTTTTGAAGTTTGGTTTCAAATATCGACGTTAAGTTATTTGTGAGAGATTCCTTTTCTCTCTCTCTCTTAAGAATGTCGGTTACTTGCGCTAAAAACCCTTGCCCCGAGGTGTGAAGATGGAACAGATTTCTTGCAATAATTCATTATTCAGGTTAAGCAATAGGCATATTTTTCTGAAGTTCAATCTGCTGATACCACTTTCTGAACTGCGCCTTAAGTTGTTCGGTAATGACTACTTCGATCAATTCTTCTTGCTGGAGGCCTACGATATGGAATTTATGCACCATATGTATCAATAACCGAGTGTGATAGTTTCAAAGTAAAAACATCCTCAAACCTTGTTTTTAAGTTAGTGAGAAGGGCTTTTAGGTTAAATGTTGAACATAGGCCAAAACATAATTATTCGGGACGTTTGTCAGTGAAATGTTGGGGAAATGGGAAAATTTATACATACCTTCCAATCTTTTGCTTGAATGGATTAATTCCGGCATGAAAAGATTAAATTATGGCCTTCATTTTATTAAATTCAGATTGTCACGTTGTAACTATTATTAGTGCCTGACAATGCAGAAAAGTTAGTGTTTCTGCATCACAATCTTCCACTCATAAATTTCTATTATGGTGATTCATGTGGAAAGATATTTATTATGTTAGTTAGTTATGCTCTGACATTGTGGAAATTGATTATTCACGATTATTTTTGTAATTATAAATAAAATAAATTATCATATAACTAGATTAAAATCAGGTATCAGGGCAACGCAAGAAGGCATACAGTACACATACTCAGCGTAATGTTTCCAAGGTGTGGGAAGGACTTTCTGCAGAGCTGAGTTCAGCGAATTCTCCACTAAGACAGACTAGAACGATAGGCGATACAAACACACACAATAGAACTTGCTAGTTTGACAAGGCAGATACGACATTTCACCGCTCAAGGGGGATCAGCAGCAGCTCTGTGCGTGGACAGTGCGACGGGTGAGATTTACCTAGGTCTCTTACAGCACCAAGCTGGCGTGACCAATTCCAGATATGTGACACCGTCAAGACACGCCAAATTAAAGATGCTGTGAGTGCTTTCTGAGAGAAATGGAAAACTTAATGGGCACGGAAAAAGTACGACAGTTTCTGAAGAAATCAACCAATTCCGTCAAAGGAAAGATGTACTGAATCTGAGTGTGTTTGGAGGGTCGAATGGTTTGTCAATAGCATTATAGTTTAGAAAATTGTTACTATTTTATGTATAATCTTGTTTCATGTCCGCCAATGGGGAAAAAGGCGGGAACTCCTCACTTTCCGATATAGGAACTGAGAACTTGTACAATCTGATTCAGTAACTTTTTTGAATGAAACAGAGGACATTAACATCTGCATATTGTGGGCCATTTCCTCAATTGCAGTAGGATCAATTTTTTTATGAATAATTTTTCCGCCGATGCAATTGAATATGTTGTTTTTATTTTCCGTACGCGTTTCACTTCATTCTCTGAAGAATCTTCAGCGGATCTGTATTTTACATGTTCACATTGGCCTGTAATTGTACCGCGTTTCAGCATCAATAGTATAGTTCTTGTTGAATTTGGTGTTCTGGATCATGTTATTCAATTGCATTGGCGTGAAAAATATTCATAAAAATTGATCCTACCGCAATTGAGGAAATGGCCCACAATATCCAGATGTTAATGAAGCCCTGCCAGGCATTCCCAGTGGACCTGTACAACCAGTACAAGAAGTTACACCTGAAACTACATAAGACCATCCAGATCATCAAATTCAACAAGAACTATACAACTGATGCTGAAACACGGTACAGTCAGAAGCCAATGTTATCATGTAAAATACAGAACCGCTGAAGATGCTTCAGAAAATGAAGTGAAACGCGTACGGAAAATAAAAACAACATATTCAATTGCATTGGCGTGAAAATTATTCATAAAAAAATTAAGAGGACATTAAGTTTCAACAAATAATTTCATTACGTGTCCTGCTGAAAATTGTAAACGTTTTTGTCTAGTATTAATTAATTGTTTCAGTCTAGTGGCCATTCATGTAGGACAAAACTGTTGTTTGTAAATAATTTTGAATGTTTATTAACAATAAATTTAAATACGCCTTATATCTGTAGGCAATTTGTCAAAAGAATATATTGTCAGATCATGACTTTCTATTACTACTTCTGATTAGTAAATCATTTCGAACACCCTTTTCAATCCACAATGTAAATACTCATATGCATTTTTGTAAATTTAAATAATAATTAATTAACATTTATTACAGCTGTATACCGTACCGTTTCAATAGTGAATCAATGGTTTTATTTCAGGCAATTATCCAATTACAAAAAAAAACACTAAGTATTCGGCGAATAGTACCTAGATATTCGACATTCGGCCGAATGGTATAAAAGTGGCCGAATAGGACGAATACAGAATAGTTGCCGAATACTCGTTGCAAGCCTAATTTCAACGCAAAACTTCGGCTTCATCGATATTTGAAACCTACAGGTCAGCTGGGCTACCGGTACGTATCATGTCCTTATCGCATAACTAGTTGTTACCACAATTTCATCCATGTAGATTATTAATGAAAGCTCTCTTAGACTAATGATTGTTTCATCAAACTTTTGCCGAAAAACGGTTCTTTATGTAAAAGGATAGAATGGTCAGTACATTTAATATCTTTTCCCGTCTGTGACGCTTCTAGGCCTTCAAATAAATTTGAGGATTTTTACTGGAGCCTTAATGGTATTTGTCCGTGGTGCTATGTTAGGATTATATTAAGCAGAATTTGTTACACCTCAAGCGTTAAGAGCAAGAAGAGCTGAGAAATCGCTGCAGAAATTGCATCAGGTGGAGAAAAAAGAAAAAAAAGTATAACAGGAGCCATGTTTTAAGATGGTCACCATTCAACATTTATAAACTGAAGAACGTGCCTGTTTTCTCGGTAAATTGTTACAGTAGGGAAAATGAGTGCGCGGCTGTTTGCCGTAAAAAATTAGTGAAGTCCGTCTGAGACTCTGATTGAAAATAAGTGATTGGTATTTCCCGTTTTTGTAAACGAAAACTTGAAAAAAAAGCTCTGTCGTAGTTCTATTTGTAGAAGGCAAAGTTTAAGCCCGTTGTGATCTTAGGAAATGAGGACTTGTAAGAAGGCGCTCTGTGGTAGTCCACGGCAAACTGCGAGACTTTTGCGGTGTTTAATTGTGGAAGTAAGTTGCCTCAGAGAGATCTTTCGTTATTTATTTATCAATCTTGCTTCTTGGGCCCCTGCTGTGGTAGGACCTCTGGGATGTGAAACATGTCGTACATACAATACGAGTCACAATCATAGTGAAAACAATCATATGTTACAAAGACAAAGAAGCAAAATAAAACAGCTCTCAGATGGCTCAAGATAAATTGCACATAGATAATCTACTGTTAAAGGATCATTGTTTAAACTTTTGAAATCCAGTTCTCCCATGTATTCTAAGAAGGTTTTTTTTTTATTTTTTTTATCCAGTATTTGTTTTCTAATAAACTCATTGTTGTGAATAAATTATTAAATGGTTCTGTATATTTTATTCTTCGGCAGCCGTTGCGTGAAGCAGTGCCTTCTGTGTTAATATAATTTAAAGTGTTTCGTTTTCTGTTGTTTCATCTTTGAATATTTGTTTAGCAGCCCCAGTTGTCAGTCGTTCTTCGGCAGCCGTTGCGTGAAGCAGTGCCTTCTGTGTTAATATAATTTAAAGTGTTTAGTTTGCTTTTGTGTCATCTTTGCGTATTTGTTTAGCAGCCCCAGTTGTCAGTCGTTCTTCGGCAGCCGTTGCGTGAAGCAGTGCCTTCTGTGTTAATATAATTTAAAGTGTTTCGTTTTCTGTTGTTTCATCTTTGAATATTTGTTTAGCAACCCTGTTGTCAGTCGTTCTTCGGCAGCCGTTGCGTGAAGCAGTGCCTTCTGTGTTAATATAATTTAAAGTGTTTAGTTTGCTTTTGTGTCATCTTTGCGTATTTGTTTAGCAGCCCCAGTAGTCAGACGTTCTTAGGCAGCTGTTACGGGGAATAGTGCCTTCTGGGATTGTTTTAATTCCAAGTGTGTGGTTAGCTTCGTCTCTGTTTATTTTTCGTCAGTAGCAGCAGCCATCGTTGGAACCATTACGTGACGTAGTACCTCCAGTGATAATTTAATTAAAAGTGTGTAGTTAGTAGTAGCTTCATCTTTGCATATTAGTTTGTCAGTAGCAGCAGCTGCAGTCGTTGGTCGGAATCGTTACGTGAAGTAGTACCTCCAGTGTAAATTTAATTTAAAGTGCGTAGTTAGCGTAAGCTTCGTCTTTGTATATTTGGTTTTGACTAAGGGCCTCCTACTGAGAACGCATAGTGCGTCCGTTTTTCTCGTGTACTCCTTAGTTTTTCTTTCTGTAAGGTAGTATGTGTAGGGACTGTGGTTGTTGTGTGCAGACGCAGGCTGAGGTGACTGACCTGCGCACCCAGCTTGCAGCTTTGGTAACAAGAGTTACACAGCTGGAAGCTGCCGCAAGTGAGTGCAGTAGATGCGGTATGGGTGACCCTGTAGAAGCAAAGCGTCTTGCAGGTTCTCCCATACCAGTCATCGTACCTGCAGTCCAGGCCGAGACGTCGGAATCTATGCGGCCGTCGCCTAGTGGTGGATGGCGTGTGGTGTCTGGACGTCGTCGGCGCATGCGGGGGCAGTCGTGCAAGCGTGATTCCCAAGAAGGCGAGCTTGTACCTCTGTCCAATCGGTTTGACGCATTGTCTGGATCTGATTCAGTCCTGCAATCGTCGGCCTGTGAGTTGGCAGCCCCACAGCCCGCTAAGTCTGGACAACTGCAGAAGGGGGTTTTAGTGGTCGGTAGCTCCAACGTTAGGAGGTTTATCGAACCCCTTAGGGAAATGGCGAAGAGGTCGGGGATGAATTCCGGTATCCATTCATTGTGTATTCCGGGGGGTCTGATCCGAGATGTGGAACAGGCCATCCCGGATGCCATTGAACGGACAGGGTGCAGCCAGCTGCGGATTGTGGCTCATGTCGGCACCAATGATGCTTGCCGCCTAGGGTCGGAGGTTATCCTCTCGTCCTTTGGGCGACTTGCAGAACGGGTGAACTCTGTGGCCATTGGCCGCAAGATTTCTGCTGAGCTATCCATCTGCAGCATTGTCGATAGGACTGACTGTGGACCTCTGGTTCAGAGCCGTGTTGAGGGGCTGAACCAGAGATTACGGCGCTTCTGTGATATTCATGGCTGCAGATTCCTTGATCTTCGCCCTGGGGTTGAGTCTTGTAGGAATCCCTTGGATAGATCAGGGGTGCACTACACACGGGAATCGGCTACACGGGTGGCAGGGGCCGTGTGGAATGCATTGGGGGGTTTTTTAGGCTGAGGGAGGATGACCCTGAGGATGAAATTCAGTTGCGGACAGCCAAGATAAATTCATCACCGCGTGTTAGGGGTAGCTTAAAAGAATCCCAAATATTAAAAGTTCTAGTAGTTAACTGCAGAAGTGTTTGTAATAAACAGCCTGAACTAGAAAACGTTATTCGTAGTACAGATGCTGATATCGTAATAGGCACAGAAAGTTGGTTAAAACCGGATATAAGTTCAGCCGAAATTTTTAATAGTAACATGAACATTTTCCGTAAGGATAGGTTGCATTCTCAAGGAGGTGGTGTATTTATAGCTGTTAGTAAGTACCTCCCATGTAGCGAAATTGATGTCCATACTGTCTGCGAAATCATATGGATCAAGCTCAACGTAGCACACAGGGGTATTTGACACAAAAAGTCGATCAAAATTATTTCTACGTAATTTGGATTTTTGTTTCGCTTCTTTTGTGTATTAGAACTTATAACTGTGAAGTGGGAGTAATAATAAAGAACAGGTACTGTGTTCATACACGTTATAATATATTAAGCGAATATTTACAAAATATCTAAACAATAATCATATATGTACATTAAAATATCATTCTGACGAACCGTCCCATCCTTCGTCGTCGGAACTTTCACCTTATGGCTCGTTCTCTTCTTGAGTACTCGGGTCACATTAAAGTAATATTTTAGAATTTTCTGGATTGAATGATTTAGATGTTTTGGGGATTTTGTGCCTGATGAAGCTCAAATACGGATCCTAAGTTAATGAAAGCCTATTAATGACAACTGTGTTACACTACACCCAACTAAGTTTTCTGGAGTGTCTCTCCCTAAATCGTCGAAAATATTTGTTTCTAGCTTCTGCTGCTGCTTCTGACAGATTTCCTACAAGCAAAAGTGCATACTCTATTATAAGTGGGCCCTCAATCAATACTTCTTGTATAGGTGACATTGGATGCCACGAGTACAGTTCAATGTACAGTACATTTTAAATTTTTCTTGGCAGTGGGGATTAAGTTTTTTTTAATATCTATCTTGTGCCCACTATATATCATTCAGATAATAGTATAAAACCTGTCAATCAATGTTTTGTTAATACCTATTATCTCTGCGGACATCATTTGCTAAAATCGGTCAAATCATCGAAAGATTTTATAGGCCAATCCGCATTGGTCGGATTGGATTTTATGGGAATTTCGATAGATCTTTTGAACCAATCATGGTATTTATTTAAAAATACACTCTCAATTCTCTTAGCAGCGTGCCATTTTCTTTTAATTTCCAATTTAAGCCTTGAAAACCTTTGTTCGAACTGTTGCCTTTGTTCGACCGTGAATGTCGGTTGATTTAAAATATTTTCCTCGACTAATTGCAACTTTTGCACGAAATAATTTCCTTTCTCGTGTTTAATCATATCATAAATAACTTTTCGGGTCATGAGCATGATACCAGAAGAGCCCATAACAAAGAAAATCTTACATGAAAAAAATGTGACCGAAAAAAGTAAGTTTGATTCATTATAAATAATCTAGAATATTTTCGAATAAATAGACGTTTGGCACTTTTTGGCACCCAATTTTCAATGGAACACCAAGATAGTACACTAAACTAATACCATACAAGAAATCAGACTCGGGAAAGGTCCGGAAACATAACAAAAGTACTCTTTAATACTTTTCGTAATAAAAAAATCAGTACAAAATGAGTCGGCTAACAAAACTGTACAGAAATAAAGTTGTGCGATACCTCTGGATGAATGTTACTATTATTTCAGTTCTAGGTACCTGGCTGAACAATATCCATGATTAAAATCACCACTACTCACTTAACATCACTCACAAATTAAATTGGTACAACTTATAATTTTCTTGTATTTGCTTGGTAACAGTACGTGGGTCTAGGAATGTGCTCAGAAGATGACTGTTCACGGGGTGGGGAATGGAGCTTACCTAAAAAACATAGCTGATTGTTATTCTATAGTCATTTGCCTCGAGTCAGGTAGATACGGGTTCTTTGAATTTGCTAAAAAAAAATTTGACTTTTGATCGGCTTTTTATGTCAAATACCCCTGTGTGCGTAGCTAGGACAAAACTTGTGATAGGCTCCTTCTATCGTCCACCCGATGCAAGCGTAAACATTGCCGAGGCCTTAAGAAATAATGTAAATAATATAGCACGGCAATTTCCGGACCATACAATAATGCTAGGAGGTGACTTTAACTTGCCAGATATCGACTGGACTAATTATGTTCACGTTACTGGGGGCAGGGATAAAGCAGCTTGCGAAATCATTCTAGACCTCTTCTCAAATCACAATCTTGAACAGCTCGTAACTGAACCAACACGATGCCTCAACGGTAGCGAAAATATTTTAGATATATTTGTTACAAATAGGCCTGAACTATTCACGAATATTGCTACCACCGCAGGAATAAGTGATCACAAAGCTGTAATTGCTACAGTAAAACTAACAACCACGCGCAGAAATAGAAAAGAGAGGATCGTTTACAGATTCGAAAAGGCTTCAAAAGAGTGTTTTAGAGCGTATTTGAGGCATAATTACCAAACCTTCTTAGTAGCAGGAGGCACCGTTGAAGAGAGGTGGCATCGATTCCTACATATAGTTGGGGAAGGTATGAACTTGCATATACCCAAACGGACAATCAGGGAAGAGAACGATCCCCCATGGTACACACGGGAGGTTAAAAGGTTACTCAAGAAGAAAAGGAAGATACATGCACGATCAAAAAGGACGATGCATCGGACTGATTTAGATAAGCTAGAGGAGATAAGGGGACGTGTTAAGAATGCGATGCGTGAGGCCTTTAATAACTTTCGTGGAAATTCTCTCTCTAAGAGCCTCACTGAAAACCCTAAGAAATTTTGGTCGTATGTAAAAAAAGTTGTAGTGGGATCAATAAGCCAGTTCTAATAAAAGACGGACGGGAAATTGAAGACAGCCGCGACAAGGCTACCGTATTTAACACCGAATTCAAAAATTCATTCACGCGAGAAAACATGGAAAACATCCCCACTTTACCACATCGTGTGGAATTAGAGATGGATCCGATAGAAATTGATAGCGTAGGAATTGTAAAGCAATTAAAACTCCTGAAGTGGGGTAAAGCGCCGGGTCCCGATGGTATACCGGTAAGAGTATTTTCTGAATACGCGGAGGATATTGAACCATTTCTGTCAGATATATTCCGTAAATCACTAGAAGAGAGAAAAGTACCTTCTAGCTGGAAGATAGCCCAGGTAATTCCCGTTTTTAAGAAAGGAGATCGGAGTGATCCTAGGAATTATCGACCCATATCTCTAACATCGGTCTGCAGCAGAATTCTGGAACATGTCATATGCTCGAACATAATGAAGTTTCTAGATGAGAACGAGTTACTAACACCATGTCAACACGGATTTCGGAGGAAGAGATCGTGTGAAACACAATTGGCCCTATTTTCCCACGACATAATGAAAATTATAGATGCAGGTTCGCAAGTTGATGCAGTTTTTTTGGATTTTCAGAAAGCTTTTGATTCTGTGCCACACAACCGACTTTTAGCGAAGATTCGAGCTTACGGTATTTCGGCTCAGATTTGCGAGTGGATACGTGATTTTCTAACTGGTCGATCACAGTATGTCGTTGTTGACGGGGAAGCCTCTTCTAAGATAAATGTTACTTCGGGCGTTCCTCAAGGAAGTGTAATAGGTCCACTTCTTTTCTTAATACACAGACGGAAAAAAAAAATCCCAACACCAAGAAAAAATTATTGTAGAGTAATGAAATTTGGACAATGCATTTGTCAAGTTAACATGTTGAATTGATTAAATTTTCAAGATCACAGGTTAATTTAAGCTCAAGAAAATGCATTTCAAATGTGAAATACTGTTAAATTAATAGCCGGTGTAACCTCCAGAATTTTGAATGCAAGCCTGCAAACGTGAATGCATTGTGTCATACAGGTTTCGAATGTCACTTTGTGGTATGGAGTTCCATGCTTGTTGTACTTGTGCTGTCAATACTGGGACGGTCAGTGCTGGCTGTGGATGATGCTGGAGTTGTCGTCCAATGATATCCCATACGTGTTCAATTGGAGACAGATCTGGTGATCTCGCAGGCCAAGGTAACATGTCGACACTCTGTAGAGCACGTTGCGAGACAACAGCGGTATGAGGGCGAGCGTTATCCTGTTGAAAAACTCCCCCTTGAATGCTGTTCATGAATGGCAGCACTACAGAAATTCGAGCTGCAGTTGGTACCACAGTGACACAACGAACTGTTAGAAATCGGTTACTTCAAGGACAGCTCCGAGCCAGGCGCCCTGTAGCGTGCATTCCACTGACTACAAGCCATCGCCGTTTGCGACTCCAGTGGTGTCAAGCCAGAGCTCATTGGAGGACGGAGTGGAGATCTGTTGTGTTTTCTGATGAAAGCAGGTTCTGCCTTGGTGCCAGTGATGGCCGAGTGTTGGTCAGAAGGAGGCCAGGGGAACGCCTGCAACCAAACTGTCTGCGGCCTAGACACACTGGACCTACACCTGGAGTCATGGTCTGGGGAGCAATTTCCTATGACAGCAGGAGCACTCTTGTGGTTATACCAAACACACTGACTGCAAATTTGTACGTCAGTCTGGTAATTCAACCTGTAGTGCTGCCATTCATGAACAGCATTCAAGGGGGAGTTTTTCAACAGGATAACGCTCGCCCTCATACCGCTGTTGTCTCGCAACGTGCTCTACAGAGTGTCGACATGTTACCTTGGCCTGCGAGATCACCAGATCTGTCTCCAATTGAACACGTATGGGATATCATTGGACGACAACTCCAGCATCATCCACAGCCAGCACTGACCGTCCCAGTATTGACAGCACAAGTACAACAAGCATGGAACTCCATACCACAAAGTGACATTCGAAACCTGTATGACACAATGCATTCACGTTTGCAGGCTTGCATTCAAAATTCTGGAGGTTACACCGGCTATTAATTTAACAGTATTTCACATTTGAAATGCATTTTCTTGAGCTTAAATTAACCTGTGATCTTGAAAATTTAATCAATTCAACATGTTAACTTGACAAATGCATTGTCCAAATTTCATTACTCTACAATAATTTTTTCTTGGTGTTGGGATTTTTTTTTCCGTCTGTGTATTTATAAACGATCTAGGTGACAACGTCAAATGCTGGTTGCGATTGTTTGCCGACGATGCAGTTATCTATAGGGAAATAAGGTGCTCCGACGATTGCTTAGAAATTCAGCGTGATTTGGATGCTATTTTCGATTGGTGCCGTAAATGGCAGCTTACACTAAATTGCAAAAAGTGCAAGGCAATGCGGATAAGTAACAAGAAGAATCAGTTTGTTCACGATTACAAAATAAACAATTCAGCTGTTGACACGGTTGATTCCGTGAAGTATCTGGGGGTGATAGTACAAAGCAACATGAAATGGGACATGCACATAACTTCCGTCGTAGGCAAGGCTAATTCTAAATTACGATTCATAGGTCGTATTTTGAGGAATTGTAATGCTCAAACAAAGGAGATAGCGTATAAAACACTAGTGCGTCCGCATCTGGATTACTGTTGTGGGGTTTGGGACCCGTATCGCAAGGTTCTGATTGACTCAGTTGAGAGGGTGCAGAGGAGAGCCGCTAGATTCGTGACTTGTTGTTACAGCCCTTATGAAAGCGTCACAGAATTGATACATAGATTGGGCTGGGATAGTTTGGAAGACAGACGACGTAGCTTGCGTTCGAATTTATTGGAGAATATGCGAAAAAATTTAAATTTCGAGTGCAATGAAATACTTCTTCCGCCAACCTATTTAGGTCGCAATGACCGGAGGGATAAGATTAGAGAAATAAGATGCCGTACTGATACTTATATGTATTCCTTCTTTCCTCGCACTATTCGGGATTGGAATGGGCGGGTTTAGGATTGGTGCTTAGCACCCTCTGCCACCCACAATTGTGATTTGCAGAATATGAATGTAGATGTAGATGTAGAAATGTGAGGATTATATTCCCCTCATCTTTATTCGTGAATGGTTCATTACTAACATGTCATTTATCAGAGGATAAAAATTTTATAGGCCTTCCTCCGTTTAGATAAACGGCAACAAAATCAAGTTTTACTTGCACTAAAGAACATTCGATAAACGTGTGTATATAATTTTTAATTTCAAAGAAGTTTAAAATAATTTTGAATTTTCTCAATTTTCCTTAATTTAATGTTAATCATTTAAGATCTGTTTCCAAAGATTTAAGATACATAACAAGTTACGTAATGTATTAGTTATCGTGAGCCTTGATTTTGTAAGCTGAATCAGAAGATTTAAGATTCCAGGCAAGACTAGGGAGAAAATTCGCGATTCAAACTAGCAACTCACTTTTAGCTTTGAAGAATGTTTCAGGATTTACTGCCAGGATATGATATCTCTGGCAGCTGACACCTGCTCCCACTCCGAAATTCATAGTATAGCTGGGAGCTGCTCCGCGCAGAGATGCAACTAATATTGCCGTTGCACTGTTGACTGCGTCGAGTATCACAATGTTGTTATATTTCCAGCACACAATTTTTTGTTTTGTTTTTTATTCCCAAGCTATGAATTCACTGACAGCTTCCACAACTAATAATACTTTAAAATTCTTTTATACTTATTAAAATGATTTAAAGTTGGCAGCGTGTTTAATCATGCATGGACTTTTACCAATAATTTTAGGTAAAACTATTTGGTTGTTGACCATTTCGGTATGAAAAATCTAACATTCGTAGCTATGTAGCCTGTTAACTGTTTTTATTATTTTCTCTTAAAAATCAGAAATGGAATATTCTAAGGAAACATTTCGGTTGTATCTAGCTATAGCGATTTCAGGATAGAATGCCGTACATTAATGTTCAGAATTTAGTTTAATGTAAATTCGGGAGAGCATTAAAAAAAAAATTCAGCTGTCAAGAGCTTATTTTGACAGTTGAAAAAAGTTTTATTAATACATGATATGTTCTCCCGCATTTACATTAAACTAAATTCTGAACATTAATATACGTCATTCTATCCTGAAAGCGCTATAGGTAGATACAACCGAACTTTTTTAACTTCTGGGGGGTCGACAATATATAACTCATAATAAGAAACTATTGAGAAGGCGCCAACAATGATATAAGGAAACAGGGATCAGAATTTGTAATCATTTTTTAATTTAATTGCAATGGAGCACACGCTCCGGTGGCAATTTCCCTACACACCCAACTTCTCCTTCCCCCTATCCTGCACCCACCTACATTTTCCCTCTACAAATTTTAACTTTAAATTCTTTTAATGTTTTCGGTAAGTTATTCATCATTCCCCTCGGTAACTCATTCCAACTCATACCGTAACTTTGCAGCACCTTCCCCTCCCCTAGATTCGGCATTGCAATTAACCAACCCTAACAATTGTTATCGGCACATATGACGGTCCCTTAATACCTATATTTACAATAAGATTTGTTTCTGGAAATTATCGCAGAATGCAATCAGTGACGGATATGATAAAGGAGCTGGAATGGGATTTATTGCAAGACAGGAGGAGAATGAGGAGGGTCATGGGAGTGTACAGGGCATATACTGGCGATGAGTCATGGAAAGATATTGCAATAGGTATGAAAAGTAGTGCATGGAAGGGAAAAGATGACCATGACCACAAGCTGGCACTCGATTTCAGGCACAAGGGTGTAGGAAGATTCTCTTTTTTTAGGTAAGGGTGTCAGGGATTGGAATGAGTTACCAAGAGAAATGATGAATAATTTACCGAAAACTTTGGAAGAATTTAAAGATAAAATTTGTAGAGGGCAAATGTAGGTAGGTGCAGGATAGGGGGAAGATGGGTGTGTAGGGAAATTGCCACCGGAGCCTGTGCTCCATTGCAATTAAATTAAATTAAATTAAATAAGATACTCATAAAACGGCCATTAGCTTAGTTCTCAAAGCAACGCCGCTCTCTGGAAATTTAGTTAGTAAATATACTATTTTAATAAAAATGGAGTAATATCCTCATATTCTGGAAATATCAGCTTTTCGATGGTTGTTGAAAGGAACATTTTAATTCCCCATCACGTAGTTCAAAGTGATATTGTGTAGTACTGACGGTGCTAAAGTATTCTTTATGAAATTTATAACCCTAAGGATACGTGTGAGTACAATGAAATTTATTACACGGATTAAAGACGTGTGTAAATGGAAATTATTTAAGTTGCAGAACTGTAAATGAACTTTGACCGTGAGGATTCCGTAAGACCTGAACTAGCCACGTGCTTCATATAAGTGTGCAGAGGATCAGATTAAATTGAAAAAAAAGTAAATTAAATTTCATTGGTAACTTCTACCACAGTATAGAAGAACTTATTCCAAAGGTACTGCAAAACAATTGCCGTTATCTCAACAAATGTATTTGTTAGTTAATGTACATTTTATTATTTTAGTGTATGCTTGTATGAGTGTAAAGCAAGGGCGTAGCCAGGATTTTGTTTAGGGGGGGGGGGCAGGCAAGAGAAAACTGATAATATGTATGATACAAAAAGTTTATTAATGTAATATATATATATTCTATTAATTGAATAATTAATTAATATTATTATATTTAATTAATTATAATTTAATTAATTAGTATATATAATTATACTAATAATAATTTTCGAGCTACTTCATCTGCAATTTTATCACAATTTTCTTGTAAAAGTTTTCTGTGTACACCAAGCATGCACAGACAGGTCAGTTAGATCTCTAGAATATTTCCATCTTATTTAACTCTTTCATAAGGTCTAGTTCTCTAAGATTTTCTGTTGTCATACCCTTGTCCTTCCATAGTTTATACCTAAGTGTGACTTCATAATCAAACAATTTTAACTTGTAGCATTGGCAGAAACATCGTGTTTTTTTTTTTTTAAATCAACCAATGACTTACTTAAACTTTAGCTGGGATGTAGGGGGACTGCAATCCAGCAATGCGGGATCCGGCATCTTTTGGCAGTCTGGCGGATACAGCACCTAGTTAAGCGGATCCGAAATCCATAAAATGGAGTGAAAACATGTTTCATTCTTCGTCACCGTGTCTCCCTGTCGTCACTTTCCGGTCCGACTCGTTCTTTACCAGGTGTATCGCCCCGTTTAACTGCATCCTTCACGTTGACATTTGACTCACGGCAACAAATGTGTGTTGTATGTTTGTGTTGTGTGCAGTACTGTAATTTGAGTGATGTCGTCCTACTGCAAAACTAGCTCCGACATCGTACACACAAAAAAGATACAACTAGAGTTGTTTCTGAGGAGTAAGTAAAAACAATACAAAAAGAAAGTTACAGCTATTGACTTGATACACTTTGTGCACTGACGGCGGACAGACATGCGTTCCTGTTTGATGTGATAGAAGTGCCGCAGGAAAAATGAGTAATTGGTTCAACAACGATATTTCACATTCATTGAATGCTAATATTCAAAATCAGCATATCTCTTGCGGCAGAAGTTATCAAGTTGGCTCATAAAGAAGCGTGGTCACCGAGCGTAGTGGGTGAGCAATTAACGCTCTGGCCTCGCATTCGGCAGGACGCCGGATCAAATCCTCATCCGGGCATTGAGATTTGCGGTTTCCATTGTTTCTCCAAATCACTCTAGACTTAAGAAAAAGGACAAATCCGAATTCTTTCCCATTCCTTGCCCCATGTCCTTTCCCGCCTCTAATGACCTCGTTGCTGACAAGGTGTAAAGCCATAAGCAAAATAATAAGTCATAAACTAGCTCATTAAAGTTATTTTCCGTAAATTCTCTGCAGTCAAAAAATAATTGATATAGACATTATAATACTGTAAAAACAATAATTATTATTCAATTTCAATTATAAAACAATAATGTCATATAGGCCCCTAATTATATTAAATGAAATACATACATGAAACTACACTTTAAACATAGTTACATGAATGCAATTGTACCTGGAACAGTTTCTATGGATTTTTAACATCCACCATCTTCTTCGCCGTCTTTTTCGTTATATTTTGATTTTAGTTTAAATTTTTATGATAAATATAGGTTAAGCAAAAATTTATATCCAACACAACATCGACGTCCCTCACGCTTTCTTCTCCAAAACATACCAGCGCATTCGCAAGCGTGTGGCTGTCAATGTTCGGCTCCCCACAATTAACCAAGCGTTTGTAAAGGTTTGGAGTTTTTTGCAAGTGCCAAGCGTGTGGACCCGGGGTTATGTTCACCGCAAAGAAACACATTTTAATATCAGCTTGCTTAGAATACAGGGTTTGTGCACCACGGAGCATTGCATCAGTTTGGTCAAGGAATGACTGACAGGCTTTGTATTGCTGTTGAAACTGCTGTTATCGGCAAAAGATCTAATGGAACAAGCGTCATGGAAAACGTTCTGCCTTTGTACCTGCAATTGTACTTTTCACACAGTACACAATTGCCAGTTGTCGATATTTTATACCCTTCCCCCCAAAAAAAAAAACCACTGAAAGAAATTGAGAGCATAGAAAAAATTTTCATTCGGACGCAGACCACAAAGACCTAGACGCCACAATTGAAGCACAAAGCGTGATTGTAGCACTGGATATTGCACATACTGAGGTGATTCGCAGATATGATGATCTCGAAAAAGTGCAGCGAGTTGATAAGTTTTTCAAAAAAAAAATTTATTTATGACCATTTCAATAAAACCAACGAATGAGGAGGCAGAAAGGGCTTTCTCGGCTGCTGGCTATATGTGAAATTCTTTGCAAATAAAGTGATAATTTCAGCGCTTATTAGATAAACAGATTATTTTTCAAACTGACGTGATTTTCTGTGATACATGTAAATTGATCTAAAACTAAATACTTACTATAATTGATTATTTACTAAATAACTAGAGTTAAATTTAAAACTAAGCATGTAAAAGCGCAATGAATAATCCTAAAACACTACTCCAGAGAAGCTATCAAGGAATTTAAATAAGGTATGAAAATAGATTCCTTTCAAAAATCGTATAGATATTGAGCAGGGTGATTGGGACGACGTTGTTGGACGGATACAATGCACCGGACTTAAAAATCAGTTTCAATGGCAGCTGCAGTACTGGTAGATGTGTTTAAAATATTATAGCTCTTCGTATCCGCGTCGCTGCGATTATCTTTTATGACAGACATTACTCCCATGTCGATCGTCTTTGATTTTTACGCAGTGGCAACAGGTTCCAGTAATCCTGAGTATTCAATCCAAGGCATATAATGAATTCTGACTTAGTAGCAGCGCACTATAACTGGTAAACACCTTTCCTCGCCGCATCATTTTCTTCCCTAGAAACATTCGAAATTCCTTTGACAATGTCTTCAAAATTCTAGTTAAAAATAGGAAAACATGAATAATTTTGAGACTAGTGGGTCTCGTATAAAGCTGAAATATTTGGCACGTACTTTCTCTGTAAAAAGTTTATGATGTACTCTGTGGTTCAAATTGTGTTCCATATTTCTGTAATTTGATTTAAATTATTTACAACCATGTTGTCTATGGCTTTCACAATGAAAATACAAGGCTTTTTTATATTTCTCTTTAAAAAACTTTGAACCCCATCAATATCACCCGCCAATGAAGAACACACTTCACATCCTTGGCTAAAACAACTATTAGGCCCATGTCCTTCGTTTTCTAAAAATCTGTCTATTTCTAATGCTATAATTTGTCAATTAAATCCATCGGTTCTACGAATCTGAGAGATTTTTGGCGGATTGTATTTTATCTTCGTCAGTAAAACTATTTTTATGGAAAGCTGTTCTTTCCCAGCTGCATCACACGACTCATCTCCCAACACAATATAAATATAAGCCTTCTTTGCGGTCTGCACAATTTCAATTTTAGCGACCAGTGATTTCGTTTTGAATCTGTGGGGAGATATACATGACATTTTTCTTAAATTTTTCAATATGCTGTTTCAAAACCAGAACACTTGAATCAATTCTTAGTTTCAGCAGGTGTTCAAGAACTTCCTGATGTTGCTCTTTACATCTTCAATGCAAGGTATTTGTATGGTGTAACACAGAAAATAATAGAAGTTATAGATGACACGATTTATCGATTGTCGTCTACTTCCTTCTGGTGAGCAGTATTCATCATTACAGTGACCGGTATTTTCTCCAAGAAGTTCTTAACATCGTTAGCTGCTGATTGATGATAATGTGATGAAGCATGTTTTTGCAATATTAATGGATATTTTTAAAGTGACAGAAAGTTCGAGTAACAAATTAATTAGACTATACTAGCAAAGGCAAGTAAGTCTGCAAGCAACAATGATTAAATTTTAATTTCAAATTAGTGGCTTTAGCATCTGTAGAAAATTTATTTTCAGGAAGGTACACAGCAGATGGGCTGTAACACAGTATGTGGCAGTATAGGTATGACCACAAAATTAGAAACAACTTGACCGTTGGACCGACCCAACTCATATCCGAGCACCTAGGACAAATATACTGTAAAGTCAAGAGTAATAAATATTTTGTCACAAATTAGTTCTTACACTATCGACTTTTTCACAATCGCGCGATAGTAATAAAAATAAATAAAATACAAACGAATACAGATAATTATAGTTATTAAATAAAAGTCGTACTTTTTGTATGTACTGTATGTAATACTATATTAAAAGCCATCGTTAGCCTTACAGAAAATACAAATTAATTACTTTTAAGAACAGATTTCAGGCACAAGGGTGTAGGAAGATTCTCTTTTTTAGGTAAGGGTGTCAGGGATTGGAAGAAGTTACCAAGAGAAATGATGAATAATTTACCGAAAACTTTGAAAGAATTTAAAGATAAAATTTGTAGAGGGCAAATGTAGGTAGGTGCAGGATAGGGGGAAGATGGGTGTGTAGGGAAATTGCCACCGGAGCCTGTGCTCCATTGCAATTAAATTAAATTAAAAAAAAAGATTATTAGCGCGCTCTCTGGTTATATCACAGTATAAACGATCGGATGCGTTGTGTGCGGGTCGAGTCAGCCTGCAATCTATCGGTATTTAATCGCAGTTAAGACGGGATGTCTTTGTGCGAGTTGGCTCGCGTGGCACAGCGACAGTTTGTTGCCATGGATAACAAAAACGGCCGCCTTTTAATACAATTGTACGGTGACAAATTTTTTTGTGTAATAGGAAATTTGCAGCCTAATCAGACTCAGATGGTATCACCTCCATCACTACCACAACCGTCACTTGAAACTCCAACGATTCTATAGAATCGCCAAATGACAGAATCAACATAATATCTTTTACCTAAGTAAGGAGTAAGTTCTCGTTAAGAATGACAAAAGAAGATTGAATAGCAATAAAAAAAAATTAGTATTAAACGGGTGCTATTACCTTATCTTTGACCATTCTTCCAGATCTTCGCATAGTGCGTCAGAAACATCTCAAACTGTTCAAATAAATGATTGTTTTGAAACTATCTTGAAGTCACAGCGTTTATCAGTAACTGAAATGCCTCCCGAAATTGAGTGCACTGGCTCAATTAATTATTTTAGAAACTCTATGATTGTCAATCTCATAAAATTTGTTTATTGTATCCTCGATGGCTTCATATCTAATGTTTTCCATGAGTTTTTTCGCCATACTATATTCAATTAAAATACAATTTCCATATCCACCAAATCATTTTTCGTTTAGGTTTCTAGTATACAGTGTATCGGATCACAGTGAAAGTTGCGGCTATTCGCACACCTGAAATGTCCACGGTGGCTTCACAAAAAGACAGTGCCTGGATAGTTTGCCGCGCAAGCCGCGCTCGTCAACAGAAATGGTTCGTGCGGCAAATAACCGGTTTGGCGCGCTCGCACATGGCTTGCGCAGCAGCCGCTCATACTCAATACGCAGCTTAGAGACAGCCCATAAACCACGTAGCTCCATTTTGGCCTCCTGTGAAGCCCCCTCCCCTCCACGTAGCCCAAAGTGGTTTTTGTCTCTCCCTCCCCCCCCCCACGTAGTTTATTCTCATAATGATTCTTGAATTCATTTTTGTACTGTTTTCTCTTGTCAGGCTATCATAAATTACAAGCGGGGATAATAAAATTATGGATATAATTATTCACATGCTTCTGTATGTTCTGTATCTTAATATGAAAGAAAAGCTACGTGGCCTGGCTCGGAAATCGCTCCCCCCTTTAAGTAGCCCAGCGTAGCTTTCCAGCCAACCCCTCTCCCTCTAGACCGAGCCACGTAGTTTATGCACAATCCCTTAAGGCCGGTTCACACTGTGCGGTTTCCACCGCAGTGGAAACTTAACCGTCGCCGCCTACAGAATTTGAGGTGTTTACATATTCGGCGGTAGAACTGTTGCTGCTATTACAGCGGTAAAATTTTCGCTGCTATGAAAAGCTGGTAAAAGATGACGTGATCGGATGTCAGTATCTTTCTTTTGATGACCTGAGTTTCATTTTGTGAAATTAGAAGTTAATTTAATTAATTTGGTGTTTATTACTTCGTAGTTAAGTTTTAAATTTTTATTTTGAAGGTTCCATAGCCATAGAATAGGAAAAGAAAAAGCCAAAGGAAAACAGAATATTTGAGGAACGACGACACCAAGTTTTTCAATTATTTTGGGATGTTTATTTCGACAGTTGCTTGCGAAACTTAAATACGGCATTCAAAGGAGGAATACCCAGTTGATTAATTGTATTTAACGTGTGGAAATGCTGGCAATCTCCTTGAAGTAAGTAGATTTCTCATGGGCCTACTATAAATAAACTTTTAATTTCATATAATTCCAATCCGCTATATTTATTTTATGTTAATTACGGTGAAAACTTCTTGAGGTGAATATGAATAGATGTACAAGAAATGTTTGAAAAATACACTATGCCATATAATGGCTAAGGTTTACATTTATTTGTAACTAATACATATACTTCACTGTGTAATCAACTATCAGGGTTGAGTTTATATTGCTTTTATACTTACAAGCACAATCGACTAGTTAAACTTTTGTGATTAGATTGTAATCTGTTAAGTGTTTTAATAACTATTACTTTAAAAAGAAAAATCGAAAGTAAATGGCGAAGATGATGCCGAAGTTACTGAACACCTTGTCTCACTGTATTCGTCACTGCTGTGTTAGAAGAAAAGAAGACGAAGAAGAAGAAGAAGAAGAAAAAAAGAGGAAAAAATGTCGATCCACAGAATTTCGAATGTTGAAAGTTTTCCTTGGCAAATGTCTAAGATATAAGAACACAGTTATATAGTAGTAAACATGAAAATCTTTCTATAAAATGTGATTCAACATTTTTCCACTTTTAGTTGAAGCTCTAAAAATTTATATAAATATGTGATCAAAAGTTTACTATCCAAACGCATTTTTCATTTCGTCAAAATCATTCCTAATTTCAAGGCACACTTCTTTCCAAGCGTTCCTGGTAGCGTTCCGATCTTTAAAAGAATCTATAGTTTTGTCTCTTAAAGCTGAGAAGATCAGTATCCATCATCACTTAACTTACATTACGATTTTTAAATTCAAAAAATGTTAACTTTAACAGACTGAAAGCGCACAAGCGGTTAAAAAATTGCCGAGTGTGCAAGTGCCTATTTGACCACATGGGCCACTGTCTGGATTAGGGCGGTCAAATTACCATCTAATGTAGTGGCAGCGCACGGCTGCATACCTGCCGTCGACGGCAGCTCTGCCGTGGGTGTAAGCCCAGTGTGTACGCTCCCATTTGATCCCTCGCACCACTACTGGAACGACGGTAACGGAAAACTTTCCGCCGTGGCCGAAACCGCCCTGTGTGTAACCGATCTAAGAATCGTCAGCAGCGCCGTACGTGGCCCGTTGTGCTGCCAGCCCTCGCTAACGTCTGTTTTCCCGCAAATAACAGTAGAAAGCAGGATTAAATCGAACGAACCGAATTAAATTTTGAAAGTTACTTAACATTGTTTACTCTTCGGTTCGGCAGAACTCTGATCGAGCGCAAACCCGCGTCCAGCTAGGGGGGGGGGGGGGGCAGCTGCACCCCCCTGCCCGTACCTGGCTACGCCCTTGGTGTAAAGACTATAATACGAAAGCAGGGAAGTGGTGAAATTGACAGAGGGACAAATGCTGCTTCGCATTTAAATTAAAGTAACATTTCCTTCATTCTTCTATAAGGTGAGTTTGGTTCCAGAACTACTGTGAGGAACTGTTACAAACTCAAAATATCCTTCCCTCTCGCACTCCCCATCTCAGTTGTTCATCTTCTTGGCGAACGGGATACGCTTGAACCTGAAATCTTCGGATTCATAACAGCAAGAATTAATGTGACCAATTAACGAGTTACATTAAAAGCTCTTCATTGTTTTTTAACTTTTTCTACTGTATGTGAATTATAGTGTTATAAAATAAAAGGTATTATTTGTTTCAACGAAAACTTTTAAGAGTGATATTTAACCCTAGTAAGATTTTTTTATTTTTTTTTTTTTTTAATACTCTGAACGTAAAGGTGCAAAATTCTTGTGAATTTAATTTCTAATAATATTACTCAGTTAGTTAACATCAAAGATCTTTATATTATACTTGATAATGGCAGTACATTTTCCTTTAGTTAAAAATTCTGCAATTATGTAAATAGTATATGGATTGGACACCGCATTAATGCAACAATATCTCACTCCCTCTCCAACAATGCGGCTGGTAGCAAGGCATAAAAATTATGAATATGTAAAGGATTCATTAGTGGATCAAACTCCTGAGCTTCTATACATTCCGTCGTTAGGGACTGAATTTGGCAGAGAACCATTCTCCAGGGAATAAGCGGCTGTATTCCAAATAGGTTTGCACACAGGAACTGAGAGCGAAAGTCGTCTCTTTGTGTAGTTGTCAATACCAGAATCAATTCACAACATGCTGGACAATAACATCGCAGCCGGCTAAACTCAGTCAATTCGTCTTTTTATTTGTTGTGCTGCCTCGATTGCTTCCTGTGATTCGATTCCAACACGCATACGCAGCTGTGATTGATGTTAAGCAAAACAAATCAGATTCGTTATAAACGCTAATTTAAGCCGGAAACGTTGATATTGCATTATTATATTGCCTTTATAGAGACCTGTTGATCAACGGGAAAATAATTTACTTTTAGATATTTGGTTAGTAAGTAATTATTTTAAAGACACTTGACTGATAATTGGGGAAGCAAAATGTCATACATGTGGCCTAGTTTTTCAGCAGTTTCACTGTTTATAATTTAGTTTCTGTTGTGGCTAATTTAAGACGCCATATGTACAGATTGTAATGAAGAGAGAAATTAAACCAAAAATTAATTCAGTAGACCTTTAATTTATGCACATTAGTGTTCTTCAATGTTAATACCATTTCTGTTATAAAAGTTTGATGTAGCATAGTAACAGTATCAACTGCTGTAAAACAAAATTTAAACCTCTGTAATTGCCACTACTTTTTTGTAAATGTTCGGCGCAAGAGTATTCTTTTTTTGTGTCTTTTAAAATATTTTTCTCTGCAGCTTGTTGCTCTTCTGACTTTTGTTTAACGTATTGTACTCTTTAAAGCTTTTATTGTGTAGCGTTGTTTCCATACAGTAGCCGCCGGAAGGATTTAAATTCCCATTTCAAAACTCTGGTAAAATTTCGAGGTCTCTTACAAAGGTTTCCTGTTCCGTACTCAATCCGCGGGTAGTAAGTTGTAGTCTGGGTTGTGGAACAAATTCGTGACGTTTACTGCAAGGCCTACAATATCTCTCCAGACTTTCTCCTCATTGCGGAAAGAGTACTTTCTGCTGCTTGTTTTGGTTGAATAACACAACCAACCGTGTCATGAGTTGTATTTTCTAAGCTGAAATTTTTACAGTGAAATAAAGATGAAAATTTTGCCCCAACATCGTATGGCAAGCTTAAACTTGATACGGGATGAGGAGGTATTTATTTTGAAATTATAGCCTTTATTTGATTTCTTAGAAATATGAAGAGCTATTTATGCAATATCGTCGCAGGGATCTATTAATTAGTTAGCCGTTAACAAAATAAACAAATGTTGACGGAACGATGGTATTTGCGACCAATGGCACCAGCTCCAATCAACAGGTCTTGCTCCTCTGCTCTTCAACGCTGCAAATGTTATCTTTCATTTAAATCAAATTTATTATAAGGATTTTTAGAATATAATCTTCTTTGAACAGAGGTAATTTTAACTAAAACTTTATTGATATTCGACAAAGTAACATAAAAACTAAAACTTCTACTGTCTTTTGTTCCTAAGTATATTACATACACTAGACACAAATGTTTTAGTTTTTTTGGATTAACTGTAAATTATAGTCGAATTGAGAACAAATGTTGCTAGGTAATAGCGTTTTTTGAAATCACGATGTTAAAAATGTTTACAAAATAACAATCAGATAACCACTTGTGTCTTTATTGAAAAATGTGTATTAGTCTTCTATTTGACGAGCTGTACGGGTCGACACCACACGTGTTGGAATAATTTAATTTATTTGGCTCACATTTATTTCTGTCCAGATCCTCCATAATTTTACAAAAATAAACTTAGTCCACAACCCGAATATTTGTTGGATCTTCCGAAAGGAGGCATACTAAGCCGTTGTGTCAGTGGTAGGACGGCCAATTCCTTTCCTCTGGGACCTACAGTTTAACTTGGAATCCGAACCACGTGACGTCCTGGCATAGCTCAAACGATCAAACACAACTCTTAAAAATTCCTGACCCGACTGAGGTATGAACCCGAGACCGGATCCTGAGTGCCTTAAGACTGAGCTATCAGAGCGTTCTACCATGTTTCAAATTCTATATTCAGTTTTGGATCAACTAATTTCATAATTCATAGAAATCGAGCGTTCGTAGTGGAAGAGTACATTCAAAATGGCGGATCCATGATCAAAACACAGCCTGCGTTTCGTGTACATTTTGCTCTTGGTCGTCACGATGCCATTCCCACTGCACCAACAATTAGGAATTGGGTATCCAATTTTAGAGAGACATCTTCGGCATTAAAAATAAACCACCAGGCCGAATTAGGACGTCAACGTCAGCGGAAAACGTGGACAGAATGCCAGTTTCAATTCAACAATACCCCCAGCGTTCTGTTAGTAAACCCTCCGCTGCACTTGGATTATCTGCTAGTAGTGTCAGAAGTATCATCCACAGACCCATACAAGATGCAGATAGTGCAACAGTTAAGTGAAAGAGAGTTAGACACACCAACAAATTTGTGCCGCGACATTCTGCAAAATATTCCTCGTATTGCTGTTTTGATCTGTAGTGACGAGGACCATTTTCACCTGGTCGAAACAGTAAATAAACAAAAATCCCGATACTGTGCTTCGAATGACCCTCGGAATCTTCACTAACGACCACTCCACAGCCCTCGAGTGGCAGTGTGGTGCACTGTTGCAGATTTTGGTATCTGGGGTCCCTACTTTTTCGAAGAAGATAGTCAAGAAATTTTTTTAAACCGAAATTGAATGAATTATTGCACGACCATGACATTAGTAGTAGTATTAGTATTTTATTTGTCCTCTAAATCATATACATGTACTTTATACATAATGATATGAGACACGTCAATTATAAAATATGATTTACATTACATTATTTACATGAAATTAATTCATACAATTCAAATATTCATCTACAGAGTAAAAGGAGTGGTATTGAAGGTATGACATCAACAAATTCTCAAAAATTCCCCTTTCTGGTGTTGCTTTTACATTATGCGGTAATTTATTGAAAATCTTAATCCCTACGTGAAATGTTCAATTTTGATACATTTTTGTTTTTGTATGCCTAATATGCAAATCTGATTGTTTCCTTGTGAAATGATCATGTACTTCGTTATTTGTTTTTAGAGCTGCATCTTAACCTATGACATTATTTCTAAAAAAAATAATGGTTTCAGAGATGTAAATGCTTGGTAGTGGAAGGATATTCATATATTTAAATAAGGGTCTACAAGATTCCCATGATTTGTGATTTGTCATTATTCTGAATTTTGAAAGTACTTGGTGCATGTAATGATAAACCCCAGAATATATTTCCGTACTTTATTTGTGAGTGAAAATGGGCAAAGTATGCATTTTTCAATGTTTGTTTACTAGAGGTTAATTTTAAGATACGTAATGCATAACAGATTTGATTTAATTTAGAGTTGAAAACATCTGGTTCCAACAAGATGGTGCTACAGCCCGTACATCACGTCGTTCGATAGAAATTCCGAGACAAATGTTTCCCGGTCATCTTATCTCTTTGCGAGGTGACATTAGGTGCCCCCTCCCCCCTCCTAGATCGCCTGATTTAACCCCAAGCTATTTTTTTTCTCTAGAGTTACCTCAAGGAAAAGCTGTTCCGGCATCGTCCCCGAACTGTATTGATCAGCTGAAGGCTGCCTTCACTGAAGAAATCAATACTATTACTCTGAATACGATTTCAGAGTCGTGGACAACTTCCGGGATAGACTCTGTCAGTGTTTGGACAATAAAGGTAGACATTTACAAGATATCATTTTCAAAACTAAGTAAATTAAAATTTAATTCCGTTTTCATTCAAATAATTAAAAAATTTCATTGCATCTCGCTTTGTGTTTATTACATACCTCTCTGAAACCGGAAAGATTTCTATGACTCGCCCTGTATGTGTAAATTTTAAGTCCGTAACGTATTTCGTTTATGCGTTACCGACCTGTGACAGAAGGACAAACAGTGTTTCCAGTTGGGTAGAGAACCCTAAAACCGATGAACGTGAATGTTGGGTACCGAGTGACAACGTCCAGCCCCACCGGTTTACGATAGAGCGATCCAGTGTCAGCTATCACGGTCGCCATATGAAGCGCCAGAGCTGGCCGGCAGGCAACATTTTCACGCGGCTTTGTCCGCTTTCACAAGAGAAGGCGAGTGGGAGCAGTATCGGATTAAGAGAGGCGTTGCGTTTTATGTGGCTTGCTGCACAATAGGGCCGAGCACAGCACAGCGGTGATTTATAGGGCGAGCTAAGTGCGAAGCGTACGCTAAGGGCTGCCCCTGACACCTCATTAACAGCGAGAGGAGTGTGGCCGCGGGCTGCGTGTCTGCCTCAGCCTCCACATTCTTCCGATAAGTCAACCGCTCACTAGCTCAACGCCTCTCACGATCTTGATGTTACATATAACTCCTCCTGAAGCCTCATCAGATACGTGTACAGTATGTTGTAGGTAAAAGAGGAAATCAATAGTTTCGAAAGAAATTTCGGAACAGGTTCCAGAATGAGGGAGTGTCCATAAACTACGTAGCTCCATTTTGGCGCCCCTTGGAAACCCCCCCCCCCACCTTTTGACCCCTCTCCCACGTAGCCTGACGTGGCTTTTGCCACTCCATTTCCCCTCTCCCCCCGCCCCCACCAAATCGTGTGAAACGTATATTACTTTCCTATTAATCCCAGTACATACTTACATTTTTAAATAACTTAATGTTAAATTTAGAATATAAACTTATGTTGTCTTTATAATTGTTGCTTAATAACTGTGTTATCAGACGAGGTTGTCATTTTTCTCGATAAGTCTTTAACGTCTGTATGAATTCATTAATCAGATACTAAATATTCATGGGAGATACTCCGCTTAATGCTGATGACTTGGTATTAAAAGTAAACAGTCATGAACCATAGATCACAGTTCAAAACATGAAACACATAGCCAACAAAGAAATGGTAACTATGAAATCCAAAATCATATGATCTCAAGGAAGGAATAATTTCGAAACCATGTAATACTTTATAACCAATATTAGAACAAGACCGAGCGGGGCGGTGTAACGGTTAGCGTTCTCGCCTCGCAATCGGGAGGACGGCGGTTCGAATCCCCGTCCGGGCATCCAGATTTGGGTTTTCCATGGTTTCCCAAATCACTCCAGGCAAATTCCGGGATGCTTCCTTCAAAAGGCCATGGCCAAATTCCTTCCCATTCCTTGCCCCCATCCTTTCCCGTCTCTAAAGACCTCGATGTTAAAAAGAGAAGTAAAGCAGTTAAAAAAAATAAAAATAAAAAATTAGAACAAGTTACAAAATTCAAATTGCACTGTAACTCGTTAGAAATCACGGACAGCAGCTACTGCTTGTAACGGGGCTGATTAATACCAAAAGACAATAACTTTATAAAATTATTTACCATTTAAGAAAGTTAAATGAAAGATTTCATGGAGAACATTAAATATATGTGCTTTGGATTTCCTGTTACCTCTCGCTGGTCATTATCAACAAACAGATGAATTCAAAACTTCTTGAAAGTAGACGTCGCTTCGTGAGATCAGATTTACCAATTCATGAACCCGCAATTTTTCGGAAAGGAAGTCTTAAACAACAACCCATGTAGATTGTATGACGGGTGTTGGTTTAGCTTTAGGAATCGTTGTTATTAAAATGGAATTATTATAAAACGAGCCTTCCTTCATTGAAGATATATACAGGGCGTTCGCCGGAAAACGCAACCCTCCCAGTCTGTTGCCGTCGGCAACTTGCTCGGTCAGTCCCGCCAGCAGTTTCCGCCAACCGGCACCGTGAATCACCGCACTGTTTAACACCTCCGCTGCCCCAACAGTGCAGTGCAGTGACCCTTACATTGTTAAGAACGGTTTCTTTGCATTGTAGATAGTTTGTGACTTCAGTCTCTTATTAATCAGTGTTGTGAATAAACGTTTCTTTGCGGTTTGGCTGGTTTGGGGCTTCATACTCTTATTAATCTGTACCGTGTTTGAGTGTGAGTAAAATTATGGTACGTTACAGTTTGCAACAAAGAATATTTCTCTACGATACATATGTGAAGAAGAAGTCGTTTAAAAAGTGTCGCAGTAAATTTCGTCGCGAATTTCCTGGCGCTTTACTGCCAGCTAAATCAACAATTCTGCGTCTGGTTAAAAAAGTAAGAGAAACGGGTTCATTTTTTAACAAAAAGAGACTGTCGGTCAACCGTATTCTCACAGAGGAGAAAATTTACGATATCGCTTTTCGACTAGAACAGTCACCCAAAAAAATCATTAAGTCAGTTAGGGCAGCGTGTGTCTCGAAATATGTTCAGAAGATGTGAAATGTGCATTACACAAGAGGGTCAACACTTCTAGCATCTTTTATAAGGTAAGCTAATGAATTACGTCACATTTAAATGCTTAGCACACAAGTTTATGAAGTTTATGAAGCGTAATTATTATGAAATAGTCCGCGGCCGACGGTCGAACAATGCCGGAAACTGAGCGCTCGCTCGCCGGGAGCAGTTTCTTCCTTGTAGCGCTAACAGTGGGTTGCGTTTCCCGGCGAACGCCCTGTATATGAATAGTTTCTGGTTCTGAAATAGCGGTTAAAGAAAGAAGTTAACAGCGAAGCGCGTTTCATGCTGTCATGCATCGTGCAGATGGGCGATTTTCCCATCTCCGACAGTTTTTTTTTTTTTTTTTTTGCTTATGGCTTTACGCCTCGATGTCATTAGAGGCGTGATGGGATTGGGAACAAGGAACGGGAAGGAATTCGGCCATGGTTTTTGAAGGAAGCGTCCCGGCATTCGCCTTGAGTGATTTGAGAAACCATGCAAACCCAAAATCTGGATGCCCGGACGGGGATTCAAAACGGCGCCTTCCCGAATTCGAGGCAGGAGCGTTAACCGCTCACCCACCACCCTCGGTTTCCCGACAGTGATCTAGACAATCTAATATCTACAAGTGTGAATATTTGTAAACTTCTGGGAGAGTCGCTTATCATGTTTGGCTATTCAAGAAACAGTGTTCTATTACTATTACTATTACTCCGCGATTCACTAAAAGTGTTTGGCGTAGGGTGCATTGCACCTATCAGGAAAGATAATGGTTTGGAAAAAGTGAAGAGTTCTTGACTCACGTCGATATGTAGATGCGCACAAGAGGATTTAAGCATCAGGTAGATCTGGGTTTCGAAGAAACATTGCGATATTTACTACAAAGACATGACTTGCTCGAAATAAATTACTTACGATACTTCCGGAGATTTCAGGGTCGATAATATTTCGATTTTCTGGAAGTATATATGTTGTGAGCACACATCCGACGTCATAAGCACCAGTCATGTTAGTTTCTCAGTTCCAACAACGTTGATCGCACCGAGCGTGGTGGTGTAACGGTTAGCGTTCTGGCCTCGCATTCGGTAGGACGGCGGTTCGAATCCCCATCCGGGCATCCAGATTTAGGTTTTCCATGGTTTCCCAAATCACTCCAGGCAAATGCCGGGATGCTTCCTTCAAAAGGCCATGGCCGAATTCCTTCCCATTTCTTGCCCCCCATCCTTTCCCGTCTCTAAAGACCTCGCTGTTAGAGAGACGTTAAGCAGATAAAGAAAAAAAAATCTCATGCTGCCTATGGAGGGAACAGTTGTTATAAAGCGTCGTTAAAAGGTACTGTACAACAGTAATCGAGTCGGAGGCATTGCAACATATCAATCCCTGCTAAGGACAATGCAAATATCGGTAGACTCCAAACAGCTGGGAATAGACCAAGCGGGCGTGAATGGAGACTACAGCCATAGGGTCTTTATATACTGTGAGGGGCTGTGGCCCTAACACACCCTCCGACTGTCCGTATTTACACTTCAATGACGTCAACACTGGTTGAGCGTTGGTCCAGCGACGCAAAACTTTTTACCTACAGCCGATATCGCACTTCGATCTGTTGTTATGACAGAATCTAATCAAAAACAAATATCCACAAAGCTGTCTCGACTGTAGTTAGAATCATGTTATGCTCATAAATAAATTCTAATTTGTAAATTATTCTCAGCAAATAGTTATTGATAGTTCGTTTACTTACGAAATGCCCCTTCTAATAATATATCCAATTCCTTGTGGCACAATAACAATTTAATTATATAAATAACACTTAATTGCCGATATAGGATATATTAACATTTAAAAATATTCATACTAACACTTAATAGGAAAATGATGAACTTTTCAAAATACAGATTAATAAAAGGGCACTGGAAATATATAGTGAAGTGTTTAATCCAACTAAAATTCAAACACACATTAGAATTAACGGGCACAAAATTATGGCAAGGACAATTGACACTTACGACTCTCGAAAATAAATCGCAGGTGAACCACACGCTGTAGAAAAATGAGGTTCCAGAGATAAACGACAGGACATGCACCGCTAGACTACAGGAACAAATAAATTGAATTTTATACATGAATTCGAATAAATCCAACCATATAGGAAAAGGATGCTGCAGCATATGAAAATAATGGAGACATTAAGATGATGTAACAAATGCTTCAACACACATTCAAAGGGAAACGACTGAAAGACCAGTTAAAATATAGCGTCTGACAGTAACCCGCCACCAAACTTAACGCTGCGTAGTAAGACGATGATGACGATTATCATGAAACTATACCAGCGAATCTAGATATTAACATTCTCTGTCCAAAATTGTTTATAGTTCAGTCTCGACCAGTACAAATTATTTCAAATATGACGAAGATGATGGTACTTGATTTTTCAGTTAATAATATCGGGATTCCTGTAAATCATGATATTATGGCGGAGTTTGCCGTGGAAATATCGTGGTTTTACAACACAATCCGGCGATACACGCGTGACATTGCAACCATATAACATGAAACTGCAGTTCTTAAATTATCTATTTATTTCCATACAAAAATTACACTAAAATCATATTACTGTGAAACTGTTAGACTAATAGAATATAAGTGGAATATAAATAGAATCTAAAGACCTCTAATTTTTACAGTCGCCCGTGAAAAACTATCTTGAGCTGAAGAGCGTACAGAAAAGACGATTTTTGACCTCATTACCAACCACGAATTCTACAGATTGCTTAAAAATAAACCAATTATGTTAATTACTCTTTACTCCGACTACGCATTGTCTGAGCCCAGATTTAACCTTACCAAAAAACTGTTAATTCTGTTGGAGAGAACCAAGTTTAATATAATAAATGCAAGAAAGAAGAGAAGGGCATTTTTGTAACGAATGGACTTACATCCATATTTTTGATAGTACTATTTCACCCCGATATATGATTTTCTATAGATGGAAACAAAATGAACCTTAGTTTTCAATCTACTGTAACAGAGGAATATAAAAAGAATTTGGCGGCATGTCCACATATTAGATATGAGCATCTTAAGTAGAGTTTGGGGGTCTTTATTCATAAATTCTTATTTTTTAATTTTTTTTTATAAAAAATCTAAAACTTTTAATTTTCTTCTTTTATTGATATTTAACTGATAATTTTCCAAATTTTTATGTTCGAGTTTATAATCTTTATCCAA
Organism: Vandiemenella viatica; assembly: GCA_031002005.1. Classification (NCBI taxonomy): domain Eukaryota; kingdom Metazoa; phylum Arthropoda; class Insecta; order Orthoptera; family Morabidae; genus Vandiemenella; species Vandiemenella viatica. The sequence continues at coordinate 66,992,379 of JARYHS010012519.1, read as the reverse complement.
GAAAAGGTAGAAATTGCTTCATTTCTTAAGTTGAGTTTCGTTACTTCTCATGACAAAGTTTTTGCAATGTGTTTCGTTCCATTGCATCGTTTCTTGTACATAAACATCCACATCTTTTGATGCCTGTTTTAGATCCTAAATACGTTTGTCGGGAGATGAAATCGTTAAATTTAATATATCTCAAAATTATTAAACTGGGATATATACACTTGGGGAACCTTACTTGTTAATAATAACACAGATATGTTGTATGAGCTTATACAGTGCAAAGATAAGTAACTTGTTTTTTATGCTTGCTATAGTTAAGTAAAAAGACATAAAAACCAGTTTTCGTCCTCATATGACGTTTTTTTTTTTGCTTATAGCTTTACGCCTCGTCGACGTCAATGTCATTAGAGGCTGCAATGACAGGGGTAAGGAACGGGAAGGAATTCGGCAGTGGCCTTTATGAAGGAATCATCCTGGCATTCGCCTGGAGTGGTTAGGGGAGACCATGGAAAACCCGAATCTGGATGCCAGGACGGGGATTCGAACCCACGTCCTCTCGAATGCGAGGCCAGAGCGTTACCACTCATCCACCACGCTTGAATATATATATATATATATATATAGAGAGAGAGAGAGAGAGAGAGAGAGAGAGAGAGAGAAATAATAAGTTAATACTCATGATGGGGAAGGTCATAACACAAAAGGCATACGAAGACCTGTCAGAAATAGTTATTTCTAGCATCTACGCTCAGCGTAGGAAATAAAGGTCATTCGTTGGCTCTAAGTTAAAACGCATGTGCGCTCCCTCCCTCGTGCACTTTACAAAATCTGAAAAGACAACAAGTGTGGTGTTCTCCAGTAAGCGCATTAACGCCAACAGACAGCAGCACTTCTAGACTGCCAATGTTTAACACACCTCAAGCGTTAGCAACACTCAGCATCACTAGTTTTGACTAAAACCGTGAAATTTGTATGGATGTAAATAAAAAGGTCTTATTACACTTATCGCTTGGTGTAAAGTAAAATAAGGACCCTTGAAATAATGTTAATTCCTTGTTATATATGCAAAGATTTCTGGATATGTATTAAACCTGTTCACTCTTTTTAGGGACTTTGGTTCAATATTTACAAAAGTACTTGCTCAGATTATATGTATGGTCCTAAAAAAATGTTATAGAGGAAAACTAAGAGATATAACGATTTTTATTAAAAATATCAAAAAAAATTGATAAAGGTCCCGACACTGAAAAGCTACATTAGAAAATTTATTGTAATTGTACGACTGTGGTGTACATCTCGTTCTTTGATATTTCACCGAGTTGATTGGCTTTTGTTGGAGTTCTCGTTTCACATACAATTTTTCATAGAATCACAGACACTTCTTATGCAATTTAATGTAGTGTAATCCCACAAGACCAAAGACAATAAACTGAAACTAAATTATTACGTTCATAAAAAAATAAACAGTACCATAGCGTTACGAAGCATCCAGAGATCAACGGCGTTTTAGATAAATAGGAAGATTCCCGTAAGTTGAATGAGTGACTGAAATTCGACCATCTGTATTAGTATTCGTTCACTCCTTATGTGTTAGATTCATGGATTGAATAGAAAGGAGTAAATATAACTTTAGTCCTTACATGCCCTTCCTTTATTTAGAATACCTGATTTTACCAATACCCTTAATGCTTTTTCGTTCTCTACAGTACGTTCATAGACAAATAAGAGTACATCGTGATATACTCTTTTTTGTAACAAATTTCATAAAACTGTTTTCAATCTATCACAAACTTCATTTGAATGATTTTAATATTGTTTTTCAGTAAATTATTTCTCTTAAAATATGAGTTACTCATTTTTAATAATACCTATTTATGCTTATTATTAAAAATATGAATTAGGTCTCTAACCATTTAGAAAATATTACAAAAATTTATGAAGTTAAGAAAAAATTAAAGCTCTGTTTATGCTTTCTTTAACCAGATGACATGTTTGATTTCTGAGTTCACTATTTTTTTTCCTTTTGTTTTCCATGTCAACGTCGAGATCATTACACTAGGGAAAGGAATGCGAGGTATGGTACAAGAAGGAATTTAACCATGGCCTTTTGAAGGAACCATAACTTAATGCAAAGCTGAAATCTGAAGGACTAGAGGAAGATTCAAACCCACGTCCTCTCAAACATGAAGCCATCATGCTCGATAGGAATTTCGTAAAATTTCCGTCGTAATGTACACTGGTTAATAGATAACAGTGGGGATAAGCAGGGGTCAATAATGTTTACTTATATTCTTAAGTGATATCTTAATTAACGTTAAATCCAACGATCAGAGAACCTACCTGTTCACCAACGTGAGGGCGATCACAGACCTACAAAGCGCAGATAAGTTCGATCAAGCGCTTTCGTAGCTTGCCTGGTCCCAGCTCCGCGGTGAGTGAAACGAGCTGTCTCTCTCATCTGCTGTGTGAACGACAGTCTTCATTTAAAGCAGACAAGCAAACGAGAAAGTTAACCTTTATTGCGGAGTATCTGGTTACGTGAATCGCATTTGGAGAGAATATCCTTTGCGCTGGACGCTTTGATCTAGAAACTTCTCGCCACAGAGTGTAGTGAGTGGTTTACCTTCCAGGATATCATCAAAACTTAGTGTACTATTTCAACTGTGGTCTCCGATGAGCACCCATCAAACACTTTATCTTATGACCAATAATTAAGAAAAAAATTACTTTAAAGACATTGTTTGTGGATAATGTAACAATCGATCTAAATATATAGGCACTCTTTCACGCAACCAGTAAGACGGAAAAGATGTCATTTCTATAATTCCATACCGTTTGAAATGTAAGATCAGTTGCTTATGAAATCCCTCATTTGTTCGTTTGTGCCTGTCTCATAACTTCTCAACTCTTAAAAATTTGTTATAGCCCACTATATTGATTCTTACTGCGTCTATTACATTTATAAGAAAAAATTGAGAAAATTATGAAGGTGGAAATACATATAGGGTGTTAGTGGGGATTGAAAAAAAAAAATAACACAACATTCAAGAAAATCAAAAGAAAGATGGCAACCCGCGGACACTGAAATTGTTTAGAATTTTTTTTTTTTTTTTAATTCTGTGATTATCATGATTTTTTGCCAGAAACGAATTAAAAATTTTAAATGCACTATTATTTTTGGAAAATTTCTAGCGGAAAATACAGAAAAGTTTGTAGAAAATCTATATAGACCTTCCTATCTTTGTTTCCGTAAAATAACTGAACGCGTTACTAAATTTCAATCATCCTAAGAGTTTTCCAGCAAAATAGGGAATTTCCTGACTCGGATAGTAAATAAGTTGTGAAAACATTTTTTTAAATTTCTGCATAACTTTTAATAGTCTTTAATTGTTTCAGCTAAAAAATTTTGGATTTGAATTACAAATGTCATTTTTTAAAATCACAAAAATTGTTTTACAACTGCCATTGATTTAAAAAAATAATATCTTCAGTGTTTTCACTTTAACAATCATTCTGTGTACAGAATCTTCAGTGGATCCTTAAAGGATTTCTGAAGTACTATATAAAAAAAAATACTACATTGGTACCATTAAAGACAGTACGCTAAACGAAAATGCCTTCCAATTACCGATATCACAGGCGCCAAGGGTGGGATGAGTGGAGGTAGAACGCCGCATTCCCTGTCATGAATTTGGCGGTAGACTGTATGTGGTATGGCTAAAGCCACTTTTCGGCTGCTTTTCCTCGTAGATATTCCTCCCCGATACTCATCGGATAGTAGGCTTAGTGCATCTGGGAATTCTCTCTGGATCCTCGGTTTCGAGGAAAATTTCTCAAATACCGAAACAGATTACCCCCAAAATATTCTCTATTGGAAGAATAATGCCATATATTTTATTGTCTGTCACTTTATAGGCATAATACACGTAATAACTGATAATACGTTGATCTGGACCGCCTAGATTAACATAAAACTTTTAATTGCTAACGCAGTGATGAAAGCAGTTGCAGGTACAGCTTGTTTTCTGAAAACATATTACACTATCCGACAGAAAAATTAAACTTTTTTTTCATCCTAATCTTTTCCCGCTGAATCGCAGTAAGCATCTAGTATATGGTTGCGACTACTCAGTTGAGCAGCAGACATGTTTTGAGAGCCACCTTGGTCTCCGGAAAGCCTACATGAATCGCCATTTGTCTAGTTATTCCACTGATCAGCCAAAAGATTATGACCACCTACCTAATAGCCGGTATTTCCGCCTTTGGCACGGATACCAACGGCGACGCGTCTTGGCATGGAAGCAATGATGCCTTGGTAGGTCGCTGGCGGGAGTTGGCAACACATCTGCACACACAGGACACCTAATTCCCGTATATTCCGGGGAGGCAGGGGATGAGCTCGGACGCCACATTCAATCACATCCCAGATGTATTCGATCGGGTTCAGATCTGGCGAGTTGCAACTCACCACTCTCTTCCTCAAAGCATTCCATCGCATTCCTGGCCTTGTGACATGGCGCTTTATCTTGTTGAAAAATGCTACTGTCGTTGGGAAGCATGGTCGTCGTGAAGGGTTGTACGTGGTCTGCAACCAGTGTAAGATACTTATTGGCCATCATGGTGCCTAGCACGAGCTCCACTAAACCCATGGATGCCCACGTGAATGTTCCCCAGAGCATAATTGAGCCAACGCCAGCCTGTCTCCGTCCCGCAGTACAGATGTCAAAAAGCTGTTCCCCTGGAAAACGACGGATTCGCACCCTCCCATCAGCATGATGGAGAAGGCATCTGGATTCATCAGACTATGCAACGCTCTGCCACTGCGCCAAAGTTCAGTGACGATGGTCACGTGCCCATTTCAGACGTAGTTGCCGATGTCGTGGTGTTAACACTGGCACAAGCAAGGGTCGTCGGTTGCGAAGGCCCATCGTTAGTGGTGTTCGGTACACTGTTCAGACAAAATTATACTCCGCCCAGAATTAAAGTATGATGTTAGTTCCACCACAGTTCGAAGCCTGTCCTGTTTTACCAGTCTGCCCAGCCTACGACGACCGACATCTGTAATGTGGAATGGCTGCCGAACCCATCGACTTTTGGACGTGGTTTTACCTTGCTTTCGCCACTTGTTGAAGACACTCATCACAGCACTCCTCGAAAACCTAACAGTCGTGCAGTTTCCAAAATGCTCATGCCATCGGACAAACTCAGATGGATCGCGCGCCTTCCCCATTCTAAACATGGATAGCACGCTCAATGATACAACATGCACCGTGCGTGTGTCTGACTGGCAGTCATTCCTCGTCAGGTGACGCTGCTATTATTTGGACTGGTTTAGATCGATATTAGGTAAGTAGTCATAACATTCTGGCTGGTCCAGGCCAGAAATTCTTAGTTTCCCGAACCTGTTTTGGATTCCAGGCATATCCTATAGGATAATAGGCTTAGTTTAAGACAGCCACGACACAGGCTGCGAGACAAATTGGAACTATGTAAATTAGAGGTCCGTAGTTCCTTTCGATATCTCCCAGCGAATAATAGCAATTACATTTATATTTTTATTGTTATATATGTAGTTATTAAGGCAAAAATTGGTGATTTTCCCCGGTCTGATCGTATGGGGCGAGGGTTGAAGCTTGGCCCATTCTATCTCCGCGATCCAATGGGGCTGCGCTTTAACTCCCGCGGACAAAGTGGCACATCGGACACATTCTACGATTAAGAGTCAACGTGCTGATACCGTTGTCGCATGGGAGATAAACACCGTTTCTTAGTTACGTTCACTCATCAGATTTATTGTTTACTGTATTGTATTTAACATCAAAACAATTTTAATTTACTGTGTATATACATCTGTTTCATTGAGGACGATTTAACGTAGGACTGAGTAGTGAGTATTGACATGAGTCTGAAAGCCGTATAAACTACTGCGCTAATATGTCCCAGGTAACGTGTAACTTTCACTCAAATCATGTCAGAATTCCTCGAAGCAAATAAGTGAAAGATAAAAAGTTTTCTGGCAGGAAGCTTAACTCACACAAATGTGAATTAGGGTGGCATCAAATATGGGTCCATCATGTGTCTCGTTTCACATTGCGATTACTTTTTCTCTCATTTGATTTGCCGTTGTTCCATACCACGAGATGGAACGTGTGTGGTGTAAACCATATTCAGCTCCAATTTTTCCACGTATCTCGCTGCAAGAAATTTCCTTACCTAACAACTGTCTTAGGTCGGTCCATCGCGCGAGCACTTGCATTATCTTGAGCCCTCCATCGAGAGGAAATGAGAGTTCCTTAAAAAAGAAACTTTGTTTTCTCACTGCGTCTCTTATCCCGTTTCGCCGTGGGAGTTAAAGCGACGAGCTATTTTACCGGGGAAAGAACAGCAGAGTTGGGTTCAAGGTCTGACGTACATGCCGTCCTTATTTAGGTTTTTAGCTTTTCAACAATTTTCCAGGCGAATGCTGAGAAGGACCCACCTCAAACATAAAAAATATATAAACAACATTAACGGTTCTTATACACACGATCAGGTAGCGCCATTTACGTTCCTCCATAACTTAGTAAGTAACCAGAGAAATCAAATACGAGATCACTGGGAATGTTCAGTTATCAGTATACCGATACGAAAAATAGTTACAACAGTGGAAGGTCAAATTCAGACGTATCTAATGTGGCGAAAAAAAATTTGTATTCCCAATGACGTGACCACATACGTAATACTTTCACATTGGACATTAAATTATTAATTTTCCGGTAGATATGAACCGTTTGCTAAGCCTTATCCCTGTTGTATTCTAATACTTTAATGAATCCTCTAGTAACGATAACTTTTGTGGTCCTGAAACAATCCGTTAGCTCCATAAATTACGCTGTAAGATCAATAAATTTCACCGCGTTGTATACTGATGAAAAAATCTTCTAGACAAGTCAGAATGTCACACTCCTGGGACGTTTCGAAGGTCTAACTCTCCCCGTTGCACAAGCTGTTTCGGCACCACGAAAGTGTTGGCTCCACTTCCGCTGTTGGCATAACTTTTCACCATTCGGGATTTAGGTAGATGTGTAGAAGGAGTGGTGGTTCACGATTTCCAATCACCAAATGTTGTATCAAGTCCTAAATTAAATCCAACACATTTCCGCAGTGCGTATGGAGTCCATCGGTTGTGCAAGTTAAACCTAACGACCAACGGGTGTCTTTAGGAAGAGTAGGCCTGTTTAATCTGGCTTCGGGCTTCACACTATACCTTTTAATCTCTGTTACTAAATAACGCTCTACGCTTAGCAATATAAATAAAATTCATCTCCTCACTTACTACATTTACATACAAGGTGAAAGGAACTGGTAGTCCTACATCTATAACAAGGTCTAGCAATCTTCCCACCAGTGGGTCTAAGCAACCTACTATTTAATTTAACTAAATTGAGATGGAGTGCAAGCTTCGGTGGTAATTTCCCTAGTTGTTTACCCCTTTATTATTATTATTATTGTTATTATAGGAGTGTCCATAAACTACGTCACTCGTTCTAGGGTAGAGGGGTTGACTGAAAAGTTACGCAGGGCTACGTTGGGGGGGGGGGGGAGGTTCCGAGCCAGGCCACGTAGTTTTTCATTCATATTATTTGTCCCAAAATGTGGTACAGAACACACAATAGCATGTGAATATTTATTTCCGTTATTTAATTAACACTGCATGTAATTTACGATTGTCTGACAAGAGAAAATAGTACAAAATGTCTTCTAAAATCAATAGGAAATAAAAGCTACGTGCTACGTGGGGCAGGCAGGGGGGGGGGGGGGTTGAGGCAAAGGCCATGTTGGGCTACATGGTGGGAGAGAGGTGCACAAGAGAACAAAATGGAGCTACGTGGTTTATGTACGCTCCCTATCTGATATCTTCTGTGTGTAAATTCCACCACCCATCTATTTTTGCCCGTTAGAATTGATATTTTAAATTACTTCCGCTTTTTTAGTCAGTTATTCATCACTTTGCTTTGTAATTTATTCAAATCCCGACTTTCTTACAGAAACCAATTTGTATCGAATGCGTCATTCAAGAAGTATTTTGGTTTTTGATAATATTCGCTTCGGTTGTAATGAATTGTCTCGGGAACAGGTGCGTAACGTTTTCTTCGTGCCTTCCTCTTAACAGGAATATTCCAGAGTGACTGCACATAAGTTGGAGAGGAAAAGCCCTAAGATCGTTGGCTTACTTAGTATGCAGCATCTGCTGATGTTTATCACTGTGGGTCACTACCTCCACAAAGAAGAATATAATGTGTTAACTGATCTTTCGCAGCTAATGCTCTAAAATAAATAGCCCGGCAACATCTCAATGATAATTATGAGGAGAAAGGAATATCGCTGGCTATGCTAGGACAAAACAGAATGTATCGCATCGCCAAGAAAGTGATACTGAGTGTTAAGTTAGGCAGATTTTAATGTGTGCCATAGCAGAGAAAGTGATAGTGGGTACACAAGTATGGCCGTTTTTCCATTCCGTGGTGTTAGTAAATGCAAGTCTGGTATTTTCATTGCCAAACGACAGCGTGGTCTGTGAGCGGTAACGCTCTGGCATCGTGTTCGGAAGGACGAGTATTCGATCACTTGTCCGGACCAACCGATTTCGATTTTTCAGGGTTTGCCAAATTACTCCAGGCGAATCTCTGAACGGTGTTTACGAAAGGGCCATGGTCGAATTCCTCACCGTTCTTTTCCCCCAGTAGTTTCTGACGTCTGCATTACCTGTCCCGAAAAAATATATCCCATACTTTGAGCCACGTCATGAGATAGCCCTGTGTGTAAGCTTCATTTTTTTTTTTAAGTCTGCTATGACAGACATATAAGGGTACCTTGTGGGGAGCAATTAAAAAAAATGTTTGTTTTTCTCGCAGATGGTTTAAACAATGTTTGTTATAACTAAGGCTTATGTAAGTAGAAATGTGTTCTGTAAGTAGAAATGTGTTCTCACCTCTGGACTCTTCTTACATGATACTCTTTTGATGAAGCATTATCAATTATCTTATTAATCTGCGTAACTGATAACCATCTGCATATATTCGGAAACTCAGTTAATCCATCCACCTTAGGATGAGTGATTCTCTCCACTAGTCTTTCTGCGTGAGGTTTGTTTTCGGTGCTGGTGCTGAATTTCTAATTATTCATTTCAAATAAGCGTAAGCCTCATCTGCTTTTCTTATCTGTTGCGAAAATAAGATTTCTTTTTGCATGATGTAATTTTGTAGGAAGGACTGAAGCCTTAAATACAGGTTCTGAGGACAGTGCGAATACTCTCTAGTAGTAAAGTCACGAAATAAAACACGATATTCACACCCTGAGGTAGGACTGTTGATATTTCTTAAAATATCGGGTTTTCGATATATCGATATTTTAAAAAGTATCAATATCGGCTGTCGATATATCGGAAAAAAATATCGATATATCGATACTTTCATAAATTCAATTTCATGAAATCAAACCTTGCAAAAATAATGCTGTCCTCTGATAAATAGACGTCATTTCGTTCTTAATCAGGATTTCACTTTCGAATGGTTTCTCTTGGTGATGATGATTGTTGAATTTTTGAAAAAATTGACCATTATGCGTGTCATAATTTTCATAAAAATTAGTAATATTTATAAAACTCGAAAGAGGTTCGAGGTAAATCTTAAGATTGATATGCAATACAGTTGACGAATTTATTTGGTAGAAGTTTAGCTATTATAGCACGCATTATGGCATTATGGCCAATTTTCGTGGAATGTTGATAGCTTACTCTTAGTTATGTTACTTTTCTTGCTTTCTAATTAGCCACTATTTGTTATTTACACTTCCCAGTATTCCTGCTAACACACTAATTTGCAGTTGGACTTCCCTGGACAGTGCGCACGCTCAGTTTCAAACAATGGGCTCGCTTTCGATTCGTGTTGGGCGAGCAATGCCTTGCCCACACTGTTGTCATCATCTGAGTTAACTTGGTACCTATAAATTCCAAATCAATCATGGAAACGTTGTAAGATTTATTTAAGCTTGCTGATCTCTATGCGTAACAGAAATTTGAGGGCCACAGTGTCATTCAGAGCAAAAGAAAAATGATAAATTATTTTTAAAAATATCGAACCCGATATCCAGATTTCAGTATCGCAATATCGATATATCGTCCTAAAAATATCACTCATAAATATCGATATTTTCAAAAATTAATATCGATATTTCGATATATCGATATATTATCAACAGTCCTACCCTGAGCTTTCTTACCTCAATTCCTATACATCATTCCTTAGAGAGTAACATACATGAATTTATTAAAATACTATTATTCTTCAATATAGTTTTGATCCCCATCGAGTCGTTCTATTTGGTAGTAAACGCATTATTGGTTTAAAAAAAAATAGTTTTTGTAGCTGTTTTCCGATGACAGTGTTTTAGGGTCTTTGATAGTTTTACTCAAATAGCAGATTTTGTTCTTTGGCATCGTTATTCATTCTTACATTTGTTTAAGCATTTTGTAAATATGTATCTCGCGTAAGATCTGATAAGGCATATAATATTTCAGGTTTGCTGCAGTACAGGAATAAGTAAGCACATATTTACCTGCATTAGTCAGTGTAGTTCATCCCATCTACGAAATTTATGTACAAATGCAATAAAGGTGTAATCTTGAAAAACAGTGTGTACATATAACACATTCTTGGGAAATTTAATTTGAACCATTGTTAATTAACTACAGAAAAAAACTATCAACCATTCTTTTGATTGTATTTGTTTGTAAAAACTCGATTCATACAAATTCGACTGGTCAGATTTTAATGCAGTTGCCAATAATATACAACCGACGGTAACAGGAATATACTAGAATACGTTTCATTCTGATGTGACTTAGAAAAGTTAAGAATCTAAGATAATTCTAAGCATAAATTACATTTTTAGACGATAGTGATTCATGGATACTGCACAGCCCATGGACCTAGCAAAAATACTCGTATGTTTCATTTTGAGGTGACTTGGATAAACTACAAAATGAAAATAATAGTATCACTGAATCAGAACTTAGTAACCTTTGGGATCAAAATATTTATCGAGATACAAACTATACTATTCGGAATACAAACTGTTATTCACTGCTGACACTCTACATGTTTCAGATTGCACGTTAAATTGTAGGTTCCTTTAACTATAAGATTACACACATGGATTGACTACCCTGTAGATGTACCTTTTACTGCTACATTAAAAGCACACGAAATTAATATTATTTAGATTCAGTTATACTATTGTACAAATCTACCAGCCCACGTCAGTGAAATGGTATATAAAGGCTGTTATTAAAACAATATAGATATGTACTGTTTTATACCGATTCTCAGGCTTTTAGGTGGTTGGTAACTTTTCTTTTCTCTCTCTCTCTCTGTTCTTCTTTTTGTACATTCTCAACATTTTCTGTACTCTCCTCCTATCTTCCAATGACTCCTGATTCTTTATCATATCAGTTACTTACTGGGTCCTGCGATAATTTCCATTAGCAAATATAGCAATCCTTAGTTGCACACACTCTATCTCCTGTACCTGACACCCAAAATGGACACCTAGCGTTGTGGAGGAGCGCTATCGCATTCGGGAGGACGCAGGTTCGAATCCCCCTCCAACCCTCTTTCCATGTTTTCTGCAAATCACTTCAGACCAATACCGGAATGTTTCCTAAAACAAAATCCAAGGCTGAATTCTTTCACGTTCCTTGCCCTCAGTCCTTTCCCGCCACTAATGACTTCGGCGTCGACGAGATTTCTCTGGTACGTACTCTCATCACCCTTTACCATAAATATAGGTTTTATTACCTTTTCATACCACCTGCCTACTGTTTTATGCGCAGTTGACTTTGCAATCGAATGTAATACCAAGATATTTACACATCAGGGTTTCGACAAACAATTCTTTCCCTACTCTACAATCATAAGTAACCTTTAGTTTTTATCTGTATAAGCTTCATTACAAGCTGACTTACCCAATTGTTACTGTTCTAGATACAACTGTTCACAGTCCCTTCTCGTTTTTATACCATTATGTCATCTAAAAACAACCTAACTTCTTACTGAAAACCATCAATACAATCATTCATTTTAATAATTAATAGCAATAGTCCAAAAACACTGCTCTGTAACAGATCTATATTCATTTCCGTCTCTTTTGATACTGTGTTTGAATTTTACTGTTAAGGAATTCTTTCTACCCAGATTTCACCTTATTTAATAACATTGTATGGTTCACTTTTTCAAATACCTTGAAAAAAAACTTGTGCTTCACTATCAACGTGTCCCCTCTTGTCCATTTCATCCGAAATATCTTTCATATAGCCCACCAACTGAGATTCCCAAGAATATATTTTCCTAAATCCATGTTCTCGATTCGCAGACCAGTTTCTGTCTTCATAGATATTTCAGATCTTGCTACATGTTATTCTCTCTATTTGGCCTATCAATAATGTGAAAGTAATCGGCCTGTATTTTTCAGACCTATTTGTCTCCCATCCTTGAATGAGCGGTACTACTATTGCTGTTTACCAGTCCCCTATAAGCTGCAGGACTCCAGACTCAATCTATATAGTGACTGCTTAAGAAGACCAAGAAACTGCAGTAAGATAAATTATTTTGTCAGCTATCACAAGAATTTCTAGAACTTCATATCTTCGAAGGATACATATGAATTAGAATGTGACATTTTGAATTTTTTGGTGACGATTGACCATCGTTTTAAGAATTATTTTCATTAGGCTTTAATCTGAAGGAATCAACGGATAAATTTCTAAGGTAGACTGTAGGTACGTCTTACGTCTTAGGATTAACGGCATAGGAAAACCACAGAAGAGGTTAAATGCAAAAATATTGAATAGTTGACTCCATGTCATTAAAACCACACGAGATTTATTATATCTAAAAGGCAACATTTTAGAGTATTCTTAATTAAAATAAACATCCATATCCATCCAGAAAATAACAAAACTGTCTCAAATAACTGTTACAAATGTTGCTATAGTCATTCTATTATTAATAAATTATTATTTAATCTTCAGTACTTTACTCGAATTCATTTCATCAACAACTTACAAAAAACATATAATGGATATATTGTTTTGATATCTGATAACATTGCTGAAAGCGGTTAGGTGTCGCCATCTCAGAACTGTTAAAATACGGACGGGTGTAATTTTAAGTTGCATCACTTCATACGTGTCAGCTATTCTGATGGCAGGTTTTACGCCGTTACCCGTAACTGTCTATTCAAATAAGTGGAAGATCCCCAATTTCCAGCTGAAAAATACATGTACGAAATAACACTAAACACTTTAGCACAAAGGTTACCAGTATCGCAAAAGCATCGTAACATCCATTTGCCTCTAGCATTGTAAATCGCACGGTATGATATCAGCTGCCGACAAAACATCAAATAAATTCTACATGTGACTATAATAATAAATATTATCAATCTCTACGCTTTACGTTAAAAGAGCATTTTCATCATGTTAAGTAAATTATTTTGAGGGGACAACAATCTACATGAGTTAAACACGCTGTTCCAGACTACATAGTATATGTTTATGGAAAACATCTCAGCAGTTGTTATTAAATACTTAATCTGTTTCGCAATGTGATACTTTAAAAGCGAGCAAAAATTCAGTTGTGTTAAAAAAATGTAATTTTATAGCGGTACTATTTAGAATCAGTAGCAAAGTGGTTAACCGATATGTGTGGCCTTAATGTTTCTCTGCATCGTTTCCGTCACGGAAAATATATTTTAGATCGAGTGTGCAGGGTCGTAGTATTGAGAAAGTCAGTTAGAGTTTAAATCTCTATCAGTTTCACACAACAGAACAAGAATTTCAGTAATCGTGTTACGATAATAATGAAATAGTTTTATCTAGTCTTTATTATCTACTTTAAATTTTTTTACAATATTATCTGTAGAATTCAACGAATCAGTGGTGGAATGTTGTGCACAGCTGACATTTTTTCAGTTATGAAAATCTCTTAATTAGGCTCTATCGTTTTTCCTATAATAATTGTGTTAAGAATAATACGTTTGTATGAAATTCCCACTTGCTGGGAACAATAAAATTGTTATAATTCATTTCTAATGAAATTTAAGTAAGCTATCAGTTTAAAGTTTATTTTCCATGACGTTAAATTTTGCCGTTGTGAGTATATTAAGTGCAATATTACTACTAAAAGCTGTAAAGTTTGTAATGAATTAAAAAGTACAGTGCCATTAGGCACTAAGTGATCCCACGGTATGTGTGAATATTGCCGATGCGTCGTGTCAACGAACAGAAACGTGACGGAACTAAAGCGTCCAGATTTACACGCACCTTGGGGGGTGCTGACAACGTCCTCCTCAACTCGGACATTAAGCGGATTTATAACCCCCATAAATAACTGAGACCCGCTTTCTATTCTCGCACGTTTCGGAAAGTTCCCGCCGAAAACTGGCGCAGACTAGCAAAAATAAACCTTAGTGACGTTTCCTAGTAAATGAGTGCTTTATGAGAGTAGGGGAAGACGATCCAGCCAATAGAGAAGCCGCCTCAATTTATTTCCGTGTTGGTGTTTTTTCTTGTCTGTTCTGGGGCCAATGTGGCGCTGGTCCTTTGGCGCGGATTGCGGTGATTCGCCAAGAGCCGGACGCGACATGGCGTTACGAGAAGTACAGAGTCTTGCTCGGGGAAGAAGAACGGACGACGAGACACTCTGGTTCAGATCTTCATCTAGTACGGCCGAAGTGACCTGTGCTGAGTACGAGTCGGCAGCTGGGGACGCTGCCATCACGCTGGGCCGGACAAGAAAGCTGCACGACCCCATGTGGTGCGGTCTTGCCTGGTAGCTCACCTGGGCCGTGAACAATGGTAAAAGCTACGACCCGGACGGAAACTCATGCAATCGTTCCACCCAGTAATGACCCTGAGATTTTGCTCTAGCTGTTTGATATTCAATGATATGTAATTGTTAACCTCAGAATAAAAACAAACTTCATGTTTGACTAATTTCACAATAATAAATTGTACACCCAATTTTCAGTTTTCCTATTCATTACAATAATATTTCATGTGATAAGCTGAAGATTAAGTATGACTTTTGATATTCCAAATTGATAATTTTGTTAATGATAAAACAGTGTGACCCAAATATAAACGTCCGCGAGGTAGACGTTACAAGTTATTATTGGTCAAACAACATAGAATTTTTAAAATATACGCCGAAATATGTGTTCATGTGTTAAAAAAATAGCTTATACATACAATAATTAAATTATGGGGAAATATGCACCGTAAAATATTTTGATTTACTTATGACAACAGTGTTAAAATGAATACAGCCACTATTGTTTTCGTTACCTGTTACAAGAATATTCGTTACATAGTGCAGAATTATTTCAAGACTTTAAGCGCAAAAAGTAAAACAAAAAGAAGTTACGATATTATCAGCCTTTAATTCACTTGCATAAAGTCGACATAAATATATCATCTCTGATTTTCTGATGCAAATAGAAAGTAACTCTTTTTATCAAAGTTATTTTCATATAATAGGCAAGAAAAAATAAATTAAACGCTGCAGAAATTAAATTTGGTGGGATAGTGCGGACTATCTGTTAAAACTTATATTTACTTTCGTTATTGCTTCAGCACCATCGATCCGATAGTTTTTACAATGTATTTTTGTTTTACAAATGGGAATTAGTGCAGAGCTTAATTAAAAACACAAACCGCAAAACACGAACCGGCGACCAGATGAAATAGTGACGTAGGTGGGTTGTGACCACAGAGTATAGATTATTACAGACATGTGGAAAATCAAATATAACAGCAGGTATACTGAAAACAACAGGGAACTAGGTTCAGTAAAACTAAAAATAATAATTTTTTCAATTGTTTTCTCCCACATCAAACTCTTTTTTATATATAATCAGCCCGTTACTGAGAGGAACAGAAACATTCACATCAGATATAATTTCGGGGAACTATAGAAAACAAAATCTGGAGAACTGTATCACAGGATTAAGACAAATTCTTCTTAATTGCGAGGCCCGAATGTTAACCAAGCACTTACTAGATTATGTCTCCAGGATTATTTGTGGCATATGAAAAAGAACCTGAGAGAAATCGCCGTATCTTAAATCAAACTCATTACCGAAGTATGGCAGTGTTCATATACTGAATTAACCGTTCATGATCGTGTCTTCCGGTACCGTTTTGCATTTACCGTTTATGCCGATGAGCTATTTGTTTAATTACTACAGTTTCTGAGTTCTATTTTCTTGAATTTCGCATGGTGATATGAGATGCTGATGGAGAATTATTGAAAAATATCGATACTAGAAGTCATGATGTAATTCTGAAGTGTATTACGATAATTACGTCTCCTATTCAAAATGAACACTAACTTACGAATAATTATTTAATTTCATTTCATTGCGTTGGAGCTCATGATTCAGTGCCAATTCTCCTATGCACAGATCTTCGTATTAAATGCTTTTTTATTCTATATTCTAATAGCGATATTTCTCCAACCACCTACTTTGCAATTTATGAATTTTAAATTATTTCAATGTTTTTGATAAATTATTCCACTCTCTGAATCCGTTACATGCAAAAGAAAATTTATCTGCCAGCAGATTCTTGAAATTAAATACCAGCTTGAGGTAATTGTCAACTTTTCCTTTTCATGTACTATTTGTAATTCTTCTACAAAATTTCCATACAAGTCTCATCAATAATCTCAACCAGAATTCTCTTCACCCTCTTCCAATGACTCTCAATGCAACTCCTTTGTCATGTCGGTTACTGATTGTGTTAATGATCGAACAAAATTATTTCTAGCTGTCAGGCGTTTGAATAGGAAAAAACATTAAAACCAGCAATTTGGGATAAGATTTCTCACTATCAAATTTAATAAAAAGGGCGATTAAGCTGGTCACCTTCACTCAAGTCAACAGTAAACTGTAATCAATTTCATTTCGCCAATTGTTTAACAGCTTACCAACATCCCATCAGCCGGTATCCTCCACCAGCTAAACTTTTCATTTCATCATGAAATTATTTTTTACATGTATATAAATTTCTGAATACGGACATGAGAAAGTAATAAATTAGTCCCACACTTCAAATACACACATTATATGGTTTGGTTACTGTAATACCACTGTTGTGTCCGCTTAGCAGAATAAAAGTTACAACAATCTAATCACATCGAAAATCTTCACGTCGGAAATAAATGCGAAATTTAGTATAATTTTGGTAACTAGAGCTCAAATTGTTATGTTCAGTATTCACACCGAAATTCTGTCACATACAAGGAGAGAATGTATATGTGGGTATGTTTTAATGTGAACCGAAAGCTTTTTGAATTACAGATCATGTCTTTACTACAGTAAAGACCACATCTTTTATAGCATTATAATGTTTTCGAACCAATCTGGTATTTTGTTAGTTGTTTTACTGAAAAAAATTTGTCATAAATAAAATCTGTATAAAATAAAAATATGTGCAGTAATACAAAATGAAGGCTGCAAAGTGCAAATCAGGCGTGGAATGTGTCAAGAGATCTTTCTGGCATTTTTTTGGATGTTTATCGTCAGTTATTATGGATTTTTCCCCAGACACTGTCCGAGTTTGATGTTATGACTTCTGACTTAATACAGCTCGTAAGACTTATTTCTGGCTTTTTTTATGGCACTTGGAACTTAAAAATTCAGGCTTATAAGGAAGTTGATAAAATTGAAATGTAATTACCCCATGTATTATCCAATTACATTTTTTATACACAAACAATTGATTTCAAATCTTTCCTTTTCATCATCTATGCGTTATAGTATTAAATATAAGAATTTTTGTGTTAAATATTTTGTCATAGTAACACTGGGTGGCTAACGTTTCTTTTGTTACTGATAAATTCTGATACAAGTTCAAGTGATGAAATTAAAAATTTAAATTTTTGAATACCAAGTCTCATCATTATGGAGGAGTTATAAATTGTAACTTATGTCTCAATACAGTGAAAATATTTAATCAAGGAACTATATTTTTACGCTAAATCTGGTATGCGATACTAAGTCACCAGCGCTGTAGTCGAAAATCTGCTTTTATATGGGTCAAAATAGATTTCACGAATTAGAAAGGTTGGCATCCTAACATAAGTTTTAAAAAAACGTATGAAATGTGAAGATTTACTCTTCTTCATTTATATTTGTTCGGTGAAACATAACTTAAGTAGGACAAATGTAATTTTGAAATAAAAATAATTTTCAAAGAACATCATTTTACATAACAAAACAAACTGTTACGTGGTATCATAGGGCTATATATCTTGACTTAAATGCCTTTCCATATAAGTCACACAAATTTGTGATTTACACAAAACATATTTGTTTGTAGCGTGTAAGTTAAAACATACGCCGCTTAGCGAGATTTCGCAGAGTTCAATAAATAGCAACGATCCTACTTTATTGCAAAAATTAATACTAGAACTACAGCAAATAGCACGGGCAAGAGTTGTGGCGGAGATAACACGAGGCCAGTTTGCACTGTCGCCCTAAACCACCACATGTTTATACAAGCAACCAGTGGGTATCATGAGGCTGGGGACATCTGCCCCACCGAAATTTACTACCGGATTTGTGAGATGCGGAGCATTTAATACAGTCCGAAATTTTGTACAGTCCAGTGACCCAAGCCGATATACAAGATTTTCAAGATACCTCGTGTGTCAGATATACCTCAATATAATTTTCATTCTTTTTAATACAGTTTAAGAAGATCAAAAACTGACCACAATTTGCCCCAATGGTACACAGTAGCAATAAAATTTCTTATTCAGTTGCCCGATCATTACCTGTTGATTGAGTCGAATTTAGAAATTTAAAAAATGTGATCAGTTCTGCATTTTTTTAGTTGATTTTCATACGCAACTATTGTACAACGTTACATGGATAAATAAAATTTTTCAGCAACGTGAAATTAATAGCAGTGTGAATTGGTTTTAATAATTAACCAATCTATATTAACGTATAGAAAATTACCCCAGCTGATGTACTAATAGCTGTATTCAAGATAGAAATGTAATTAATTTTAGTTTTGATTAATTTCAGTAAACTTATTGTTAATTGGAGCTCTGATTTTTCTAAATTAATACCTAGCGTTTACAGATCTATTTAGTGGTCTTTTTCGGTTCTCACTGTATTTGTTTCCTCAATACGGTGACAGAGGACGACGTGAACACCACTACAAGTTGATACAAGCAACCAATGTGTATCATCAGGCGAGAGGATATCTGCCTCACCCAAAATTACTATCGGATTTGAGAGATCCGGAGCATTTAATATATTGGAAGAATTTTTGTGTTATAACTTATATTCTATACGATGTGTGCATTTTTTACTGTGACGGATGTAGTTTATTAAGAGCAGATTGGAGAGCATCCGAGTAGTTGCCTAGATGATTACCAGAAACAGCCTAAACGTTTTCAGCGGGGACGCGGCGAAGAAGACTGGAAGCTGTTACCGTTTTAACTCCCTTATTCAGTACGGTTGCGCCTTAATGCACGCTGTAACGTTGGCGGATCTATTTGATTTATTTAATTTCAATGGAGCTCACATTCCCCGTTGTCAATCATCCTACCCGAGGGATGATCATGGAGAAAATACATCAATGTTTTTTTTCGATGTGAGGCATCGAAACGTTGCATCGATGTTTCACGATTCATCGAATAAAAATAACGATATAGGTATATTTATAAGTTATAAAGGTTAGGAAAGTAGAAAAATGAGACATTTACTTGAATCAAATTGTCAATTAGACTTTTACAAAGGCAGTATTGAAATTCTAATCTAATTCGAATTTAGAAATCCCAATATTACTTATCCAAGTTTTGTATAAATAATACAGGGCGTTCGCCGGGAAACACTACCCACTGTTAGCGCTACAAGGAAGAAACTGCTCCCGGCGAGCGAGCGGTCAGCTTCCAGCATTGTTCGACCGTCGGCCGCGGACTATTTCATAATAATTACGCTTCATAAACTTGTATGTGCTAAGCATTTAAATGTGACGTCAGTTGCGGATCAACAGTGCCATCGTGGATACCCTGCAGGTACCAGTTGCAAAATCTAATCCTAGGCCCCTGGTCTATTTCTGTAATTTTATGCACCACAATTGTTTTGTACGGCTTTAAGTGAACTAGCTTTGTTACTTTCCAAGCTGACGTCTTAGATACGCCTGCCTGCTGCCCTAACTGACTTAATGATTTTTTGGGTGACTGTTCTAGTCGAAAAGCGATATTGTCAATTTTCTCCTCTGTGAGAATACGGTTGACCGACAGTCTCTTTTTGTTAAAAAATGAACCCGTTTCTCTTACTTTTTTAACCAGACGCAGAATTGTTGATTTAGCTGGCAGTAAAGTGCCAGGATATTCGCGACGAAATTTACTGCGACACTTTTTAAACGACTTCTTCTTCACATATGTATCGTAGAGAAATATTCTTTGTTGCAAACTGTAACGAACCATAATTTTACTCACACTCAAACACGGTACAGATTAGTAAGAGTATGAAGCTCCAAACCAGTCAAACCGCAAAGAAACGTTTATTCACAAAACTGTTTGGGCAGCGGAGGTGTTAAACAGTGCGGTGATTCACGGCGCCGTGTGGCGGGAGTTGCTGGCTCCACTGTCCCAGCAAGTTGCCGACGGCAACAGACTGGGAGGGTAGCGCGTCCCGGCGAACGCCCTGTATTTTATGAACCCACTTTCCTTGTATTCTGTTACATGGTTGATTTAAAGCTTTTGCAGCTTTCGAAAGAAAGTCTTAATTATGGTACTGAGATGGCTACCACAGTGTAATATTTATAAGCCATTTTATATAGGTTTTGAAACTATTGTTTGTAATCTACACTGCATCTAACGGATTTTCACTAAGGCGGCCAGCCGGGGTCCTCAAGTAGACAGACAGCTCATCAGAAACACCTTCTTCGGTCCTGTTTTCCAGTTTCGATGAACTAATTTGTGATGATCGTTCTAAAGACTGAAGTCTTCCAGTGTGTTGTCCGAACTATCTGAATCAACTTCTGTTCTCTTTCCTTCCAGAACCCTCTTCATCATATCTTTGATCTTTTGAACAGTATTTGCGTAAGCCATTAGGTCTTCAAAATGTAGTTTTTGGAGCCATGGGTCCAATGAGGTCACGATAGCTGAAGACGAAACTTGTTCGATAGCACCCATCCGTTGTTGATTTCTTTCAGGATGAGCTTATGTACTTCCATCACTGAGGGTAACAATTGCTTTGCGTTATGAAAGCATAGAGTTCACTAAAGTGATTACTTTACTGCTGGTTTAATATTAATCCACAGATATTTCTTTAGCTGCAGCTTCAATTCAAATTAACCTGTTGGCCATTATTTTGTTTACTTTTTATGGGCTCATAGATCAGGAAAAGGTCATACACTCTATAGACAACCCTAAGCAAATGTCGTATCATTGAGGTCCACACTAAAGTGGCGGGAAATTTCAAGTAAATTGTAGTTTCTTGTTGTTTGTCCAAGTTAAAACAAAAAATTTAATTTGATTTTGTAAGTGTCAAAAATATCATATAGTTATAGAATTTCCTGTATTTTGTTCTGTTTTAAAACTAATCCTATAGTGTGGAAAAGACGTGTACGTTCTTCCGGTGTATGGAATGAAATACACCGATGCATCGTTAAACATCGAGAGTAAGAGATGCATCGAACAGTAAACATCGATATGTGAGTGTAAGCTTTCCCGGCGAATAAATGACAACAAATCTTCTCGGGTTTGCAGCCGGATTTTATTAAAAAGCGACAAGCTTTCGGCATGATAGCTGCTGAGCTAGTTGCCGAAAGCTTGTCGCTTTTTAATAAAATCCGGCTGCATACCCGAGAAGATTTGTTGTCACTAAACATCGATGTTTCCGATACATCGATGTATGTCGAACATCACTATCCTACCCCAAAAACTTTTGCATCTTAACTTTGTTGACATTTTGAGGTAAGTTTTTCGCATTTCTGACGTTAATTTATTCCAATCTCCCTTCTTTGCAACAGAAAATTTTCTCATTCCCTTACGCCAGACTTCGAGTGCTAATTTGTGATTACAGTCATATCTTCCTAATTCTTCTGCCCACATCCATACAGGCCTCATTACACTATAAACCACCAGCACTCTGTAATCGTAGGCTTCCAGGGCCAGAGTCAGCTGATTCTTGGCTGTCCGGGTGGCGCCGCGTCATGTTCATCGTAGCCGACGTTTCGACCCTCATTCTGCCCCGGAAGAAGACCCCAGAATGAGGGTCGAAACGTCGGCTACGATGAACATGACGCGGCGCCACCCGGACAGCCAAGAACCACCAGCACTCTCCTCACACATCTCATGCCGATCAGAGATACCACGACACGAATCACTTCCATGGATACTAGCATATAAATGTAGCTTTTCTTTTTTCGTTTTCTTCCAGTTCAATAAAGTTTCAAGTAAATCTAAAGTAAAAGAATTCGTGTCACAAACGACGCGCATCAAATGCAATATGTTTCATACAGATTTTACAGATTTTTTTTTTTTTTTTTTTTTTTTTTTTTTTTTTTTTTTTTTTTTTTTTTTTTTATGGAGGGTCACATTGGTTAGGGCCTTTGGATGACGAATTCGTTTAATCACGTTTCTTTTATATAAAATATTCAGTGCAGCAAACATAATCTGATGTACTTAGCTTAATCAGCTTCTGCAAAGCGATTTCATATAAAGATTCACCACTTCAGTGTTACTTACTTATTAAAAGAGTTTATGTTAATCTGGTGTCTATTTAGTAAATATCAGAATCGATAGGATATTTTTTAAAAAAATGAGGCGAGTTGCAATGTGTAAAGCGGAATAAATTTATTTATTTCAATCGTTACTGAAAGATCTTTAATTCAAATAATAAATATTTTTTTGGTATGTAATCTGACAATTTGCTGTAAAATAAAATATCTTATTAAAAACATCTTCATCGGCATTTTTTTGTAAATAATTTTGACAAAACTTCAAAATTGCACAAATCTGTTTCTTTTGAAAATAAAAATTTGTTTTAGGCATATTTTTGTTAACATTATTGCTTGAATATGGCAGTTTCCTTTTTGCGTATCAAATACAGGAGTTGGAGAGGGTTTAAAAAAAAGTGTTGCTAGATTTCTTTTTGGAAATTATCGCAGAATGCAATCAGTAACAGATATGATAAATAAAAAGCTGGAATGGGATTCATTGCAAACCAGGAGGAGGGAGAAGAGGGTCACGGGAGTGTACAACGCATATACTGGTGATGAGGCATGGAAAGATATTGGTGTAAGAATTGAAAGTAATGCATGGAAGGGAAAAGATGACCATGACCACAAGCTGGCACTCGATTTCAGGGACAAGGGTGTGGGAAGATTCTCTTTTTTTAGGTAATGGTATCAGGGATTGGAATAAATTACCAAGGTAAATCATAAATAATTTACCGATAACGTTGAAAGAATTTAAAGTTAAAATTTGTAGAGGGCAAATGTAGGTGGGTGCAGGAAATGGGTAAGATAGGTGTGTAGGGAAATTGCCACCGGAGCGTTTGCTCCATTGCAATTAAATTAAATTAAATGTGCTCTTAATAAGAGATAGATCTGCCACCCAAAAACCTCTCCCCACGTTAAATTAGCCCTGTGTTGAATTTATTTGCATTAATTCAAGAAAGCGAAATATTGCAGACGGGAATAATTTAGAGAACGCCTTTCCGGAGTCCTGATTACAGTTACAGGACAAAAGAATGGGTAGGACAGGTCGCGAAATGAAAGCAAACTGACTTAATCTTGTTACAAATGCACCAGTTTGTCATAAAACATGCAATGAGCTCATTTTCCAGAAATAACTTTTGAATGTCTAGCAGCAAAAAATCAGCTAACAGGTAGAGGCTGCATTTAAATCAGAAGATGAATGTATCTGAGCAGAAAGGGGAAAAGTTATACTGAGTGTATACCAGCACACATAAAAGACAAATAGAAAATATAAGTTATTTGTTTCGAGGTTTCTATTTTGCTCACGAGAGTACACCTTGGTCATATTTATGTAAATTGAACCTTATAATTAGTTCAAAATTAATTTCCATTCTGTTCATTACGTTTTTAACGACTACTTAAAGTTTACATAGTGCTGTTAACGTCAAAAACGCTAGTTTCACTGGCTTAAATCTTACTTTTATGCACCTTATTTATATAAAAATTTAACAAAAACTAAAATTTTCGTTAAGAAACCATTGATGAAAACATTATTTAACTGTTCGCTAGCAGAATGATGTAATGATCAACATTGAAATGTGAAACCAATAATATACTTGCTACTAGTAGGTAATGAGGTATGCTGCAAAATTATCGATCCAAGCTACACATTATTCCACGTTGCTACTTAAACAATAATTTTCATTTGTTTTATATAGTGATGGCAACCAAATTTTAGTCGAATGGCATATAATATTACGTAGAGTAAATAATGCATCAATTGGAGAAGTCAACCCTATCAAGGTATCATCAATATCATAAATTAGAAAGATAGTAATTTGGACGAATTGATGTGAAAGCAGAAATTTTGAATAATATCTTTAACAAAGCTTTCACAACAGAAAATGTAGAGAAGATCCCGATATTTAATAAGCGTATCGACAAAATTATGAAAGATCTCGTTCTTGACGTCGATGGGATAATAAAAATGCTTCGGAATGTAAAAACCAATAAGGCTCCCGGACCAGACGGTATTCCTACAAGATTCTACTCTAGGTACGCAAAGGAAATTGCCCCATATTTGATGATGTTTTATACCGCCTCCTTGGTACAAGGAAACATACCCGCTGAATGGAAGACCGTCAGCGTAAGTCCAGTATTTAAATGTGGGAATGTTAATGATTATAGAGCGATATTAATGACTTCAATATTTTGCTTGATTTTAGAACATATCAACTATTCAAATTTCAAGTGGTTTTTGGATGAAGAGGACCTTTTAAACTCAAGCTACATGGATTCAGAAAAGGCAGATGCAGCGAGACACATCTTGCACTTTCCATTCACGACTTGTGCCGGGGTATAGATAAGCAATCCCAGGTTGACGTAGTACTATTAAATTTTTTAAAAGCCTTCAATACTGTGCCTTACACAAGATTACTTACGAAACTTCGTAGTTATGGTACATCTAGACAAATATGTGACTGGGTTGCAAAACATTTGAAGTGTAGAACACAGTGTGTAGTTCTCAACGGTGATCGTTCACCACTACTGACCCAAGTGAGGTCCGGGGGTTCCCCAGAGAAGTGTGATAGGGCCTTTGTTATTTCTCATATACATTAATGATATATGCGACGTAATAAGGGGAAAATACCGTTTGCCGATGATGCTATTATTTTTCGTGAAATAAAAAACCTAGGGCGACTGCGGTTTGTTACAAGCCGATGTTATGAAAATAACCGCTTGGTGCAACCCTAAAAATTGCCAATTCGCGCATATAAACAAAAAATCGACACCATATAGCTCTGACTATAAAATTAATAACACTGTCCTTAAAATGGTAGATTCCACTAAATACCTAGGTATAATAATTCGTAATAATCTGTTGTGGATGAACATATTGAGAAGATAATTGGGAAAGCATATCATATGCTCAGATTTCTAGGTCGTTATTTAAAACAATGTACACCGGAAGTTAAATCAATTGCATACAAATCTCTGATGCATCCTCACTTAGAATATTGTTGTTCTGTATGGGGTCCCTATCAAAAGATGTTAATGGAGCCTTTGGAACAGGTTTCTCTTGGCAGAACCTAACTGAAAAATTCACGACTGAGTTATTTCAGGAATACGGCAAACACATCTATCAGCTACATTCATATCTAGGAATGACGGAGAAAATAAGATAAGAGAAATCAGGAATAGAATCGATTCATTTTTATGCTCTTTTTTTCCACGAGCGATTAGGGAGTGGAATAGGAGAAGGTATCTGTAAACCCTCCAGCCATCCTGATCTGGGGTTTTCATGGTTTTCCCAGATCGCTCTAGGCGAATGCCGGTATGGTTCCTCAAAATAGCCCATGGGCGCCTCCTGTCATATCCCGTATATCCCTTCTAATGCACAAATTGTTACACATTAGAATTAATGTAATGCACACTCCGTCGCCCACTTTTTGTGAATCTCACAGTAATAGTAATAAC
Source organism: Vandiemenella viatica (assembly GCA_031002005.1). Lineage (NCBI taxonomy): Eukaryota > Metazoa > Arthropoda > Insecta > Orthoptera > Morabidae > Vandiemenella > Vandiemenella viatica. Next base: position 66,966,146 of record JARYHS010012519.1, on the reverse strand, counting down.
TTAAGTCCATCATTTGAATTCAGGGGCATTACAGGATATCAGATATGTAATTGGAGACGCTGATATGAAAAGAAGTGTAAAAAGAGTCAGCTGATTAAGTACATCAATAAAAATTTAAATGTATGTATGAGATTGAGAAGAAATAGTTTGGCATATCATCTTTATATATAAAGATGAATATATGTTTGTTGGTTTATTTGTTGGTTTGTTTGTTCTTCGTACAAATCCACAGTTTTCATCTGATCTCGATGAAACTTTGCACACTTATCCTTTGAAACAAGGAGAAAAATACTGTCTACATTTGGTTGAAAAATTATCTGTATAAATAACACATGTTGTCTCATAACTTCGAAATACGGCGATAGGCAGACACGTTGGATGTGGACGTCTCCAGACCGTGTTTCCGTGTAGTGAACTGGGAGCTGAATAGCTAAAAAGCTTGCTTACGATCATCGTGGTCTCCGGTTCAAACCTCCGTAATGGCTAAAGTTTTTAAAAATTATTTTTCATCGTAAGAGTCAGGCCTGGGCCGTAGGTTATTTGGATTGAATGTTAAAGTGTAGATATTATAACGTTAGGGGTGCAATGCGAGGCAAATCGTAGGTATTATTGCAACTTTGTAGGTGTAAACATTTTTACGTTATAATAATCCCTCAGGTGTTGTTCGCAGTCAGTGTGTGAGTGTGAACCACAGTAATATTATCTATAAATACGGAAGTAAGTCTCTGTCTTTTTGTTACGTTTTGACGACTATATCGTGTTTATAAGGAAATGTGTATGAAGGGCACAGGATATTTTTTCCAGTGTGATTAACAGTTGTAGTCTCGAAATTTTGAGACCTTATCGAATGGTGACAGAAATATGTTGGAAATTGATTCTCCTCAAGAGACAGGTTCGACGGTACAATGATATAGTGTTAGCTTTCCTGTCATATTATTCCGACTCGATATTGATTGGGACCAATCCTTCGTTACCAAAAACTTTCTATATTTAATTCTGGCAAAAAAAATTCTTAATCCACGCGTACGAAGTCGCGGGTACGGGCTAGTTTAACAATAAACTCAGTTTGGCGGGACACATTGGTAAATCGGTAAGTGGTAGAAAGAGGTTATAAAGTCCTATAAGTACTCTAGCGGGTGATATGGGTATTACCGAGCGTGGTGGATGAGTGGTTAACGCTCTGGCCTTGCATTCGGGAGGAAGGCGGTTCGAATCCCCGTCCGGGCATCCAGATTTAGTTTTTCCATGGTTTCCCCAAATCACTCGAGGTGAATGCCGTGGTGCTTCCTTCAGAAGGATATGGCCGAATTCCTCCCCGTTCCTTGTCCCCAGTCCCATCCCGCCTCTAATGACGTCGACGAGGCGTAAAGCAACAATTAAAAAAAATAAAGAATTGAGGATTTAATTACCGGGTAATGGAGAGAATTGGGCTACAAAACTTTGCTTCAGTATAGTGTCGTAGAATATGAACTTTTTTTATATATATATAACTGCTTTACGTCTCTTTTTAACATCGAGGTCTTTAGAGACGGGAAAGGATGGGGGGCAAGGATGGGGGCAAGGAATGGGAAGGAATTCGGCCATGGCCTTTTGAAGGAAGCATCCCGGCATTTGGCTGGAGTGATTTGGGGAAACCATGGAAAACCCAAATCTGGATGCCCGGACGGGGATTCGAACCGCCGTCCTCCCGAATGCGAGGCGAGAACGCTAAGGCTGGCCGTCCAGTGGACGCGAATTCGCGCGAAAAATCTTCGCGCGAATACACGCGAATACGCGCGAAGAGATCGCTCCAATCCAAACAAAGGTAATTTAATGTGACTCCGTCCACTGCGAGCGCCTGAATCGCGCGAACTTACGCGAGGGCGACGAGATCCAAAAACTTTTGGATTTGTTCGCGCGAACTCTGTGTTCGCGCGACAGATATAAACAAACTGGTTGCTCTTGTTCTAGAAAGAGACCATTAGTAAGATCAAAAATTATCTTATACTACCAAAGAAATGTCCAAATGAAGACGTGAGAAGAAATTGGAACAGAAATGAATTCACCAGGTAATTAATTATATTACTTATTCATTTATATAAACAAAATGCAATGTTCAATATCTATTATTTTCACACATTATAGGCTTTGTTTTTTGCTTACTGTCATCAATATCTCTACTGGTTTGGTATGATGGGTGTTAGATGATTAAATAGAAACTTCCGGACAACAATTACGGAAACAATACAAATCAGACAAAACCAAAAATTACGGGAAATCGTCAGTAAACGTTTTAAGTGAAAATATAAAATATAAAGAAGTATTCAGCAGCATATTTACAAAATAAAACGCTTTCAAACATTCAAAATAATACTCATAACATCATAGGTCGCATAATATTCTTAATTGCATTCCTTTAACCAATATTCCTTGCACTGTACTGCTTTTAATACAACAGTCATTCAGTTCATTTAAAACACTTTCATCCATTCTCAATGTATTTAAATTTACTATTTTAATATGTTTTTCATCTCTTTACTTTACACTGGTTTTTACTGAAGAGAAGATGTGAGCCTAGAATTTAGCTGATCTAGGACATATACTTCGGTATCTACTTTTATTCTTTCTCCATTAAAAAATTAAACAAGTATGTAGTAAGGAGTTTTTGTTCTTATTTCTTTTGTTATAGTCGCTGACATTAAGAAGAAATGGAAAGGGTTGAGAAAATATTTGGAAGAAAAATCCGGAAAAGGCGAAGTCTCAAAACAGTGGCCCTATTTCAACCAAATGGAAAACTTCTTTCTTTTGGCAAAAATATTACTCATCAATTCCTCTACCCTTTCTGTAGTTCTTCTTGCTATTGTTGATTCCAATGCGTATAATTCCAACAATTGAGAGAAAGGCATTGCTACTGTTCTTTCTGGCACAAACAACAGAGAACTGGCTACAGAATCGCGCGAATCTGCTTTCAGTGGACGGGGTGTCTTCGCGCCAACACTGTTCGCGCGAATACAAGCGTATTCGCGCGAACATTTTTCGCGCGAATACGCGTCCACTGGACGGCCAGCCTAACCGTTACACCGCCCCGCTCGGTAGAATATGAACATTATTTCAGGATTTGAATTTGTACAAAGGAAGGTAGCTAGGTTTGTTTGTGCAAATTTCCATTCAACACCGTAATTGAAATGGTAAAAGAGCTAGTATGGGAGTTATTGGAACATCAGAGGAGGGTTATGAGAGCTCTGTGAATGTGCATGTCTTGTATTAGTTTTAAGATTTATATAGATGTTGTTAGAAGATTTAGGAATTGTACGATCAAGGGAATACAGAGTGAAAAAAATTTCTTTTGTAGGTAAGACAGAGGCAGCGACTGGAACATATTACCAGGGACTGTACTGAATAATTATAAACAATTTATCTCAACCACTGAAAAGTTTAAATGAAAAATTCATGAAATCTGGGTGTAGATGTAGAAATTACCACCGGAGCGGATAATGTAATTATAATTATGACAGCAAGTATTTTCTATTACGTGTTTCTTGTGGTATTAGTGACACAACATATTAATTGTTTATTCGCAGTGACTACATGTTGAAGTCATTTTCCTTGGAAATTATTTAACAAATAACAATTTTACTGTGGTGCCCTTTGTGCTTTTCTTGTATTTATGACCCGGTGGTGTTCTAATGTGCCAAAGACTGTCTAAAGGAACCAGCATTACTGTGTTTGTATGTTCCTTTCAAAGAAATGTATATGATGGTTTGGAAGCAGTATAAATAAAAGAAAAACAAAAATTCTTACAATAATAACAAATATAACCAGCCTTGCATAATGGTTACCGCTAGTAAATAAGCAATCGATCATGTCAATATACATGTGCGTTTTGGAGTCTAATGATGCGATATAAAATATCAAGTCTCGTGGTACAAAGTTATTTCCCGTATTAGCCAAGGATATAGAGAAAAATAAATAAAATAACTATAAGACTAGGAATATAGCATAAATCTATAACTTTAAATCTGTGTGTTTCGTTTCACCGTGAGACAATACAGTAGTGACCTATTGTTCACTTGAGCAGTTCTCCAATAATTCAAGACCATTTCGAGGACGCTGTTGGTTTGCGCCTACTAATTTCGTACAGATAAGCATGTAATGTCTCCTGGACCCTGTCACAGGAGCAATATGATTTTATTTTTGAAATGCAGAATATTCTAAAGTTTGCGTAAAGTTTCCTCTTATAAGTGTTTGTGGAACACATGTGTGATTTATGGTTCCATTTCAGGTACGAGTTATCTGGAACAGTAATTAGATCCTCCACACTTCAGTATTGCAACTAGACCAGAGTTTATGCAGAGTGTAATTCTAAATATGTTTTTTAGTCTTGGTAAACGGTATTCAGCTTTATAAATACTTTCCGATTGTTTTTGACAACCATGTATTAACGTGCTAGCGTTGTTGCAACACCTACTTGCTGTTTACATACGACAAAAATCCTCGTGTATTTCTTACTAGATTTATGTGTATATCTTCGTTTATTTCAGGTTTGAACTAATCCGATCGTTCCTTTCCATATACTTTTTCCACATCATGTCACGTTTTCGCGAGAGCACCGACTATTAGCTTCTGTAAATATTTTCTTGACATCCTGGGTATAGAAATGGAATCTTCTTTGTCTCTAATACTTTTCTTTGGTGTTTACATGTCCATTATTTCCCCATTTTTTTTATAAAGCAAGGGCATTGCCTAACGGAGGTTCCTCTATAATTGAAAAACGCTTCTTTTAATTATTTTTTATTATGTGGTTAATTACAGCAATACAGTGGTTGTTTGCTTAGTACTTAGAAGACAATACTTAAACCTAAGAGTGCCGGAGCAGGTGTACTCTGCCCGGTGGGTTTTAAGGTTTCTGAGATATTTAGATGTAAAGGAACAGCCTGTGGTTTGCTGATACAAGAACAAAATAATAAGTCTCAGATAATAGACCGTGAAACAAAAGGACTCCTGTAAATGATTTCTACAATTAAAGATGTTTTCTCCAGCGCGAAGGAAAATAGTAACCGTAATCGGCTAAAGAATTTCTCTCGGATTAAATTCATTAAAAAAGAATCCTGACCCCAGTTTTAACACTGCTGGGAGGCTGCTGAAATTACTGGTAGCATCCGTCGTTCAATAAAGAAGACAGCCACAAATGTCAACACTTATCTCCAGAAAGCTGATTAACATTGTGGGGGCTTTATTTAGTTTCGTTTAGGAAGGTGTACACCATCGCTAAGCAGATTTTGCTATCTCGTTATAAACCAGATTCCGAACAAATGTCTTCTTCTAAATAAGAATGTCAGTAATTTTGGGCTGTGGGTGGTAAAACAAATAAATCCGCTTTTCGTAACAACAAAATGTTTGCTTCGTTAATAAAATGAGAAATGTTCATTTTCATATTATAAATGATCAAAGGGTAGCCCCAAGGTTGGATGCTCAATTCCAATTTGGAATTACGTTCTGCCAGCAACATGCAAGTAAATGTTAATAATATTTGTTGGGAACATGTTGTTGAAATTAAAGAAACACATACCTTAAAAAGGCTTGGAAACAGATGATCGTAATTTTTTTAATGAGATCTGCAAAAAATGTTACTTGATTACTGAATGCCAATTGCTTAAACTTCTGCGGTATCTAAGACAAGTTTAACAGAAAATAATTTACGAAATACTGTGTAGATTTGATATGTGATGGTTTCTATTTCTTGATCAGAGCTTGTATTAAAATTTTAAGTCTTATTTCTTTCTTTAAAGAAAGCTGACTATCTATTAATCCCTATTCAGACATTCCAGTAACAGATTGATTTTAAAGCTCCATTTTATTTCTTTTTCAACGGGAATATAATTTATCCACTAGTTTTCATTTTACTTCATACATTACGAACAAAATATTTATTTACACTCAGCTATGCTAGAGACTACTGGGAAAGGAGATGTAGTCTTAGCCTCTTCTCTGTTTGACTATGTTATTGAGTAGTCCGAAAAGGATTCTAACGTAAGTAAAGAAACATCGGATTACAAAATGTCAAATGGAAGCTACGACACTATGCGTAGTATATTTACCATCTTATTTACTTTCATTATATGGTATCAGGATCGATTAATTGGTGGAACTAACAAACTGCTGATCTTATAAAGACCTACATAAAACCGACAGCAAAAACTCTTAAAGAAACTTTCACACGTATAAAAACTGAAATAATACCATACAATAAGATATAACGGTTTTGGTAACAAATATTTTCAAGTTTTTGTACAGCTTGATTGGCAATATATTGCTCCGTACGATTAAATTAATTCGTGGAGAGCGGTTGAGGAGTTTGTAACCGGTTTCCGCATCCGTTACTATTCATTATCGAGGAACACAAATAGGGAGCGTTCGGCAAACATCGGCCGGCTGCGGCCACTGTATCCACAGAACGCAGATTGCCAGATCGCAGGATGTTTAGACGACCAGAACTGGGCGCGAAACGATTTGTTAGCTTTGCACCAATCACATTAGGTTTGGCCAGTAAAACTGGTGTACAGTATCCAGTGAAGTTTCCGTCAGTGTTATTTATGTAAAGCGAGACCTTAGACCTTTCGAAATACATAAAAAAGTACAAGTTTTTTACTACTGCACTTTAATCATGCACTAAACGTAAAAATTATTTGCTTAGGTGATGGTGGGCACTTTTATGTAAGAAGGGCATTTATAAAGTGCGAATGATAGCAAAGTGTGTTTTTATCTGTGATTATAATCACCAACGTCATTCTGCAGCGTACGATACGGCTATTGTTAATAAATTCAACTGACTGACAGAATTCATTACGACATCTTCATGTGATGTATGTGTGAACTGTGTTGTTATACTACATCACATTTGCTTTCTCCTGACGGTTTTTTTTATAGTACACTTATAAATTTTGTTATGCTTTGTTTTGCTCAATTTTACAGGCAATTCTCCAAGGGAAATAATTTTTTGCATTTATATGATTACTGATAATGTGCGCTAAGGCACTGCCAGTTAAAGGTGCTGCAGATATTCTCTTCAGTAAAATTCATGAGATAAACGACAGTTTTACGCAGAGTTTAGCAGCGTATTACACTTTTATTTTCACTTGGCTTCATTAACTTCATCCTGTCTATACAACATAGCAGCTTGCAATTCTCCACTTTGTTCATATAAACAGCCCTGTATAAATTTAATTTAGTACTTTATAATTCCTATATTGGCAGAAATAACAATTTCGTTACCTCTGATTATTTGTATTACGAACAGTTTTGTCATAAATAGAAACACAGATACTGGTTTTAAACCCGTCTTGGAATCTGACGGTCCTGAGTACGCTTACCGGCATTGGCTGGCAGTTTTATGTTCTCTTAATCCATCTGTGGTAAAGCTTGTATTGCGTGGTAGGGATCCCACGTTAAGCTCTATTTCTTGGAGGAAAAAAACACTGCCTTCCCTTGACTTCTTCAAGAAAATTCAACACAAGCCTCGGGTTGTTAACTAAGTTAAATTTTAACAAAGTCTTTGAATGGCTGGTAAAATATGACCGAAATATTTAGCAATACTGAAACATAACATAAAATTAAATATTCCACTTACTTTTTTCGGGGAACACACTGCTTTAATTGATGGTTCAGTGCGATCACCGAAAGAAGTAAGTGGAATATTCAATTGATATGACGCCTGCTAAAAGCGTAAAATGTTGTATAACATAAAATTGATAAATTCGCCACCGTTGCACCTGGAAAATTTGTAACTTCTAATTACATAAAATCATTAATAATATTTATGTATTTTGATTTTCCTTTACTAATATTGAGTTTTCATGTGGTTTTTTATCCGTCTATTGCAGCAAATATCTTTGTTTTAGTGTAGGCGTTTAGATTTTATTAGATGATCATCGGTGCCAGTTCTTATTTTCTTTCACATTTTATTTGGAAAATTTTCCATACCAGTCTTGTTTCCCGTAGAGTTTTGATACACAAAACCTGTTTCTTATTTTTTTTCAAAAAAAATTTTTAAACATTCTGCTATTATCAAACATGTAATATTTAAACAAGCATTTATAATTGTTTATACCTTATTTTTTCCTACAGGTATAAACAATAATAAATGTTTGTTTAAATATTACAAATTTGAGAATAGTAGAATGATTTAAAAAAAAAAATAAGAAACAGATTTTGTGCACCAAAACTCTACACTGCATTGTGAAACCCAAGAATCAGAGGAACACAAGACTGGCACGGAACATTTCCAAAATAAAATATGTAAGAAAATAAAAAATGGCACCATTGATGATCTAATAAAATCAAAACGCGTATCCTGAAACAAAGACTTTAGCTGCACTAGTCGGTTAAAAGCCTCATGCAAACATGATAATATTTATACACTTGTGATTACTGGAGATGAATATTGAAACATAATGTTGTCACAATGGGTGGAATAAAGTAGTTTGGTTTGTGCCACTTAAATTTTTAAAGGTATCACGTACTTCGAGGATGCCTGGAATCTCACAAATCTGAAAACGGCGTCTGGCGCTACTTGTGAGTCGTTCGCTGGGCAGTCTAATTGCAGGCTCGTAACAATGGAACACTGGTTTTTCTCGTCGGTGATGGTAGAATAGAACAAGGTTGTAACGGAATTCATCTGTGCGGATGCTCATGCGGATGTTCAATGCTTGACATCCGCGGAAGTGGATTTTTTGCAGATGTGGAAGTGGGAAAATAAATTTATAATTATTTATATTTTAATATTTTTTCAAAAAATCAAAATAAGTATATTTTTTATGCCAAATTGTACATATTTCATAAGTAACGCCTATTTCCATATAATACTGCCTCCTTAATTTATTTTTTCCCTTGTCTTTCAACAACAAAAAAAACATGGGATGATTTTACAAGTGAATTAAATTATTTACATAACGACGCACGCGTCTAAAAAACCAATCTTTGTCATGTGCACTTTGCAGAGTTCGTGGCTTGACTAATTCAAGCGTCAAGCACAAGACCACGCCACCGCACATCTCCGTGCCCGCCACCTGCCTTTCCACCGATCTAGCGGCCCATTCACAGTCCAGCTGGTAGAACCTACGTTCATCCGAGTTTCGATAAAGAACCGTAATGGTCCTTGAAAAGGGTTAGAGAACTACATGCAGGACATGTTGGATGTTGGGACTCCTAAACAACCAACACGACTCTTTGGTGTCCAACAAGCTATGGTGTTAGATCATGATTGGAGGAAACATCCTGCGATTGTGCGATAAGGACACATGGTGTGCCGCGAGAAAGTACGAATGGAAAGGATTGCTTGGAACATTTTGTTGGACTCCTTTTACTAGCGTGAATGGGTGAACGCATCCTATTGTAGTCCTACATGGATTTCCTGTAAGTTGGACCGTGAAGAAGGCGCTTTACCTTACGTGTAAGGTTAAACTTGTAAATTCGTCACTTAGGTAATTACACCATTTAGTTCCTTGTTATTTTTATTGCAACATCGTCAGAAAAAAACAACCACATTGTTGTTAGCTAAGCGACTATCGGCAGAATCTCGTATAAAGAGAAAAGAATAATATGTATTGCAATGTAAGCAAAACATCCGTTATACATCCGCAATAAGTATTGCGGATGCGGAGGTGAAAGCGGATGTGGGATTTCACACAAAAGTTACCCACTTGCGGATGAGTAGATCTGTTACATCCCTAGTATAGAACATTGAATGCAGGTGCGTCTTATTACATGGTCCATTATCTCTGGCGCTATTATTTTAGCCTGCGATCCACTTGACGTGAAGGAATTCTGTCTGAGCCACGTGCTCGCAACAGGCGCTCGCTAAACGAGCAGCTGTCTCCTGAGGGCACACAACCTGATGCCATCGCGCGCTTTACGGAGCAACTTGGCCGAGGCCCAGGTAGCCCCCGGCAGCAGCAGAATCAAGGTACTACACGCTTTCTCCCTGATAAAGACTTGACGGGTAGTTACACTAAGTTTTTATCTGCATTAAAACATTTTTACGTCTGTACTCTTTCCAGTAGTAGGGATTAGTTTTAGAGCATCTCTTTAATGCGAAACTTGGAGTAAAGATGTTACAACCTCTTCAGAAATTAAGCATTTGACTTTTATACATACATTGATGATTGATATTTAAATAACTTCTTCTGCTCCGTTGTTTGTCGGTCATCTGTGAGATAAAGACGCGCTTAGCAGTAAATTGTTAAACTTACGTGATTCAGTGGAAATTTTGAAGTGTGCCCATTTGCAACAAGTATTGAGGCTACTTAAAATGTCCTGTAATGAATTATATCTTATATGACTTTTCAAATACTTCTAACTCATTTGTTGCCTAGCCAATAACACGTGTTGCCTCCGAAGTTACAAATTCGGATATAACCGCACGATTATTAACACAAAATTTGAAGGTGAGTGTATTAGCGATGAGAAAATTGAGACGATCAACTTCCTTCAAAGAAAGGAGTGCACTGATTTGTACGAAGCATTGGAAAATCAGAATTATTTAAAATGTAACTGTTGAACTGTTCTAGTCAAATGTTAGGATTCTCTAGAAACACAATTTTTACTCGCGGTAAATACTTCAGACCATCTGTTCCACTAATACAATATTATCGTATAGAATTACCAAATATTTCGCGCGTGGTAGGTGAGCGGTAACGGGCTGGTTCGTATTCAGATGATCGTGGGTTCGAATCTCCGTCCAGCTATCCAGACTTTGGTTTTCCATTCTTTCTCACAATCACTCCAGGCGACTAGTAGGATGGTTCCTTCAAAATGCCAAGGCAGAATTACAATCCTTTCCTTATTTTCATTCTTTTCCCTCCTCTAATGAACTCGACGTCAGCGAGGTGTTAATTCAGAAGCAAAAAAATAAAATATAAAATTATTAAAAATGGAGCAACTGGAATCAGTAAAGAAAATCAGACCCTCGCAAGTACTTGGTTAAAATGATAAATCTTTCTAAGCGCAATTTGTAATATATTCAGAAAGAAGCCAGTGAACAGAACTTCATAACTTGTAAAAATTATAATGTCAATACCAAATTAAGGAAATTACTTAAGTTATTGCATATTTAGTGTAAGAAATATTGATACTTTATGTGCTGTACGTTAAATCAGACTCGTGGCTTCGTTAATAAATTATTACAGTGTTTCCTAACAAGCTCTGTGACGTACTCTGAATGTAAAATAGAGTTCAAGATTTTTCAAATTTTTGAAGCAATATACTGTTCGACCGAAAACAAATTCTCTGCTATCAAAAAGTAACATCGAGGTAATGAAAGAATAGAAAACTCGAATGAAATAGAAAAGTAATTAGTTGTTCAAAGGCAAGGCAATTAGAGCACTAAGTCGTAAATTGGAAGATAATATTTAATAGACGGGATGCAAGAATTTTTACATCGAACTTCAGTTGCTATGTACGCAAATTATAATGTTCAGTATTTTAATTTTAAAATAGATGGGTTGATATCGGGAAAAATAGATATTGTAAATTTAATTACTATCAATCGTAAGGATTACCATTATTTGGAGATTTGGTACTGAATGTACTTATTACTACTGATTTATACTTTCATATTGTACAGATCTATATGTGACTGAATTAAAACACCTCTTATTCACCGTTATTACTACCTCTTTCTGAAATGGTATCCTCGCGTAATATTTCTTATTGCAGATGCTATACCCATAAAATATAAATGGACTATACATATGGTATGTAAGTAAAATTAGTGGAAAAGTTAGCTTCATTAAATAAATCATTGAAAAAGGCAATAAAACATTGTAAAAATAACATAACGCAATACTCAACTGCCACAAATTTTGGTTGGGAACTGCACTAAATAACGTGAAGATACTGCAAAGACTACAAGTTTAAAAACAGACAAGTTAGGACGGAACAGAAGAAAAACGGTAAATATGTAACTAAAATGTTATTTATTTAAAAAGGATGATCTGTAACTGTGAATAGATTGGATGATCAGCGATTACTAAATGTAATTAAAGTGACAGAGGAAAAGTGACAAAATGGAGTGCGAAAAAAATAACTAAAAGACTTTGAAGTGGATGTTCATAGGAAGTGCAAGAAGACAATTATTGATTGAACGTTTTCTTGCTGAACAAATCATAATGTTGTTGATATTGTTGGTAATTGTAGCAATAACAATTACAAATCGTAAAAATCAGCTCAATAATTTTTTCCATCCGAAATTTTACTGTAATTCATTAATTTGTTGGAGCCTACGTTATAACAGAGCAAAAATGGTTGTTGACAAATACCTTTCATATTTGTACTCCAATTGCAGAACTCGCAACTAGTGAATACCTGCTACAAAATTCTGAACGAAATTTACAATGTTATTGTTTCTACTTAAATTACGATGCGCAATGTTTAGTAATGGAAAAATCTCTTTATTTACAATAGTTTCAATATATGTATATCTCGTTATTTCTGTATTTCTATTATAGCAGACATATCTTGCAATTATAACTGTTTTATAACCATTAGTGCACAAATATTTCAAACCTCTCAGATTGATTTAGGCTTAGTATCTAATGAATTATACATATATCTCTCTAATATCATGTCTGTATCATACGAAACAAAAATGCCACCAAGAAATTATCTCCTTACTTCTTTTAATACGCGTGTAGAAGCATCTGTCAATACGAAACTGAGGATTATAAATTTTTTAATTGTTAAAAAATACAGTTTTTTCTCTTTTTTTAGTTTTATTCTTTTGAAACCCTTAATTGAAACGAAAATAATCCGGAAATGCTCATGTTAATTCTTATGAAAATAATCAGTACTGTTCGTTCCATTCTAGATAAGTATTTCATCGTGTTGAAGTAGTTTTGCAACAGAAGACAGAAGTTTATCAGTTCTATGGCCGCAACAGTTATCTGATAAGAGCTTGATGACTGGTGAGACATTATTTTAGTAAATTGTTTCAGTATTACAGCGTTTGCACAAAAACGAAAACAGCTTCTATATGAGCGAATATATTTTGGATGGCATCAATGTTTTTGGAGTCGTGGGGCATTTATTTATATACGGAAAATAAGTTAAGTATGCACAGAAAGTCTTGTTCGCAACACTTTGCCTTTCACGCGCCACTTGTTGACTGCACCGCGGGTCTGCCTACTCACCCCTGCACACTGCCGCCCCAATTTGTCGTCCTCGCGTTGCGTTCCGATACGACCGTAGTTAGCCGAGATTAATAGGTCGCGCAGGAGTTGCGACCACTCCAGACAACTCGCTAGCGCCACAGTACACGGAGCCTCGACAATTACCTACAATATTTATTTCCTCACCACTACTCTCCCATGAAAATGTCGCAAATGCCTGTAGAAGACATATTTCTTTTTTTGTTACGATTGTGCTTAATGGTTAGGATAGGCATCCAAAATTTGGAACTTTAAGAATTTTTACTAGAAATGGTCAGTATTAATAAGAAATGATGAAACCTTCATTAGTAAAATTTGTCATGCATTATAGAAATTAAAATATTGTGTTTTATATTACATTCTTTTGTATAGTAAAATTATAGATTTGCAACTAATACAATTGCACGCAACATGAAAGTATCATAATCCTGCACAGTGATTTTAACGAAACACTACCTTTCAAGCTCTGTTTCATGCCAGAAACATGTAACTCATACTTATTTCTCTTCAATACCAAATCGCATATAATCAGTTAGTGTCATACCTCATAATTCTGTTAACAACGATCATGGTAATAGATATTGCATAATTTCGGATTGGAAGTATTATAAAATTTTAAAATGGAGTTGTTTATAAGTAAAGATATTGATTCCAGAAAAAAATCTTTTGGTATATTTTAAACATTACCCACAATCAATGTGTATCTCATCTTATTTGCAGTTTAGACAACAGAAGAATTTATCATCAGAATTAGAATTCGTGGACATATTACAATTAAAAAACAAGTTTATTTGTAGTTAAGCAGTAAATTAATTGGTTTTAAGCTTTTAAATTTTGACTATATATTGTTAACCACAATTAACAACTAATGAAATCACATGCCATTTCTTACGAAGGGACTAGTGAAAATCTCCTTCAATATGCTAAAGTCGTTAAACTCAAAAGAATTTCCTTTAGTTTCTACAAAATATTCGTGATACCTCAACGGCTACTCTTTAATTAGTTCTACTTCATGTCATGTTTCCGTAACACCATATTTCTACTCGTGATAAAACAAACAAGAAGGAATTAATTAAATTCTTCTGGTTGTCAGAAAATTCAGTGTATGCAGCGAGGCATAACTTCCGATGTATTACAGTGGTAGATGAACAACAGATATGCTAATGCTTGGACTTCAGACAAACAAACTTAACAAACAAGATTTACTTGCTGTAGAATTGAAATTGGTATTAGAACTTAAGCATTAAATGACAGCTACTAAATTCACTTTAGAGAAAACTAAGAAATTTGATCATTCTAAACTTTATCGCAAGTGTTTATTGTTTTTATTGGCAAACAATTCAAGTAAATTAAAAATATTCTTCTTGTAAAACATCCTGTCCTTCAGATAGGGTTCAATTTTCACATCCCCTGAAGTAATTTGCACTTTTCTTACAGATATAAATCTCACATGCCATATAGTGTATACTATAAGGTGATGAAATTAGTGATGTTTCTTATAGAGGATCCGTGTAAAATTGAAATCTGGCGTTCCGGATCGTGGATCGAACCCGGGTCAGGAACCAACTCTCCCACTAAGGTCGTGGTGCAAGAACGGATATTCTGTCTCAATATGTTACTAAGTTTTCATTGCTGATATTTTGTGTGACGTTACAAATAGTTTTACTTCGTTGCCAGCGGTTTCCGCTCTGACAGGAAACGTATTTTGTTTCATTTCTATTATTGGTCATATAATATCGTCTATTTAAAACATTTCATTGTTAACTTGAATGCTTTTTATTTGTTGATGACGAGATTAAGTTTTACAGGGCTCATTTTTACAAACAGGCGAAATATTTTATTTTTCAAATCTTTTACAGAGATAAAAATACCAGCCAGTTGGAAAGTAAAAGAGTGATACTGAAATTAATAACAAAACCTAACAAATACAACTATTAATATTTTAGAACGCCCGATTGAAGTAAAGGTAATTAAAGTCGATATTTTGTGAGAAATTGAGTTATTTATAACTTTAATTAAATTCTGTGGTTAGAAGAAGAAAGTATTGAAACGAATTTCATATCTTAATACTATTGGGCTCAGGAATGTGGTAAAAAACTTAAAAAAACTGCTCCAGATTTTTTAGAGTGTAAATGAAACTTATGAGTAAAAGTTATGGAATTATATAGTACTGCACCTCTAAGGAAAAAAAGAAAAATATATAACATAAAATGTGAAGAAATAGCATAACTTAGATCAAAATGATACTGCTGCATAATGGAAACAGCAGCTATAGAGTGATGTTCATTCCTCATTGAATCTGGCATTCTTTCCACCTGGAAAGACAATAAACCAACATTTGAGAGATACAAGATGATTTATACGGAATAGCACTAATTGTAAGATTTATTCACGCCTGAATCATTTGATGCCAAATCGCGAGGCAAAGTTCCTCTCAGTATTTCACATTGTTTAACAAGCAAACCTACCTAGCAGCCATTCTAAGGAAACAGTACTGTTAGGTGGGACAAGAGGAGGTTTTTAAGTTTTTCTAAAAATAAAATGACTAACTTTAGCAAAAGAAATTAGAAACTTTTATTCTTCAACTATAAAAAATATCATCATATCTGATAAAAAAATATCTTTCGTTTTCCCTTGTCACACCATTGGGTTAACATGGAGTACCATTTGGAGTAATATAGAATATTGGAAACGACTCCCACAATCTTATCATTAATTGTATAAATGGTGGTAGAACTTGATGGTTACCATCCATCCAAGCACATCCGCAATGCACCCACTTTACACATACCTAATAGGGGCGATTAATATACAAAATTAAGAAAGAAAAAAAAGAAAAATAGATTTTTCTTGCTGTTTTATGATTCTAAGGTTCTTTGGAAAACTGAAGAGCTTAGGGAAAAAAGGTATTAGACGTTGTTAAAACAATATTGAAACACAAGTTACATATACCACCAGTATCCACTCCCATCTCCAGCTACATTGAAGTAAACATTGGTAGAAGTCAGAGCAGAATCTACGGATGTTTCATTGAATCCCTTCAAAACTAGAGATTACTATTCAATCACTTAGATAAATGATAGGACATAAAACTAGAAGATTGGATCAAAGAGAAGAGCTGAATTTGCATCCCAGCGCGCTATGCAGCATTGCGATAAGAAGCTTAGTGATGTAAATTCGTTTGTACCAATAAAGAAATCTCAGATACCTGAAACGGTAAATGAAAATACGTTTATGACCGCTCACTTGAGGTTAGAGTCGCGACACGTTGGGCCAGAAATAGCACGCTGATCAATTCTGATGCGTTATCGCAGCCATACCTGGAAAGTGAATCGTCATACGGACTGCCCCTGGAGCGCCTATGGCCACCAATCAGATTGAGCGCAGGAAATGGAAGGACGAGCACGGCCGTGTAGAAAGATTGAGAGGGAACACGAGCTGACAGCCAAATAGCTTCAAACGTGATATAGGACTGACTTGTTTATGTGTAGATACTATTCGTGGTTATTGGACAATAAATCAAAGTTTTCCACTCCTTACGAAATATTCTCTTAGTGAGATAAGAAGGTTGTTTAGCAAGGTCTTATAAAACTACCATAAAATTTCTGTAATCGGAATACAAATTACGCTTGGCTATATTTCAGTTTCTTCAAGAATTAATAATTTAGAAATCGCAAACTTTTTCAGAGACGAGTTACGTGGTCTGATGAGATTTTTTAGTATTTTTTTTTTTAAGTGTCTTTCTGTTGTTGAATCCCAGAGTGTAACTGATTGTGTGATTACCGCAGTCCAAGTGCATAAATGTTGGTACTCAGCTTTCGAATTTTGAACAGTTTAAAATTTGTGTGTTTTAAAGACCTTTAACACTTCATTTCGTGTACCACTTATTCCTTATAAATCCTCCGGGAGATGTAGTAATATAAATGTTATTAACGTCGTGCTGTTTAAACGATTAGAAAACAGCAATAGCTTTAAAATGAAAGGTAATCATGGAACTTACAGTGCTGAATGTTTTTACTAATAAAAGGTAAACACAACTTGTATTAAATATGATACTTTGGTGGTAATCATCAGGTCTTCATGAGTACATATTTGCAGTTGTCAAAATTATTTGCTGGTCAGTACTTTTGAAACATCTAAAATCGTCCTGAAAGTTTCGTCCTGTATTTTCTTCTGGGTGAGAATATTGTACATTTTTTAAGTTTTAATCTGTGTCTACTAGGTCTTATAAAAGCCCTGGTTTCGTAGGATCTAGGAAATTAATTCCATGTGCCACAGGTCACCGGTTCGAGTTCAACCAATGACGTTGGTGGTTTAGTTAACTATTGTATTTGTCGAAAATTGCCCCCTCTCTTGGGTAGTCATAAGCACTTTTGAAAGATAGAAACGAAGATAATATGAATCCGTTACAATACTTGTTTCACAATTCTGTATAATTACTTTACTCAAAGCTAGTTCCGGGAGACGAGCTTTGTAGATTTCTCTGACATAAGCATTCCTAATTTTTACTAACTTGAAGAATTTGTTGATCACGTCACTCATTGATAATTTCATTCCGCCCACCTAACTGGCGAAACAAATATTGGTCCTTACAATGTCCACCTGAAAATAGAAAGTCTGAAAGGTGTAAGGTTACACAGAACCCATCTTATTCAGGTTTGTGTTTTACAAATATATTTTTTTTTATAATTATTAATACAAAAATTTCTCCAGAAGATTCCTGCAACTCTTATCATCAACAGGTAAATATATTCAAATCTTTTTAAAACTTCTTTCTTAACAGTCTAATTTCTTCAATGTAATTGTGAAATGTTCACCTGTCTTGATTATGTATCTTGACATTTACTTTTCTTTACTCTGAGCTATAACTTTGACTTATAGTCACTTAATAAAGCGACTAATGACTGAAGAACAAACTAAATAATATCTCACAATTGACATTATCACTGAACCCGACTAATTTATGAAAGATAACGTCGGCCCACTAACACACTATGGCATATCATCGACAAATAAAAATGCCACCGTGTCTCAAAATGGTTTTGACTCCCACGAACAAACTACGACAAAATTGCCGGTGAAACAAATCAACATTGTGCCATGAACAAAATAAAATTCGTTCCCTGCGAACGAAATGTGACGAGTAACCATACGGGTCCTTCCAAACCAAAACCAAGTTTGTTACATCTTTGAATTCTCACTCCTTGCAGAGATTCGTATCTCGTGTCAACAAGTGACGCAGTATTTATGTTGGTTTTTCTGCTTTCAAGTCTAGTCTTTCCAACTATGGCGCAAGAATTTCGCCATTGAAGAATTTTTCTGAAATTTCACAGAAAACTACAACTTTGAGGTTTAATCCTTATTGAGTAAAAAAAAAAATCTCCCCGTAACATAACAAGTTCATTGAATCATAAACAAAACAAAAATGTGATTTCTAACTACGAAAGCAAATATATTAATTCCATACTTCTCCGCCAGTAGTAACATTTTATGGTATTAAATCAAATCTTCTTGCTTTAAAGTTAAAATTATTATTTTTTTTATGTTGGTGGTGCCCAAATATAACTGAAGAGTGGTAAATGTGTTTTTAAACGAGCATGCAAAACGGTCAAAACCACCTTCTTCGTTCTATGCTTGTATGATTTAGCATTAAAAATTTAGATGCATTGGTAATAAGTATGTTCAATATCTGCTGAAAAGTGATTCATTAGCCTATGTAGATTAAGGAAATCAGCACGAAATACATCGGTTGGTTTGGCACAACAGATTTTTAATGAGAGAGCAATCCTTTTATCAACTGTAAGTCAACTATAATTTTGTTTTAACATTAAACCCGAATAAAACTCCAAGAAATTGCTTACGAAATTACTTCTCGATTTGAGAATGCTTTTACGGCTGTTGAAGCCATATATATAATAGAGCTAGGTATAAATTTAACATATATATCAAAATTATAATTTAATGGCATTAATGTGAGTGATACTTGCAGAGTGACATAATGAGAAGACACACAAAGACTATTTCTTTTCCGCCTATTTTGTTTAATGTTAGTTGGACTTCGAACCGAATTTAAAACCGTTGCATTAAAGGTTTTTTTCTGTCCGTCACTTGAGAAATGCTCCACGTATATAAAAGTAACTGAATCAGTCAGAATTTTTATTGGTTTATGAAAGCTGATGTCGATTGTACGTGCAATACGCATAAACATTCTCTTTGTGACTGATTCGTCTTCTTTAAGTGATACACATGCAAGCTACGAGTTCTCACTAATTGCTCAAGTGATTTATTCCTAATTAACCCTTAATAACAACACTAAAAACAACGTACCATGTGTTGCGATTCCCCATAAATGTTCGATCAGTAAAAGGTCACATGGAGCTGTTCGCCTATTAAATAGAGAAGTTTACAAACTCAACTAATGTACAGTACATTCATAAGTTCAGAAATGCCAAAATAATTCCGATCCAACGTTTACGATCAATTAGTTATGAAATGTTCATAAAAGAAAAAGCAGTAACCATATAAGATTTATTACCAAATTTTAACATTCCTGGATAGATGATACTACAGAAATTTATCCTTTAAAATTCTGCAATAAATATTAATTTCGATAAAGGATAAAAATTGTGAGGGTATACTTTCAATCATAAAAGGTAACAAACTTTTATTGTTCTCATAAACATTTTCTATTCATTAAGCGGTTCGAATCCCCGTCCGGGCATCCAGATTTGGGTTTTCCATGGTTTCCCAAATCACTCCAGGCAAATGCCGGGATGCTTCCTTAAAAAGGCCATGGCCAAATTCCTTCCCATTCCTTGCCCCCATCATTTCCCCTCTCTAAAGAGCTCGCTGTTGAGAGACGTAAAGCAGTTAAAAAAAATATTCATTAAAGTGACTCACAGCGTATCAAGATAAATTAGAAATTTTTCATACGTGCTTCAAATGGAGATTGAAAGTTATAAAGCATATACAAAGATTTTATCTATGCAACGTTCTGCAACGTATTAAAAGACAGAAATTAGATTAAAACCACAATGATTTTTTATTATTGATTTTTTTTCCTGCATTTAATGGTTTGTACTGCTAATTCCATTACTCAATATACTTTTTGAGAGTTTTTGGTGCTATTTCAAAATCCTTCATTCGAAATTATTGACTGCTGTGGGTGATTGTGATCCCCTACTTTCCGAGGTGGTGATATTGGAGCTTCCAATCTGCCACAACTGTCAGCCGTCACACAGTCTTCCTGATACTGCCTCGTCACTTTGCTGTGCACACTCCGTTGATCCTTCGTAAGCGCCGTTTATCCATAACAGCGGTTCTTTTAGATTTAATTTCCTTACGTTCTGTGTAGGTTTCAGACTTCAATAATTATAAAATGATTTCCACCACACTTTTTTACGTGCTTTTTCCGATAAAACTAACTATAAATAGGAATTTACCACTACTCACCGATTGCCCATAAAAGTTTATAGCTTTAATACAGTGCTGAAGGATAGAAGCTATTTTTATGTGTTTAGTACTTAAAGATTTCATTAAATTTACTGTTATTTCGTTGACTAAAATCAATTAAGTACTTAGACGCTATCCTATATCGTTATGCCAAAGAGATTCGTTTCTAATTATCTGTATAGCTAGTAAATACTCAGGAATTTTACAAAATATGAGTATCAAAATTTTGGAAATTCGAGTTTTAGTAATTTTCAATTATGCGAGTAATAATTATACCAACCATTCCATTACCTTGTATGAAATTATAAACTTTCCAGGCGAATCATGCTAATTAAAAATTCTCCCCTATAGAGTGGCATGAAATTTGTGTAATAATATAACACTTCCAGAATATTGATTATTAATTGGCAAAAGTGAGGTGTCGTTTAATAGGCAGAATTTGTTCTCCAAAAGGTGACAATCATCCCGGACGTACATACGCAGGTTTGTTAGCTAAACTGTTTTATTTATTTTATTATATTGTTGAATGTATTAAAATTTAAATTGACTTGAATGAGGAAGCAAATCGAACATTTTTGTAGCAGATACTATGGATTTCCAAAAACTCGATCAAATTTTAGTGATCAAGTAGAATTGTGTTCAACTTACATCAAATTTTAGTATGCAAGTATCAAAGAAGCTTGTAATATGTATTTTTGAAAGAAAAGAAAAAGGAATTTTAGAGTCACATAGCCATTCTGTTTTTGACAAGTACTACAATGAACTTAATGGAGCAAAAGAAGCTACACGTAAGTTTTTTCATAGTTTTGTTTGCCGCGTGGGGGGGTATGCAATCCGTTCCTACCTGAGATGTCTGTATGTGTTACAGAACAGAACAGAATACGGGTTCTGCACTTACTCACTTGCTTTACTACTGACGCATCCCATGATGTGTCGCGAACTGTGCAGATCGCCGAATGCTTCCAATTGCTTTCCGGATACTTCTGTCAGCCCTCTGCGTAAGTCGTCTCGGCCGATACAAATCACCCAGCGACCGACGCAGGAGACCAGTGGTAGAACGACAACTACCTCAAGGAAATTACAAACCAATCTTGAAGCTTCCTCACTGCACAATGACTGAAAGGTGCAATGTCTTAGGACAATAACCTCCAACCGATGTGCTTCAAACTAGTACTAAGTGAAAGAGTATATATGTTGGACTTTCCAAAGTTTTCGCAATAAATAAAGATGGTGTAAATAGTAAGATTGATCTTTCTTCCCCAATATTTATCTCTTAAACTGGCATTGATTGAGTAGTCACTGTGTGGAACACAATTGCAAACGTTCAGAAACCTTTCATAAGTGTTTAATTTTATTGAAGGTAAAAATTATATAGGTGCATTGCGCGATGTTTGGACGGGGGCAAATCTGAGAGTTCGTGACGTCACCGTCACCATGATGCCACCTGCTACGCGCATCACCATTACACCACCTGGTGCGCGTATAATATGCGCATTGGACGCTTTTCGCAAAATCTTTATACAAACAGACAGTTTTTATCCGATTTTGATGGAACTTTGCATACGTATACCTTAAAACAAATAGTAAAATACTGTTTACATTGATTTACAGAAATCTAAACCCTCTCCCCCTCACCTTAATTTCTGTCACCGTTGCTCATAAAAACCTACAGTTTTTAACCGATTTTAATAGTAGGTAGCACACGTATACTTCAAAACAAAAAGGTCTGGTAGCTCAGCGGTTAGGCGCTTGCTTCAGAAAGTTCTCTCTCTGGTCGAGGGTTCAATCCCGCGATGAGTAGGAATATTTATGAGTTGTATTTGATTATATGAGCAACGCCAGGACGTTCCGTGGTTCTGATTCCACGTTAAACTGCAGGTCCCTGAAGAAAGGAATCAGCCCTCTATCCTCTGACACAATAGCTTGGTACATCTCCTTAAGGAAGATTAGACGAACCGTCGGGTTTGGAGAAAGTTAGATTTTTAGTTTTAGTTTTTAATGGGTAATAATCTTATGAGTTCGTATTACCGACATGCTAACGTTAAGAGTACTTCCATTGCAGTCTCGTGACTCAGTGATTAAGGTGTCTGACTGACGAAAGAAAGGTGCCTGGTTCGAATCTCTGTCAAGGCGGAGATTTTCGTGGACTATTAACCCGAGCTCCACTTCTGGCATAGCTTGCTGTGTAATGTGAAGTACGCCAGAACGATTCCATTGTTCGGATTCCAGGTTGAACGTGAGGTACCTTGTACCTGGTAGCACTGCCAGATTCGGTTAAGGTGGCTAAGGCAGGGGCGGGAAGGTCAGCCTACAGAAACCCTGGCACCAGGTCATTACGTCCACACGGAATTATTTAGTATATATGTAGCTATGACGTGTTGCTCGTATGATATTAATAGTTTTCAGTTCTGTCGGCAGTCCCAATGACTGATTTTTTTTCTTACAATAACATATAAATTGGTTCACGTGCCATTCATGCATACAAAATTTACGTATTTATTTCATCACTAGCTGATACCCGCGACTTCGTACGCGTCGATTAAGAATTTCTTTGCCAGAATTGAATATAGAAAGTTGTTGGTAACGAAGGATTGGTCCCAAACAACACTGAGTCGGCATATAACAGGAAAGCTATCACTATATCATTCTACCGTCTAACCTGTCTCTTGAAGAGAATCAATTTCCAATATATTTCTGTCATCATTCGATAAGTTCTCAAAATTTCGTGACTACAACTGTTAATCATACCGGAAAAAATGTCCTGTGCCCTTCCTACAGATTTTCTTGTCAAATTTAATCAATATAGCCATTTATTCGTCAAAACGTAACAAAAAGACAGAGCCAGACTTACTTCCGCATTTATAGTATTATTACTGTAGATCACACACACACACACACACTGACTGCGAATAATCCCTGAGGGATCATTATAACGTAAAAAAGTGTACACCTACAGCATTGCAAGACTACCTACGATTTGTCTGGCATTGAACCCCTAAATTTGTGATATCTACAGTTTGACATTCAATCCGAATAACCGACGGTCCAGGCGTGACTCTTACTATCAAAAACAATTTTAAAAAATCATTGCCTGCAAGGAGATTTAAACCAGATACCACGATCCAAACAGCAGTAAGCAAGTGCTTTAAGCACTGAGCTACGACACCGCTATATGGAAAGACAGTACAGTGACCTACACATCCTACGCGTCAAACAAACCAAAAAACATACATGCATACATTCATCTATATATATATATATATATATATAGATAGATTTAGCATTTTTGACGTTTTAATAGCCCGTACATCTTCTATCTATTATACCGGCAGAAATTGTTTAGAGAACCAGTTTACCTAAAGAAACAGTTCCTGATCCCACAATACTACCATTTCACTTTTTAATCGGTAAGCCTGAACGGGCACGTCCTTTGAGAGTGCCATAAACAGGCGTTACGACATTTCTGTCCCACAGCTGCTACACGCGTGAGATTGGCTTTTCAGATGTCTCTCTCGACCAGACGACCAATGTTTTTACGCCGTGCCACTAAAATGTTCAGTCAGTGGAGAATCGCAGGCGCTTCTTTCTGCGCTGCGGTATTCTTTTTTACTTGCTGCATTGGATGACGCTGATGTCACAGAGCGATTGGCGGGGTAGCCGCTGCCGCGGATTTTTATATCTCCTAAATGGATCCCTGGGATCGGTGGAGCTGCTTCCCCATTAAACTGGCCACGGGCGCAGTGTCGGAGGAGAGATGCGGCGGTGATAGCTGACGGCGAAATATCTGAGGCAGAGAGCGTCGGGATAGCCAACAGCTGGGACGGATTTCAGTTACTGGTCGCAAGGCCAACGGGCGCTGAATGAGGTGCCTCAGTTGTCATAAACATAAAGCTGCTTTGTGGGATGCAACGGATCTGGTCAGCTTATATATTTTATCACTGCATATAAAAGCCTTAGAAATATAGATTTTATTAAAAGAAAAAGTACTTCTGTCGTGTATATACTCAACATTTTCACTGGAAACCTACAATTGATACTAGCAGGTGCACGGTACCCGAGTTCATATCCAAACACCAGAGTGCCGATCAGCCTTATCTAGTGTCTTGAACATTTTCTTACTATCATCTAGTTGCCTCTGCCATAATACATTACGCAGCAAAAACAAAACAAAAAAACTATACACCAGTCTCAGACAGGAGGATGCAACTCTTAATTATCTCCTTTAGCTTAGTTAATTCCCACTTAACGACCACCTAACTGTCGACGGGAGTTGAGCCACAGCAAAATTTTCGCCCACCCTGACGTTTGTGTGCATAGTAATGCATTTTTCTCTCGTTTTTATTGTAGTAACAAATAATAAACGTTTGTAATGTTGTATCTTTGTAACCTTTAAGGTAAATTAAATTCCACACTATATTTACCCTCATTGCAGTATTAATCTTTGTTTTACTGATATGAATAACATTTCCCGTATAGTTTAATGTACGTTATTTCATTAAAAAAAATGAAGAAATGAATAACCAAATTTGCGTAGTAAAAAGAATTAACAAAATCCAATAATGTAGTTTTTATCTGTATTGTATCCTTATCTTTGGTGGGTATCTCGCAATGGAGTGTTGATAGATACGAACTAATTATCATTTCTTACTCCGTTCCTCGGTCACTTATACGGTAATAAGGAAGGAAGTAATACATTTAACATCAGTGCAACAACTTATTTCCTTACAATTATCTGTCCTGCCATTGTGATCCAAATATGTTGTTGGTTCAGTTGTTTCCCCGAAGTACTAAACGAATATGGCTGTCAGCAAATTTGCTAGTAAATTCGATATAAATCTATTTCTACCAGATAGTCCCGACCAAAACTTTCAACCAAGTAGGTGACACTTTCCTAAGGTATGTAACAAGGGGTAAAAAGTGAGCGGTTCTTCTCTATACTTTGTCGATACCAGTAATTAATCTCATGTAAAGTGGCTCTCATATAGCTCATCAGCAGTAAAGAGTAGGAAAAAGTAGGAACATTTGTATACTACATCACATTTTTTTTTTTTTTTTTAAATTGACCTATGAATTTCCTTTACCTTCAGATGAATTAATGTGCTGATACCACTTCTAATATGCTTTCTAATGTTATGCCTAAATTCTCATATGCGTTCAACATCATCAAGAGTTATGCAGTTACCGTTGAACAAATTTACAAGGTGATATTTCTGTTCGTTACGTTACCATGAACCTTTTTCTGTTTAGTTTGAGTTGTTATTCATCGAACCATACCCTAGTAACGTCAAGAGCACTGAATTTCTAAGCAATCGGCAGAATTCTTCACTTCCCTGTATCATCAACGAACAATCTCAAAGTGCATTTAAGGTTGTCTGTCTATGGTCGACCACCTTTTCCGCCCCTTCTTAACAACCCGCATGTGATACCAGCCTCTAATGACCTCGGACTCGGCGTGTAGTAAGGATCAAACACAAAAATATTTCTCTCGTGTCTGAAACCTAATATCCCATTATATCTGTGAAACCAGATCTTAGTCCTCCTTCATTCCTTCCGTTTATCCACACAGTTTAACCACCAAGTTCAAATCATTTACTGTCGTTCACCTTTAAAACAGACTTCACAGGTTAATGCACATAAACGAACATAATAAACCTCATAATCATAAAAAAAATCGACTTTGGTCACAGTATTAAAGATACATTCCTCCATATTCCTCTGATATTCCTTACTTCCGCTTTGTTCCATTAAAGCTGCCGGCCGCTCACATGAGCTCAGTTACAACAAGGGTTTGGATCTTTAAGACCTAAAAAGTAGAGAAATATGTAAATATAACCTTAAAAATTGGTAAATAGGAACTAAAAATGTCAAAATATGATCAAACATTTAAATTTACTATACATCAAATTATGCTCAATTATACATCAGTGCCATTATAGCAGTGCCACTTTCACGTAGACAGTATAATTTGCTTCCGTGCTATCACTACAGCTTGGCGGTACTCACTGATCCGCTGCACTGTTAGCACTGACTGAGGAATTGTTTTCAAAAGTATAGGTGACAATGAGACATTGACGCGGCTTGACACAGGCATGCTGCTGCTGTATTCTCGAGGTTAAAAGTAGGGCGGGACATTAACGTTTAGAGGGTGACAATAATACGAGGCGCGTCCAGAAAGTAAGTTCCGTTTGGTAATAAAATGAAATTGTACACAGATACAGAAGAAATTTTTATTGCATAAAATTCTACAACTCTTAAACTACTTTTCCACATAACTGCCGAAATTTTGCAGACATTTGTCATAGCGTGGCACCAGGTTTTATATACCTTATTCATAGAAATCTGCCGCCTGTGTCTTCAACCAGTTGGAAACAGTTTCTTTCAGCTCGTCGTCATTGGTGAAGTGATGACTGCCAAGGAAAGACTTGAGATGTAAGAACAGATGAAAGTCGCTAGGAGCGAGGTCAGGGCTGTACGGAGGATGTAGAAACACGTCCCAGCCAAATCCCTGTACGAGGTGTTTCGTCACGTTTGCAATGTGTGGTCGTGCGTTGTCGTGAAGCAAAACACCTTTTGACAGTCCTCGGCGCTTATTCTGAATTGCACGGCGCAATTTCCGAAGTGTCTCGCAATAAGCATCTGCTTTGTTTGACCACGCGGTAAGAAGTCAATGATTAGGATGCCTTTCCAGTCCCAGAACACTGTGCACATCATTTTCCGAAGTGTCATGATTTGCTTCGGCTTAACCTTTGGTGGGGATGAAGTGTGCCTCCATTCCATTGATTGCCGCTTATTCTCAGGGGTGTCGTAAGAAACCCACGTTTCATCTCCTGTGACTATCCGTCTCAGAAATTCTTTACCGCTTTCAGCATAAAGGGTCAAAAACTCAAGTGCACTACCCATCCGTTGTGTTTTGTGTTGCTCAGTGAGAATCTTTGGTACCCAACGTGAGCAAAGTTTACGGAATTTCAGTTGTTTGGTAACAATTTCATGCATCAGTGATCGTGAAATTTGGGGGAAGTCCATAGCGAGAGCACTAATTATAAACCTACGGTTTTCCTGGATCTTGTCATCAATCGCGTGAACCAGTTCTTCTGTAACCAAAGGTGGATGCCCACTTCGTTCTTCATCGTGCACATCACTACGCCCGCCATTGAACTGTCGGACCCATCTTCTCAACATCGAATCACTCATCGCATTTGGTCCGTAAACATCGCAAATTTGCCGATAAATTTCACTTGGTTTCACTTTCCTCGCATTCAGAAACCGAATCACAGTCCTGATTTCACAGGCGGCGGGATTTTCAATCAACGCCGACATTTCAAACAAGCACAACAAAGCGTACGTAACGGACAGCGATCTCCAAATGGCGCACGTTCTTCCCCTTGATACACATCGTCTACAGCGCATGTGCGGAACTGCAATCGCAGTGCTGCAGCGGAGATAAATTGAAACAGAACTTACTTTCTGGACGCGCCTTTATATAATGTAATTATTGACTGGTGAATTCTGACCAATTCAATGAGAATTAGTTTTGTTTTTTTCTCCTACGTATAATAGCAGAACATTTCTGCGAATAATTATCTTAATTTTTTCTCATCTACAGGGTGTTACAAAAAGGTACGGCCAAACTTTTAGGAAACATTCCTCACACACAAACAAAGAAAATATGTTATGTGGACATGTGTCCGGAAACGCTTACTTTCCATGTTAGAGCTCATATTGTGGACGGCTGTTATACAATACGCCATTCTCCAGGGCTGCATCAGCGCATCAGGGATTCCATGCGACGGAGGGTGGATGCATGTATTCTCGATAACGGAGGACATTTTGAACATTTCCTGTAACAAAGTGTTTGAAGTCACGCTGGTACGTTCTGTTGCTGTGTGTTTCCATTCCATGTTTAATGTGATTTGAAGAGAAGTAATGAAATGAGCTCTAACATGGAAAGTAAGCGTTTCCGGACACATGTCCACATAACATATTTTCTTTGTTTGTGTGTGAGGAATGTTTCCTGAAAGTTTGGCCGTACCTTTTTGTAACACCCTGTATAACTTCTAGTGATTTCCCGGTATTCCTAATAATTACCAGATTTGTTCCTCAAAACATGACCATGATCATAAATATTATCTTAATATGACCAAAATTTAAAAAATGGGCTCAGTATGCATTTACAGTATATGCTATATAAAATACAAACATACGCGTTCAATTAGTGATAATTCAGCATTCCAGCTCAAAAAAAAAGGCGGTAAAAAAATATGACATGTCCTATTGTAGCAGGTAAGCATTTCCACCCTAATGACTTGTCTTTTCAAAAATATTGTTTTCCAAGAGTAAATATTATACTGTGCAAATCTCAGCATGGCTCAATATATTTCTTCGAAATTTGTGAAACACGACTTTGAGAAAAAAAAATGAAAAGTTAATAATTCGGCTATGCCTCACTTCCCATCAGCCAGGTCTTCAATTTTGTATTTAGTCATTACAAAAGAAATGATAAACAAATTTTCACGGTGGCTCAAATACCTACCCAAAAATGTTTACCAGCTCTTGACTATAATAAAAGATAGCAGCCTCGAGGCTCAATGGTCAAGCGCTCGCTTTCAAAATTTCAGGGTCCGATCATGGTGGTCAAACCCCGGC